>JAGFZM010001838.1:2992-13011 GCA_017657215.1 Limnothrissa miodon | reverse complement strand
ACACACACACACACACACACACACACACACACACACACACACACAGAGACAGCGATAAAAAGAAGAAAGTGCATTGACACTAGAAACATTTCCCCACTTTCTTGTAATCAGAAAATGACTCTTAATGCCTTCCACATCGTCCTCTATTGTTTCCTACTTTTCTTATTAAAGTTTTTCTCTTTATTAGAGGAATTATATTATATTTTGGGTTGGACTCAAAATTCAAGTCTCAGCTGTTTATGATGGACCCTGTAGGCATTTCAGTTGCACGCCAATGCCATTTTGATTAATCAGATCTGACAAGAAGATAACTCTAAAAAAGTCCAAATGCTCAACTTAAATCATGACATTTTGGGATGGTTGGAGAAATTTTCTTTTTTTCTGTTCTCCTTTTCAGAAATCCTGCTAATTTCCCAAAGATTGTAAAACCTATTAAAAGCTTATGTGCAGCCTCAGAGAAGAAGTAGTGGTTCAAAATGTGCTCACCATCTCCACGTGTGCGTGTGTTTGTGTGTGGTGATGTTGGCTCTTCGGAGCTTTTCTTCAAGGCCAATGGCTGTCACTGTTTGTTGCCTCACAGAAAAAATACACCCTAGAACTGAGCTGTGTTTCCAGACTCGTCGCTTGCTTCATTCTCAGTGTTCTCTGACATTTCCACACTGCCATTACCCTCTGTTTAGTAGGTCCAGCGCTAGTAGTCGGTGGAAGGACTATGCATCTTGTGGCCTGCCACTCACTCAGCCACGTGTAATAATATTGATATGGAATGTGCTGAATGCTTACTGCCCGCCTGTGTGTGTGTGTGTGTGTGTGTGTGTGTGTGTGTGTGTGTGTTTTAGTGTGTATTCCCACATTCGTGCCTGTGTCTGTTCCACCACATATGTTTGAATGTGTGTCTGGTGCTCTGAGCTCTCAGCTCACAGGCCAGTGGTTAGCCAGAGTCATTCTGCCCTGCACAGAGACAATCTGTGGATTACATAGGGATTGCGTACGGGACTAGGACTGCTCGCTCAGCACATTACCCATGGTGCTTCCAGCCCCCTGCCCCCAGTAGTGGAGTGGAGGGGTGTGAGGGGCTGAGCTAGGCTCGGATGGGGTGGGGTGGGTATGTGTTGGGTGTGAGAGGCAGTTTGGGTTGCAGGCTGGCTTTCCACTTTTGTAGTGCAGTGAAATGCTCCGTTTGGGTCGGGGTGGTGGAGCATAGGGTGTAGTGTGTTCCCACTTCTATGATGATGTGCTGGGCTGAGGTGTGTGTGTGTGTGTGTGTGTGCGTGCGTGTTTAGGGCACAGGATTGTCCGTGTTTAGACTGATAAGGCCGGGCCGTGGCTGCACTGTTCAGTGTCACCTCCAGGCCTCTCTCCTCTGTCTAGTCTGCCACTCTTCCACAAAGGGCCATTCATCTGCCTCTTTATCTGATGCCACGCAAAACACTGAGGCCTCTATGGCCATGTGCTTGGGTGCAGGGTGCGTTTTGACCTGGAGACTCTGAAGGGGAGAATCACCTGAGACTTTCATGTGGGCATGCGCACACGCACACACACACAAACATCTACATATTTAATAAAATAGATTAATAACAATTGTGTGTGTATTAATGTAATGTCCAACAGCTATGCACAGTGAGCCCTTTTACACCTCACCCTTTCTACCCAGGCTGCTCCCTGTTTCACAGTTCATAAAAACAAATGGAGAAGGAGAGAGTGAAAGAAAAAGAGGCAGAGAAAGAAAGTGGAGTTTTTCCTCTGTACCGCCAAAGAGCTGCCAGTGAGTGTGAGGTCTTCATCGCTTTCATTCGCCGCTTCACACACACAGGCCAGCCAAGGGCGGAACCCTCCCCAAACCAACCCACAGAAAACACACACACATCCACCGGCCATCGCGCCATGGTGCCAACGGGGCTCTTCCCGGCAATGTCACCTGAAACAAGGGATGCTTTTCTACCACAAACCCAAGCAGCAGCACCGGCAGCCCCAAAGACAATGGCACAGTGCCTGTGGCCCAACACGACACCCAACAATGGTCAGAGACACTGGTCTGTGGCTCGCTGTGCGTTAGTGCCAGTCAAACAAGCCCACACGTGTCGCCGGGGCTGAGACGGACGGACCGCGCCGGACGAGCTGTCTTTATTTTCAGAAAACACCCCCCACCCACTCACATACACATATACAGACATACACACACACAGAAACGCACACACGCCAGCTGTGGTGGACGTGGGGGCTGGCTGAATGGCTGAACAGGGTAAAGGGAGACTGTGGGGGTGCGTTTGGTAATGACTGACTGTTCAAACATAACAGGGCCACACAATGGAACGCTGTCTTTTGTGGGTGGGGTGGGTGGAGGGGGGTCTATGGTTTGAGTCCCCAAGGGATTTCCTGCTCTCTGGAGGGCTTTTTTTTTTTTTTTTTTAGGGGTGGTGGGGTGGTTGATGATTCAGGTCCGCCGCTCCTCTCTCTCTCTCTCTCTCTCTTCTCGGAAGAGCGCTGATCCTGCAGTGTCAACTTTAATTGCTTCATTAACGCCAGCCGAGCTCTTCCTTCTGTCGCCGCCACCCTCCCTGCCGCTCTGTCACTCACCATTGTGCAAAGAGCACTCTTAAAAAAGAAAGATCGGGGGAAACTTGGCATCACCACACTCAGTGAAAATTAATGAGCTTGTCCACCTCCTCCCCCCTCACAACACACACACACACACACACACCATTCCCATCCTAGCCCAAGGCCCCAAACACATGGACCCCCCCCCCCAGGTCCTCCTTCTGACCCCTCCCTGCTATGTAAGCTTTGATATTAATGGAGAGAGCAAGTCCGCCACATGTGTCCGGCTCACCCCTCACCCACAATTACCTCCAGTGGGGCGGAACTGCCCTGGCATGGCCTCTGTGGAGCTCACAGCTACAACCGTGGCCCACACAGCACAGGGGACTGACAAACAAAATCTCCTGTTCTTTTTGGGATGAGTGTGTGTGTGTGTGTGTGCAGGGTAGGATAGGGTGGAGGGGAGGCTTAATGTTGGGGTCGGAACTTCTCTTATTGCAAACCCAACCTCATCTCCAGTTCTTCCCACCAGTGCCTGCAACCCCACACACACGCCCACCCACCCACCCTCCATCCTCCATCCACAGCCCTCCGGTTTGGAGACTCCAAGCCCACATAAGTGTAGCCTACGTGGGCCAATGTCATTAAAAATGGCTGACTGTGGTGGAAAATTAACCAGGCAATAACAGAGAGGCTGCCTTGCCCCCCTCCTGTGTATCCATTTCTCTCTCTCTCTCTCTCTCTCTCTCTGACACACAGACATGCACACACTCATACATACACCTAGACTGAGCCACACACACACATACTCCTTCCACCCCCCACCCTCACACACAGCTCCCTTGATGGCAGTCTATGCAAACAGGACCCATCCTCACGCTCCACCCTTGTGCACACATACATCAGCATACACATAGTAATATCCACCCCGAGAGCACACTTTCTAATATCCCCAACACACACACACACACACACTTTTTTTTATTTTCTCTCTATCTCTCCGTCTCGCTGGCTCTCATCTCCTCCCTCCAATATTCCTTCTCTCTTCCCCGCTCACTTTCTTCTCATGTAATTTTTTCCTTGTGTACTCTCTCCTTCTTCTTCCCCTCTTCCTCCATCTCTCCTCCCTCTCATCGCTGCTCATCCTGTCTTCTCCTCTGAGCCGTTCTCCTGGGCCCGAGCCATGGCCAAGCCTGCAGCGCTGCCAAGCCCCAGTGTTATCTTTGAACTCACTTCACTCGGATGCGTTCGTGGAACAGCCGTGCCTGCGTCCAGAAGCGCTCCCTGGTTTGCTCTCTCGCTTGCATGCCGCTCGGGCCCGCTCACCCACACCAACAACACCCACTCCTGAACCCACACTGTTTGCCTGCCTGCCTGCCTGCTTGCTGTCCCAGGCCTTTCAATTTCCACTCGCTCACTCACTTATTCACTAGTAGGAAGCAGAGCCTTTTATCAGCCCCAGGTTCCTTGCCTGTTTTCCTCTCCTTTCTTTGCTCTACTGCTCCCGTTTTCCTCCACTCATCTCCTCTTTCTTCTCTCCTCTGCTCTCACTCTTTCTCTTCTCTCCCCTCCTCTCCTTCAGTCTTGGCGTGGCTGTACAGCGCTGGCTCCGGTCCAGTGTGTGGTCTGGGGGTGTTGACAGGCGCTCCTCCTTATGTTTTTATAACCCCCTGGTCCTGATGGACATGAGGAGGAGCCCAGGGAGGTGAGCAGGAGCAGGAGAAGAAGGCAGAGGTGTGGGGCTCTTGTTGGCACAGAGACACAGGCACGCGTGACGGTGGCGGGGGTGGTTGTGCTTGTGGACTGATGCATGGGACAAGTCGGCGTCAGGCGGCAGCCAGCCTGTCAGACGTGGGAGATGTAGCCATGATTCGCTGGCACACGTCTACACCACACACACACACACACAATTTCTCTCTTTTTTTTCTCTTAACAGGATAAAAGGCTTTCACACTCTTCCTTTTGTGCAAGTTTATGTGTGTGGATATTTTTTTTTACGTGTGTGGACACATTTTATTTTTTCTCAGTCCCGATTTTTCACAGCAGTGTATCTCATGAATAGGCACAAGCCCATACACACAAATGTTCCCATTTGGTGTGAGAGTATACAGTAGATGCTGTCAGATAGTGGGGGTGTGAGGGTAGTTCTTGGATGGATCAGAAGAGGACCAGCACACGGCACAGATGGGGAGAGCGGCTGCGACGTGCTCTGGCGCTTTGGCATTCACGTCTTAGGGCCGCTGCGCGTATGGACTTTCACTTGTCGGAGTCAGGCAGCAGCCCTCCGCAGACGGGAGATGGGATGAAAAGAGGAAAAGCGAGTGAGTGGGGGAGAGAGGGAGGATGAGGGAAGGAGAAAGAAGCTCAGCTGAACTGGACCCACTCCTGTGGAGGTCAGGCCTCAGCTTGCCATGAGCAGAACCAGCTGAGCTTGATGGGTGATTAATAGAAGGAGAAATAAGAGGGAGCAAAAGAGGGAGAGAGAGAGAGGGAGAAAGAGAGGAACAGAATGATGAAGTATTGGCATCTCCGCTGCTAACCGCTATAACCGGGAGCAACTGTAACCGCGGCGACCATGCCTGCCCAGAGGTGGGGGGGGGGGGGGGGGGGGGGGGGCTGACATGTTCCAGATGTGGCGGTTTTTCTGCTGAAAGAGATTGTGTGATAGAGAGAGGGAAAGGGAGAGAGGGGGGTGAGAATTAAGAGTTACATTTCGGGGCGAGAGCGCTTCTCGACGGCATAAATCTGACTGCTGCCATTATTTAAGTAAACAGGCTTAATTGGGCTGCTCAGGTTTCCAGGGCGGGCGTCTCTGGGGAAAGGAAATGACCGGCAGCACCTCATCCTCTCCTCCCTCTTCTTTTCTCTCCTCCCTCTTCTTTTCTCTCTTCTCCTCCACTTCTTCCCTCTCCTCTCCTTTCCCCTCTGCTTCTTCTGTCATCTCATTTCCTCTTCTCTCTCCACTATCCTTCTCTACTTTCTTGCACCTTTTTTTCTCTCTATTCTCTCCTCCCTGTTTCACCTCACATCTTGTCTCCTCTCTTCCTCCTCTTTCATCCTTCTCTTTCATCCACCTCTCCTTTTCTCTCCTCTCTGCACCTTTGATTATTTTTGGTGGGACACTCAAGCTTGTCCTCCGAGCATCTCGTAATGACCTCTGCTGAAACCAACCCTGGCGCTGTGACACGGACCACTCTGACTCTGGATGTAATTTAAAAGAATAAAATGTCCCTTTGTGCCTGACGAGTGCTTTTGTTTCTTCGCCGTTCGCATACCAGACAGATAAGCTCAGTGTTGCTTCGTTTACCAAGAGCCAGGTGCCATATCTAGATGTCTAGATCTTGTGTGTGTGTGTGTGTGTGTGTGTGTGTGAGTGTGTGTGGGCAAATGGGGGAATTAGGGGCTCAGCCTGGTCACATTTGGCCAGAGCAGAGAGTGTCGGCGATGAAGCATTGGTGGAGATGGAGGAGAGGTGGGGGATTAGTGCAAGCACAGTGCTGTTGGGGATGGTGGTGGCCCTGGGGGTGGGGAGAGTGAGAGAGAAGTAGCTCTGGAGAAGCAAACCCTTTGGGTTTTGGGTCCCCTTTGTGTTTCCTTTTGTGCTGTCTTGTGGCATTTTGTTCTGTTGTGTTTTGTTGGCGTTTTGTGTTTGTGTTCCCTTGTGTTGTCTTGTACTGACTTGAATTCACCCGTTGTGTTGTATATCGCGGTGAACGAAGTCTTGACTAAAGTGAAGAAGAGTCTTGACTAAACAAAGCACTTTGTTCCTCAACAGAGAACCCCATCTCTATACAGCTCCTGTTTACATACACACTCACAGCTGTGGAACTGTCATGTTGGAACCACGTCTTTGTTTAGAGAGAGGCCGAACCCAAGTAAGCTCAGACCAACACAAAGGAGAAGAAGAATGGACTACGGTGGACTGGGAACGCTCTCTGTTGTAGCATTTGTGGAAGGGCTGCACCATGCTGATAGGTGTCCACAGAAGCGAACCGGGCCTTACTCCTTTTATTTCTGCCTTGAAAATGGCCGCCCATGCTATTGTTGGCACCCACAAAGATTAGCTATTTATTGAAGAAGTCAAAGCGTAGTCACCCACACACTCACAGAGACGCTCGCGCACTTTCAAATACATACACGCTGATTTGTCACACAAACATACACGCACGCACACACACACACATGTACAAACATGCTTCTAAGGCCCTCCACAAAGTCACTTGGGAGGTCCGGGTGTAATTAATGGTCAGGCTTGTGTTGTCCCTGCCAAGGTGAGAGCCACCACACAGATGCTCAGTGTGTGTGTGTGTGTGTCGGCTGTTAGAGTACTATAGGGTGGTCCCTGTGAGGTAAAAGACAGCAGGCCTTGAGGCCCACGGGATCTTCCTAAATGCGTCAGCAGACCACCACGCCATCAATGAAGCTCAAGCAGCTAACTAATGTTTAAACCCCCCATTTACAGATCTTTTCCTGGTGTTTGTATGAGTTTGGCGAGCATGGTGGTTCTCCCAAAGATTTTAGTTTGAGGGTGGGTTCTTTAAAAAAAAAAAAAAAAAGCCTCAGATCCAGCCATGTTGCCTATTTAACTTCTGCTTACCTTCACACTACCCTTGTCCAAGTTGGTGTGGTTAATGCCATCAGGTTCGTTTGTGAAGGGGGTGTTTGTTTTCTCAGGCTGGTACTGCATTGCTGTGCCATGCTGCGCTGTGCTGTGCTGTTACGCACTCCTGCTCTGCTGTAGGTTGTGGCTGGGTGGGGGGGGGGGGGGACACTCGCCACCCACCCAGCCTGCACGGACCACCTGTGGTGTCTTTCCCTTCCACTCTGAGCTCTCAGGGAGTCGAGCCACCACGCTACCCAAGAGTGGTGTTTTCATTCCGCTCGGGCTTCTTACAGAGGCGTGAGGGTGGGGGTGGGGGTGCGAGTAGGCGGGGGTGTGCTTGCTCCACATGTTCTCCTTTATTATATCGGGACTCCAATTAAAAGCCAAGATAAACATTTCCCACCTTTTTTTTGGTGTTTAACTGACATGAAAACAAACCAATCATTGCTCATTATTAAAACACACACACACACACACACACACACACAAAATCAAGTCTTGTTTTGTGGGCTACGTGGGATTTCCTAATTATATGGGCTTTGTTGTCGGATGGAAAGGTCCTCTTGTCCTTTCCCGCATGGGGTCACTTGTGTATTGTCTCGTTTACAGTGTGTGAATAGCCGAGTGGGGCCAATCCTGTCAGTTTTTCTCACAACTTAATCCGCAAATCTTGCTAATCCCCCACCCTTCCTCCCCCGCACACACACACACACACACACACACACACACACACACACACACACACACACTCACCCCCACCCCAAACGCCGGGCCCTTGGAGGGTGCGCAGCCGTGCCCTTTGTCTTGTCAAATTGAATTGTGGCGCTTCACCTCTCCAGCGGCTGCGCCATGACAGTGCTTGTAGTGGCGGTGTGATGCCTGTAGGCGCAGGCAAAGATGGCATTCATTCCCCTCAATAACCCCCCCACACACATACAAATACACACTCACACATACACACACACACACACACTCACACACACACTCAAGTTTTAGCAAATGCATCGTCAGTAATACACACAGCTGGCGAAACAGCCAGCACACACAGATACAGACACACAGATATGCGTACACACACACACACACACACACTGCCCACACTCTCTCTTCCTTCCTGTTGTCACTATTCTGGACTCCTGTCAGTAAGAGGAGAGGTTATCAGAAACCCAACACCCAAAATCTCAACAACAGCTACAACAACAGTTTGTGTGTGTGTGTGTGTGTGTGTGTGTGTGTGAGAGAGAGAGAGAGAGAGAGAGAGGGGGGGGGGGGGGGGTGGCATTAATAGAACTGCACCCCTCTGTTTCCTAATTCCTTCCTCTCCTTCTCCCGTATCACTGTGGTTTCCTCCTGTTTCTTTGGGTGGTGTTGGCTGGGTGGTGTTTGTTCGGCAGCTGGCTGCACAAAGCAGGTGTGTGAGGCACGACACAGAGCACAGGTATTTTGGCACAGTCAGGTGAAATGGATCTTTGAAAAGGAAGTGTGTGTGTGTGCGCGCTTGTTTTGGGTTTGACACACCCAAATGCCCATTCCAGTCATACTAAGAGACTACTGGGGTGATAAAAAAATGTGACAAGCGACCAAAAAATGTGTAGATTCAAATATATGGATAAAATGACAAAATAAATTCACACTCACATTCACACACATACATTTGCTTGTGCTCTGTCTCTCTCTCTCACACACACACACACACACACACATTCACACAGGTGAGCATGCAGGTGAGGCCTTATCATGGGCATCAGCTCTCAGGCTCAGCCCCATCGTCATGGTGTATGGCTTTGAAAGGCTTGGTGCCGCCATGCCTGCCTGCCTGCCTGCCATTGCATTGTGGGTAGAAGAAGCCACGGGTGGCCAAGTCATGCCACCTGCTTGTGACTTTTTGTGTTTCTTTCTTTCTTTCTTTCTTTCTCTTTCTTTCTTTCTCTCCCTCTCCCCTATTTCTTCTTCAGATCGAAATTAAATTTTGTGGTCCATGCAAAAAAATGCAGGCAGTTTATGACAAGGAAGGAGGAAGGCCGTCGGCAGTCTCGCGCCATATCTCATTACGGCACTTGAATGCAGTGGCCTGACTTTTAATCTGTGTTCTGATTTTTTTTTTTTATTTCTTTTTTTCTCCGTCCATCTGTGGGATATTTATGCAAAAGCCTCAGTTTGGTGGCTTTGCTGTTCTCTCGCCGACTTGTGTGTCATTTTCGTTTCATGAGTTGAAGCGGACCCAGGACATTTATGAGGGCCTGTGATCGTTTCTGATTTGGAAATGGCGGCGGTTTCCCCGGTGATGGCGGCCCTGCTCTTTAATGCATGTATGACAAATGCAGACCTCCTTCATGTGGCTCATGGTGACATAACTGCTCAGTGATTTGGAGAGGAAAAAAAGGGCTTTAATTTAGTCCTGCAAAAAAGCCACACGTGTGTGTGTGTGTGTGTGTGTGTGTGTGTTCATGTTTCCCAGTCTCAGTCCCAAACTTCCTCTTTTCTTCAGCATACACTCACTTGTGCTTGCTCACTCACTCTCTCTCTCTCTCTCTCTCTCTCTCTCTCTCACACACTCACACTCACACACACACACACACACACACACACTGACTTTCTTTTTTTCTCAGTTGGGCCAGGACAGCTGGTTCTCAAATGCCCCCCCTGCTCTCTAAAAAAAGGAAGAGGAGCGCTGGGGCATTCCGTCTCGCTCACTGGCTCCTGCTCCAGCCTGGCTCGGCCAGTCCAAAGCAAGCAGAGAATTCAGAAGCTCTTAAAACGCCAAAGCCCCAAACAGCAGGACACACACGTGCGCTCAGGCACACCACACACACACTCGCGCACACAGACACACATACACACACACACACACACACACACAGAGGGTTTTCCCAGAAAA
>JAGFZM010001837.1:5000-10223 GCA_017657215.1 Limnothrissa miodon | reverse complement strand
CACACACACACACACACACACACACACACACACACACACAGAGACACGCTGATTCCCCATCTATCACGGTGTCCCTCACTCCAGGAGGTCCACCTTTCAGACTGTTGGGGCCTGCAATCATTCCACCTCTCCTCTCCAGCTCTCCTGCCCTCCCTCTCTCATTCCCCTTCTCCTCGCCTTCTCTCCTGAGGATAGCCGGATGGATGGATGGATCCAGTGGAGAGGAAAACATCGAGGAATGAAAGACGAGTGCAGAATAGTAATATCACGCTTTTATAACGGTGACTTTGTGTATGTGATCATGCACGGATTTATCTCCCTCCCCTCTCTCTTACACTTATGCACACACACACGCACACACACACACACACACACACACACACACTCTCAGCCAAGCTGTTAACATTGTCACAGGAGACTGCCCTATCAAAACTGAACACAGCTGAAGGCAGTGAGTAAGTCGATGTGTGTGTTTCCAGTGCAGCTGTCACACTTTAAAACCTTCTGTGAGTGTATGTGAGTGTGTGAGTGTGTGAGTGTGTGTGTGAGTGTGTGTGTGTGTGTGTGCATGCCTTATTGTGTGAGAATGTGTGTGCTTACCCATACCGCCTCAGTCCCCCTGATAATACATCAGTTGGCCTCTTGTGCACACTTTAATAACTTAGCAAAGCGTAAGTCCACACACAGAGACAAGTCTCAAACACGCACACACACACACACACACACACACACACACACACACACACACACACACACACACACACAAAAACATTCAACAATGAAGGCACATCTGCTGTACGTTGCCCAAATGCCTATGCATACAAGGTGTTGTTATGACAACCCAGTCATGTGACCTTTTAAGTCCCAGCTTATGGTAGGTATGAGGCCTTGTGTAGGAGGCTATAAAGCCCAGCTAAGACATTCTCTGTGTGAGAGACTCAGACTCAACAACAACAGCACTGTGCCAGGGGACGAGAGAGAGATTTTATTTGATCCCATTTCACTTCTCTAGTGCATGTGTACCATCAGTTTCTCTCTCTCTCTCTCTCTCTCTCTCTTTTCTCTCTGTGTGAATTTATGTTGGCATATACTTTGGCAACTCTGTTTCTGTATGAGCGATCATGCCAAAAATGGTGAATTAAGATGAACTGAACTGAGAAAGATAGAGAGAGAGAGGGAGAGGAAGAGAGATGAGACGGAGGAAGATGTAATGATAGACAGAGAAAAAGAGAGTCCTAAAACAGACCGTATTTATCTATTTACTATGTGTGTATGGGTGGCATTAGTTGGGTCTGTATCTTTCATGTGACTGTTTTATGTGACGCCAGTGCTCTTGTATGCACAAGACACATTTGTTTCTGAAAAAGTCATTAAAAATCTATTTAAATTCATACACAGAGAGAAAACTAGAGAGAGGGAGAGAGAAAGTTGGTAGGTGTGTGTGTGTTTGTGTGTATGTGTGTGTGTGTGTGTGTGTGTGTGTGTGTGTGTGTGTGTGTGTGTGTAAAGGAAACGAAAGGGTGATAAATAGATGGTAAGAGTCAGAGTGGCAGGGGAAGAAGGTAAAAGTTTTTTCTAGAATCTTGTATATACTTCCTGTTACCTGTCTCTTGAGGGGGAACTTGGAGAGTTTCTGCACAGGTGGGCTGGGGAGCGTCTTCTGCGTCTGCATGCGCATGTGGCACAGCACCACAATGACCACCGCCAGGATGAAGAGCACGCAGCCCGTCACGTAGATCAGGATGTCCGCATAGTCGTCCTCCTTCCCCGGCTCCACAGCTAACGCGGGGCAGAGGTGACAGAAGCCAGAGGGGTCAGGGGTCAGAGTTCAGTCGGGTTGCGGTCAGCCACCTCTGCCTTATTGAACCTTCAAAATGACTCTAAAAGATCTCTCAAAAGGGCTCCATAGGAATCTATTCTAAAAGTATCAGCTGTTCTGTGGTCATAATATATTACGATAAAATGAGCTTTAAATTAACTTGATATGCTTTGCTTTGTCTTACTCAGTAACACATTGCGGACTTTGTGAGGTTTCAATAGGTTTCTCCTTCCTCGCTTTGTAAAGCAAATTTAAACATGTACGTCAGGCTCAGCTCATCACGGACATGGAGTGTGTGTACGTGTCTTTCGGTAGAAGAACTACGCTTTAATGTAACCTTGATGGAGACATCAGATTTTGCCTTGGCTAGATCACACACAAGAGTGTGTTTTCCCCTAATGTTTGTGTTCAAAGACACATCTGTGGGCTTGTATTCTATCCACACACACACACACACGCGCACACACACACACAGGTCGAGAAGGACCTAATTACTAGAGTGTGTCATTCCCTACGGGTTCACACGTCTCAGGCTGCTCGCTCTCAAGGGATCATCATTATTCTGTCCAACAATCTCATTAATGAAAGACGACAAAATCACTTAGCCTCCATAAGATGAGATGGCCTGGACGTGGGTGGGTTTCAATTAGTTTTAAAGTGAGTGTGTATCAGCCTCTCTCTCTCTCTCTCTCTCTCTCTCTCTCTCTCTCTGTATCTCTGAATTTCATGACGTGTGTGCAAATGGCACAGGGTACAAATTCATGCTAGTGAAAGAAATGAAATCTCTCAGCCCCCACCTCCTCTTTCGCTGTATGTGTGTGTGTGTGTTAATTAAATTGGCTCTCCTACTGACTGAAGTCCTGCTATGTGCTGTGATCTACTTCATAGCTCATCCTAGTACTGTATGTGAAAATTCAGAGAAAACAAGATTGTGTACAGTAAACTACATAACACACAACTACATAACACACACACACACACACACACACACATCCACCCCTTGGGGATAAGCTGGTTATTTTTATCTAAACCCCACAGCCCTAGTCATGGAGAAGACCAAAATCACACATGTGTTACTGAGTTAGAAAAAAGCCTGACATTTATCTTCACGCTGTGGTTGTAATTGAATTTTAATTTCTCATTGTTCATTCATAAGAGCTCATTAGGACGCACACATCAGAGGGCCATGATGAGAAATCAGTGGGGGAGAGACTGGGAGAGAGAAAGCGAGACGAGTGGAGATGAGATGAGAGAAAATGAGAGGAGGACAGAGAAGAGAGGAGACTGTAGGAGAAGAGAGAAGAAGACATGAGAGAGCGGGGGAAAAGAGGAGAGAAGGAAAAGAGGGAAGGAAAGAATGAAAGAGCATAAAAGAGGGAAGGAAAGAAGGATAGAGCGTAAAAGAGGGAAGGAAAGAAGGATAGAGCATAAAAGAGGATAGAGCATAGAAGGATGGAGCATAAAAATGAGAGAGCAGAGGAGGGGAGGTGGGAGAAGTAGACATATAAAGAAGTGAGGGAAAGAAAGTATTGGGGAAGAGAGGAGTGGAGGAGAGAGAGGAAGATAAGTGTGGATGAGAGAGGAGAGAGAGGATATAGAGGAGGCTAAAGCACAGACAGGCAAACACCAGGGCGGCATTAGTGCAGTCATGTGGATGATTAACATGGAGAAGCTAAATACTAAATCACACTACAGGGTGGAACACATTCAGAGCTGTAGAGGAGATAGGGATGGACAGAGAGAGAGAGAGAGAGAGAGAGAGAGAGAAAGAGAGAGAAAGAGAGAGAGAGGAGAGAAAGGCAGTTTACCGAGGCAAGTAGAGCACAAAAGTCTCAGCGGAAACACAAGACAATGACAAATTGTTTACAGCACAAAGGGAGCAGAGATGACACATGTCGCGTCCGTTGCCACGGCAACAATGGGGAGAGGCAGAGCAGGTGAAATAAAGGGCAAGAAGGGGAGAGAAGGAACCCAAAAATGGAGGGAACAGAAAAAGAGTCAAATGGTCAAGCGGCAGTGATGAGCCCACTGACATACTGTAGGAAGCCAAGTGTAAGCCCAAGCGGTGGTACCTGGGAGCACGGTTAGCCAGGCAGAATGATAGGCATAGCCGATAGAGTTCCCCGCCAAACACGTGTACTCGCCCGCGTCCTCGAAAGACACGTTGGGGAGGAAGAGGACCTCCAGCTCCTTATCGGTGGTGTTGATACCCGCAGTCTACAGACGCACCGACAGACAGACAGACAGACAGACAGACAGAGAGAAAGACAGAGAGAGAGGGAGGGGAAGCCCACCAAGGGTGAGAAAGAGAGAGAGGGAAAGAGAGAGAGAGAGAAAGAGTGTTAAGACCCATCACCATGAAAGAGGAGAAAACCACCACCTTTGAAAACCCACCAGCGTTACCTAGACAAAGGGAAGGGGGGAAAAAAATCACGTTGACAGTTGATTGACGGATCAAAGAGGACCGATCGGGTAGCCGTGGCGATGTGCTGACCTAGAAAAAAAGCAGTAGACAGGACCCTTCACCTGTGCCATGCTAGCCACCATTTAGCCCTGAACGAGGAGGAGCAGAGGGGCTGGCAGGCAGAGAGACTGCCCCCTCTAGGTGCGGAGGAGTCCAGCATTGAGGGGAAGTCATTTGAGCGCACAGGTGTGTGTGTGTGTGTGTGTGTGTGTGTGTGTGTGTGTGTGTGTGTGTGTTTCTCTGGGACTGACTGTTACACATTCTAGCCAATTTGGCAGCAGTGTGCGTCAGCCACTATTGAGGCGCTATTGAGCATTAACTGTCGCTCCAGCAAACACTGACGCAAACACACACACACACACACACACACACACACACACACACACACACACACAGAGAGACCACAAAGACCACCCAACAATAGCGCGGAAACACATCTTTCAAGAAGCAAACCTTGATCAGAGTTTTGGCTCCAAAGAGGAGGTATGGAGAGACGATGTAGGCATCGGCCATATCCAAATTTGCATTGGCAGCGCTAAAGGCACTGACCTATGAAAGCAAAGGTCTGGGGGTTTTGTTATCCGTGGCGAGACGTAAACGGTGGCGTGCTAACAGACAGCGTGAGAGAAGCTCACTGGCCACTTGTCTTGGTTGCTACTGTATGTGTTTGTGTTTGTGTGTGTGTGTGTGTGTGTGTGTAGAACACTAGAGTCCAGACCTGCTCTTTTTGGAGTGGCACAAAAAGCTTATTGTGATAACTGCTAACACGCCACCCCCAGTGTCATTAATCACTTTGGAAGGGTGCGTGTGTGTGTGTGTGTGTTTGTGTGGTGGTGTGTTCTTTAAACGTTTCAAAAGAAGTCAGCATTCAAATGCCTTTGGGATTCCGTACGGAAAATCAATGAGAATGTTTGTGTGTGTGTGTGTGCGTGTGTGTGTG
>JAGFZM010001837.1:0-2500 GCA_017657215.1 Limnothrissa miodon | reverse complement strand
AAATAAATATATTCATTTGCATCACACAAACAACAGTCTTTTACAAAGAAGCAATCTTTACAAAACCTTCAGAAGCAGAAACACACATACACACACACACACACACACTTTCGCATTTGCATCACACACACAACACTCTCTTACAAAGAAGCAATCTTTACAAAATCAGAGTATTCATTACAAAGAAGCAATTTTTACAAAATCAATCATCAGCACACACACATACACACACACACACACACACACACACACACACACTGACCTTAAGGATGTTGACGTATGGGACTCCCTCGGAGCCGAAGCGGCTTCCGTTGACCTCAATGTGCTTGAGCCACTGGATGTGGGGCTGGGCGTCTGAGTACACCTTACAATGGAACTCCACATCACTGCCCACCACCACCGTCTGATTGGCTGGCAGACCCGCCTGCAGGATGGGCCGGTGAGGCGACCGCTCTGATTGGATGACACAGACACGGAATATGTCAGTATAGGTCGGATTGTAGTTTTTAATAAATATGGATGTTGTCTATCCGTGTGTCTGTGCGTGTTGGCATGAGAGAAAGAGAGAGAGTGTGTGTGTGTGTGTGTGTGTGTGCGTGTGTGCAATGATTAATGATGCATTTTCAGATTTAAATGCATGTGGATACTGAATGTGCAGTGCTATTTAGCTTGCTCTTGAGCTCTTCTGTGTGTGTGTGTGTGTGTGTGTGTGTGCTTGTGAGGGCTCTGCTCTTACCCAGCACGTCCAGCTGGTAGGTGTGTGTGATGGTGCCGTACTTGTTCTGAACCACACAGGTGTAGTTGCCCCTGTCCGAGGGCACAGCACTCTCCATCACCAGACTCCACTGTTGGTCCCGCAACTGACATGGGAGAAGAGAGGAGAGGAGGAGAGAGAGAAAGAGAGGAAAGAAGAGAAGTGGAGTGAACGGGTAAGACTTCAGTAAGCTTCATGACAAATGACCAAAAGCCATTTTCAGTAAGAACTTGTAAATCTCTAAACAGCGGAACTCAAAATGGATTAGCATGCACACTCTTAAGTCACAGAAAGCACACTCACACACACACACACACACATGCACGCACACACACACACACACACACACACACAAGGTGGGTAGTACACTTTGGTAAGCTGTCGCCGTGGGCTGTTGAATAACCCTGCCAAGCAGGAAACCGGCTAACAGACTGAAGGCAAGCCCAGGTCATGACCGCATATGCCACCTATCAGCACCAGTGTGACTGGCTACTGTACCCACACACACACACACACACACACACACACACAGGACCCGTAAGCCATGTGAAGGTCTATTGTGCTGGGGTAATGAAATACTGTGGAAGTAATGGTCCATATATTAGGCCAGAGGAAAACACAGCACAACAGCCGTTGAGCTCAATGAAGTATAGAGCTCTGTGATTCAGTGTTTAGATTACACACACACACACACACACACACACACACACACACACACACACACAAAGTTTAAAAACATTATGCTGTTAAAGTGAGTTCAGGTCTCCTCAAGGGAAAAGGTCAAGTTGTGCAAGTAGAGCACACACACACCCACACACAAACACACACAAACACACACACACACACAGAATATCGCATGGAACACTTAACATCATCAGACTAGGAAAATGTGCCGACTGTAGTGTGGCGCTTACTGTTTTCACAAACCCTTAACCCCCTCAGTCATTCATACCAGCCTGTCGCCAAAGACTGGACACACACACACAAACACACACACACGCACACACACACACACACGCACACATACAAATACATATTCACCTCACAAACACACAGGGTCACATTCCTCTGTCCTCATCTCGTTTCCCGATCCCTTGCTTCCCAACTCTCGTTCTCTCTTTGTGACTCTATCTCTCTGCCTCCCTCGTTTTTTCTCTCCCTCTCTGTCTCTCATCTCCTCTTTGCACGCTGGAGGTCTGCATGGAAAAGAGGCCGCCATGTAAATATTATGGGGTGTGTTTTTTGCAGTTGCATGGTAACAGACAGCAGGCTGCTCACATGCCCCAGAAAGCTGGCAAAAGTTCTCCGTGCCCCCTCGCTCGTCTCTCTCTCGCACTCTCTGTGCCTCCCTCCCTCGCTCCCTCACTCCCTCTCTCCCCCTCTCTCTTTTGCTCTCCGCCTCCATGCTCCCCCTCTCCCTTCCTCCCCCGTCCCTCTCTCACATTTCGGCAGTCACTCTGCCGCTCTCAGAGTCAATGGCTGCTCTTGTGAAGCTGCTGACTGACATGTTGTATCGTACAAGTCA
Organism: Limnothrissa miodon; assembly: GCA_017657215.1. Classification (NCBI taxonomy): domain Eukaryota; kingdom Metazoa; phylum Chordata; class Actinopteri; order Clupeiformes; family Clupeidae; genus Limnothrissa; species Limnothrissa miodon. The sequence continues at coordinate 221 of JAGFZM010001837.1, read as the reverse complement.
GATCTGTGCGGGAGTCAGCGTGTGTTTGTGTGTGTGTGTGTGTGTGTATGTGTGTTAACCTTTACATTTGTTGGAGGGTATGTAAGAGAGAGAGAGAGTGTGTGTATATGAGTGTGCTGACAAATTTTTAGTTTAACCATATGGGACACTCAGTAGGTTTGGTGTGTGTGTGTGTATGTGTGTGTGTGAGGCCCCCTTGTCTAACCTGCTGGGTGGGGGGG
>JAGFZM010001836.1:0-10412 GCA_017657215.1 Limnothrissa miodon | reverse complement strand
ACTTCAACCAAGGGTGAGGAAAAGAGTGGAGTAGAAGAGGTTGTGAATGGCTAACCTGCCCATATGACAGCATACTATTCGAACTGACTGTACCCAGACAGAGCCCAAGGCTCTGGTCTAAGCTGGGTCTAGACCATCTGCAGGCCCTGTAAATAATTAAGGCTTTGTAATTCATGGTGGGACTACACTTCACCATCTATGCACTGTGCACACACACACACACACACACAAACATAGCACACACTACTCTATACTACACCACACTTCACTAAGGGCAATGCAGCATACTGAGCCCATACTGAGCTAAAATAAGCAGGTGTTGTTTCTGTTTTCAATATTGGATCCCACATTCTCCATTGTCACTGACAATGGCCTTAATCTGAATGTCAGATATGTGTATTTGTTATTTTGCATACATTCACACACACACACACACACACACACACACACACGCACAGTATATATCTTTACTAGGCAACTGTTACAGTTATTATTTTTGTGATTTGTGTACATTTTTAGAGAGGCTTTCAAAGTCTTCTTTATACATGATGGCAGGGAGGTCTGTGGAAGGTTTGGGGAATGGCTGATGGAGACAAGGCAGCATAATGTTCAGGCATTGTGTGTGTGTGTGTGTGTGTGTGTTTGAGTCACTGGGAGTTTTGTGTGAGTTTGTCTCCTTATGATTTTTTTTATAATAAATTTTTTAAAATATCTTTAAGGAGGAGGAGCTGACTGATGTACAGATGAGTCAAATAAGTGTGGAATGAAAGAGGTACAGAGAGAAAAAAGAAAGAGAGACTGAGGAGTAATTGGACCTGTTTGACAGGGTTGGTTTCCCTCAAGCTGTGCTTTGCGAGTTTTCAGGGCACACATTGTCAATTTAAGACAAGCAGACAGACATACATACATGGAACCATGGAAACTGTTTTACAATAGCTAGCACCCCCCTCCTGGGTTACCATGGCAACACATATGGAAATGCACCAAGTGTCCTTTCATGGAGTCCAAAAGCAAAAAAAAAAGTAAAAAAAAAAAACAACACCACATAAAACAATACATATATTCATTCATTCCTGCACACAACACACAAAAATACACACACAGTGACACACATGTAATCTGGTGGCGGAACTGTATTGAACACACTATCAGGCTTCTCAATTCCCCAACATAGTTTTATAGGACGACACACATATACTTTTACACTGAATCAATAACCTGACGAGACCCCAGTGTCCATCCAGGGGCGAGTAGCGGCTCTCAGACAGTCCAGCCCCCCCTCTGTACTTGTGGCTTAGCAGCTCTGGGCTGCGTCCCTGTCCCCATAGTTCCTCACACATGCCTGACACGTGTTGGATACACACACACACACGCACACACACTCACACACACACACGCACACACACAAACACACGTGCCTGTGCACGCGTAGCCCAGTTACAGTTCAAACCCCTGCCGCCCAGAGCAGTGGCTCAACCTTCGACACCAGCAGGACCTGCTCAATGGAAAGACCAGTCCAGCGCTTCAAGTTTGGAACGTCCTGGGACTTCGTGAGAACAAGAGAGGGCGGGTTGGCACAAATAATAAGGGCATAGCGTCGAGAACGAGGGAGTGGCTTCAGAGCGCACGGGGACAAGACCAGGCAAAAGGGGAGGTGCTTAAAGCAGTCAGTGGAACGCCTCCTGGGAAAAAAAAATCTCAAGCTCAAGTAGAAGGCAGGGGGTCAGACTGAGTGACCTCTGGGAGTCTGTGGCACCATCCAGGAAGAGGTCAAGGAAGAGTGAGTGTGTGAGGACAGAGAGAGAAAAAGATAGAGCGACCGTTAACGCCCTTTCTTTTCTTTCCATCTTTCTTTCTTTCTTTCTTTCTTTTCTCTCTTCTTTTGTGTCCATCCTAAGAAAGCAAAGGTCCTCAGCACTTTTTGACCAGGCAGTGTTTGAAGGCCGAGGGTCGGGCGGTGAGCAGGCATCCCTTGGCCAGCCGGCCCTGCGCGTCTTTGCACTGGACGGTGCGGCTCTGCCAGCCCGTGTCACACGTCCGTGAGCAGCTCATCCATGAGCCCGTGACCCACTGCGGCCCGGGTGGCGGCGCCTGGGGAGTGGTGGAAATCGATTGGGGTGGATGGGCCGCTGCCGGAGCGGGCGCTGGGGGTGCTGCTGTTGGCGCTGGCCCGACCCCTACACCGGCTCCCGTGGACACAGCGAGCGAAGACGACAACGAGGACGTCTCCTCGCCGGAGAAAGGCAGCAATGACGACGACGAGGAAGGCGGCATCGAGCCCTGCCGCGGCATGAAGAAGCTGTAGCGGATGTCCAGCGGCTTCTTGCTGTCCGTGGCCAGGATCTGGATGGTGACTGGCTCGCGGAGTGCCCCGGGCCCCATGCTATGCAGCTCCTCGTCGCGCTGGCTCCAGCCGCTGTAGTTGAGCACGCTGCCGTTGAGCGGGATGATGGTCTCGCTGGTGGAGATCATGAATTTGCCGTTGAGCAGGTACTCGCCTGCTCCGCTGGGACGACGCAGCGCCAGGTAGGCCGTGTAACGCAGCTGGCCCTTGGGCTTGTGCTGGCGCACCTTGATGTGCGTGGAGCCCTCTGGGATCTTCACCACGTCCGTATAGCCCTTACTGTGAGGATAGACAAATGAGGGATGGTGTTGATTCATTATGGTTGAGATGGTAGCTCTATCAGACAGTAAAATGTATGTGAGTGTGTAAGTGTGTGTGTGTGTGTGTGTGTGAGACATCATAGGTCTGACATAAAAGTAACTGAAAGCATGCAGATACAGGTAATGTTTCTGTATGACTACTACTTCCAGTGCCAGCCCCTCCCCCACTGCACAAAACAAGCATAAAACATAAAACATTTGTTTTACACCCAGTAACTACAGTGCTGCCAACATTTAAAAAAAAAAAAACTATCGTGAGACTTGGGGGTTGGAGAAGGCATTTTGCCACATACACAGCCACAACATGGCAGACAGAGTGTATGGATTTTTTTCACGTGTTCTCTTACATTATGATGTTTCTGGGACAAAATATTGGAGTAAGATTTGAGGGGGGGGGGAACAATTTTCCACATATGCACGTTCTTCTGCATTATGATGATGTGATTAATATTCTATAACTAAAAAGAAATCTATCTCTTTCTGCCAAAAATGTGTGCACACCCTATGGATACAATTCAAGAGAAGAAGAAATTAGAGTAAGCAGATGCAAATGTTGTTTATGTGTTTGGGTGAAATGGGAGTGAGCTACAGCAAACATTTTCATAAAATTATATTCATATCAAGTTGGAACAGAAATTGAAAACACAAAGCTTGAGAGTGTGCAAACAGTATTTATTCACAAATAAGCCAATGACTTATTTGTTCCTTCTCTATGTTTAAAAAAAAATTATGCAAGTATATGTAATGCACTTAGCATATGAAAAAGATGCATGCATATGTAATGCACTTAGGAAAAAAATGAATCGTGAGAGATAGAGAGAGAGCGGTGAGTTGTATACCTCTTCCTAGTAAAGTTGCCTACTACTTTGATACAGCCAGTGCTGTCTCCTCCACAGATGCCACACTTGTCATACTGTAGTTTGGACCCAATGATGCCATCACAACCCGTACGCACACATTTCCCCTTCACACACACTGAGCCGCTGTATGGTCTGCACTCCGTCCCATCAACCACCTGTACGACACACACGCAACACACACACACACACACGAAAACACAAACACAGAAAATAGTTGTCATTGTCTTCATTTTAATAATTGTCAGCCAGAGTAATGCACTAAAAAGTACTATAACAAACACACATGTGGATTCCTCATCCGAAACTCGAACTCTAAAAATTCTAATTGGCAACTGGTTGCTTGCAAGACTATTGCATTTACTTACAAACAAACTTACAAATTACTTAAATAGACTGAATTCATTCAGTGAAGCTTTTTTGAACTGCATGTGGTTTTTGGCAGTGCACTATATGGGGCCAATCAATTTGAGATCTGGGGTGTAATTAACAGGGCCGATTGAGCATTGATTACCCTCTGGGAGAACACCACGTAGTAGCCTGTGCCCTTGGCCCGACACGTTAGCTTGCACACATCTTTGGGCAGGACGCCAGCGAACTTGGGCACCCACTCCACAAACGTCTTGACGCCCTTGGGGTCCGTCTGAGGGCCATTCCTCACCTCACACTGCTCCTGACGGAAGCTCTTACCTGCAGACCAGAGGACATATGCATAAGGTTGTGTGTGTGTGTGTGTGTGTGTGTGTGTGTGTGTGTCTGTCTGTCCATCTGTCCCATGTAAAGGCATAAGAACATTTTTTTATGGGTATACAAATGCATGCATGCATGAGTGTGAATAAGAATGTGTGTGTCTGTGTGTGTGTGGGGGGTTACCATAGAGTATGTGTGTATGTGAACGCACTGTAAAAGGCATTAAGCAGGTGTGTCTTGGCTTGGCATTACTCACTGTTAGGGGGGCAGGGTAGCACGTTGCAGGACCTGTATATGGCCCTCTTGCCCGTGCAGTAGCGGCCGTTGTTGCGGGGAGGAGGGTTGTTGCACAGGCGCTGGGCAAACTGGACCCCGCCACCACACGAGCGCGAACAAGAACCCCAAGGCCCCCATGAGCTCCAGCTACCATGGTTGGAGGCCTGGAAAAGGGACACGGGAAGAGGGGGAGGAGAGATTCAGAGAATGAATAAAAAGAAAGAAAGAGTGAAAAATAACATTCATAGACAAATAGAAAGAAAAAACAGAAGGACAGATGAGAGCGACAGGTTTTAGGAAGAGGAAGAGGTGAAATGGGGGAAATAGGTCAAAATTTATACTTGCATGAAGAGGAAAAAAACAATCCTCAGACTCTTGTGACTGTAACATGATCGTGCCACTATCTAAACTCAATAAAGTGGACGGGGCCGTTCTGTGGGGAAACCCAATGCTCCAGTGAAGGCGCCGCCTCAACAGAGGGCCCCTGAGAAAGGCCTCCGCTGCCTGACTGCCCACTGCGTCTCATGTTTAAAGCCAGCGAGATGCCCACTGCCTCCATTCACACTGGATACAGAGAGGGCCCCACAATGCCAGGCACACAGGGGGATAGCTTACACTCTTAGGGGAGGACAAGTATGACACTCTTGACATTTCCCTGGGAAACCTCTCACTGTTTGCTGTGTTAAAGCAGGGCTAAGCAACGTTTTGTTTTTTCCTCTCACAAGCTCCCTCTAAAGACCGCTGTATTGCATTGTATTGCACTGCATTCTATTGGAGGCGGTCCACACTGCTGAACATTGCAAGTGCTGTATTTACCACTATAGACCACGGTCGCGCATTCTACACCATTTGTTCACCGTGTAATGACTCATTTTAGCATCCTAAACAGTATGAAACGGATTAATTAAATGAAAAATGTTGCATAGTGGGCCTTTAAGTCCTTAATGGCTTCATCTTCTTCACATACAATTGAATTTTCAACATAATTTCAACATGACGGTACGTGGCTTATCGCTAAGCATTAGTGGGGCAAATGTGTTAGTTGAAAAAGCACTTTTGATGGAGTAGGACTTATACAAAAAATATATGAACACAACACTGTGATACTGCAACCCTCAGCACAACATGTACTGTATGTGTGTATGGACACTTCTCTGGGTAATTATGAATTGCAAACGCACAAAACACAAAGGTTTTGTTCACACTCTCTGTGCTTTGGGCATGGGAATGGAAACCATGCTGCTCCAATGACATCAAAAAAGACTTTTCTGTCAGCTCTTGAATAAGCTGTGTGGTGGCACTCGGATGTTGTGGAAAGCACATTTTTTCAAGCAAATATTTGGGTATGAGGAGTGTGTCTGTGAGTGTGCACGAGAGAGAGAGAGAGAGAGAGAGAGAGAGTGTACTTTATGTATGCATTTGTATGGGTGTGTGTCTTTGTCAATTTCTTCAGTCTGCCTAAACAACATGTTAATGTGTACGAATGTGAGTTGGTGTGTGTATATGTGTGTGTATTTCTGCATACTTGTTGCTGTTTGTGTGTGTGCCAGGCCATTAAAAGCCTGTGCTGTCACAAGTGAGTGATTCAGTGCCAACCAACCAAAGAACACTATACCCACTCTGAGGGAGCAGGTGCCAAAAGAAATGAGAGAGAGAGAGAGAGAGAGAGAGAGAGAGAGAGAGAGAGAGAGAGAGAGAGAAGAAGGACAAGTGCATAGCGTGGCATATCCTAAATCCATGTGACAAACACACAAAGACAAATATACACACACACACACAAAGACCACATTCTCTTTCCTGGAATAAACGTCTTCACACACACACACACACACACACACACACACACACACGTAATGACTTGTCAGACAGTGACAGAAATACTCGCTGGCCCATGCAGAAGAAGAGCAAGGGCATTGTGGGTAAATTCCATGTGTGCTTCAGGATGAGTAGGAGACGGAGAGAGACAGAGTGAGAGAGAGAGAGAGAGGGAGAAGACCACTGCGGGAGGGGTGGCTGTGCTTTTCTTTTTGTGCTGACACTCAGGGGGTTTGGTCAGGGGCAGTCTGGGACTGGCCTGCTGTGTGCCTGTGTGTTTTTCGGACACATCCCACAGCTCTTCCCATGTTTCCATCTCTCCCCTCCACTTTCTCTCTTTCATTCTATTCCTCCATCCCTGTCGTATCCTCTCTTTCTCTCTCCTGTGGTGTGTGCCCTGTACCCCTCCTTTCTTCTGCTCTCTCCATCTTTCCGCCTCTTATGGTATGGCCATGCCACTTTCTCCCTCATCACTTGTACAACCCTCCCACACTTGTTGAGTTCTGTTTTAGGTCATTCGAACAATGCCAAAGCTTTCATGGAGTTTTTCCACAGATCCATTCCTCTCACTAACACAATTATGTGTGTGTGTGTGTGTGTGTGTTTAGGGTTTTTAGTGTGTCTACAGTTATTATTATGAAGATATGAAGATATTGGTCCAATTAAGGTTAATTTTCCATCCATTCATCAGTTCTCATTCTCCTCTCTCTCTCTCTACCTCTCTCATACTGTCTTACCGAGTAATGTCTCTTGCGGGTCTTGTCCACACACTTGCCCTGCAGACAAATGCGACCCTTGCCACACGGGGTGCCCTCCACAGCGGGCAGCTTCTTGGTCAGACACACCATCTGGCCCTTGCGGATGACAGCGCACCACAGACGGGCGCACACGTCCATGCCCGGGCACACCGTGTACTCCGGGCCGAAGGCCAGGCGGCACTGGCGCACAGCGTCGTAACTCTGCCCCGGTAGCTCCTCGGGTCCCAGCAGAGGCTGCCGTGGGGAGTCCAGCAGACACTCGGCTACAGCGAAAGAAAAGAGAAGATAGATGGATGGATAAATGGGCAAAAAAGAAAAGAGAAAACGAGAGATAAGAGCACACATATGCACTCAAAGGGAAGGCAAAGTTCTAAACATATTTCACTTTGTACAAAGATATAAAAGAATAGAAGAAGAAGTTATAAAGAACATAAACATGAGTGCAGTGAGCAGGGTCTGGTAGTACAAGAGGAGGCCAGTATTAGGACCAGAAAAGTAAAACAAATATGGGAGTTTCCCAGTTGTGCTCATGTCCTGTGAAGTAGCCTACAGCATTTTCTATTCAGTTCCTTGAATAACCTAATGTGTTTGTGGGTTTTTGCATGCATACACGCGCAAATAATTTATCACTCGGAAACTCAATAACGTTATTTGCCCAGAAGAGCACATGTGTCGGTAATAAAAGACATAAGGCACAAACTACCTCAGTGTTTCATTCCTTACCTCTTCTTCTCTCCAATCCCTCTCTCCACAGGCCTCCTTTCACCCTGCCTCCTCTCACTGCTCTTCTCTTCTTTCTCAGATGTTCCTCTCCTTTCCTGTGCTTTCCACTCTCCCCCCTTTATCTCGTATTGTTCCCTTTCAGTCCAAAACTCTCGCGTTTCTCCTATCATTTTCACTCCTTGCCTCGTTTCTCCTCTTTCCTTCTTTCTTTTGTGCTTTTTTTTTCTTTGTTTAGGATGATTTCCATCTTCATGAGTGGGGGTGGTGGTGTCTTAGAACTTCCTCACTTAACACCAACCCATTTTTTTTAAAACCCATGAGGTTCAGGACAGTATCCCGTCTGAAAGAAGGACCTTCTAAGACGGTCCCAAAATCCCAGTGTTCTCCCTAACCCCTGAACCCTCAAAGACTCAACTGGCAACAATCAGCAAATCTTAAAGCTGAGTCATGCAAGTGAAGATCAGGGCTGGAGGATTCACTGAGTTAGTTCCCCTAAATGTGAGCATCCAAAGTAAAACACAAAACAGTGTACTCTGTTACACTGTGTCTAAACTGCAAACGACACAGTAAAAAATTACTTGATTTTCAATGGGAATGTCCTATTGGTATGCAATGTGATGCATTGCTGCATGACGTTGCACTATTTATGTTGCTCATGTTGATGCAGCCATTGTTTGACAAGTGCTTATATACAGCTCCTTTTACAATAGAATTCTCTTGTGGCATTTTACAGAAATGAACAGGGTGCAAGGGGCAAGGACAAACTCCCTTGTGGTCGTTATTTAAGAAGAAAACCTTGGATAGATTTACAGCTCCAGGGGCCGATCCAACTGCTGAAAGAGTACACCCACTAGTTACCATGAGTGATAGACTACAATTTGTCCATGGTTTGGGGTGAGCATCATAGTAATTACAAAATATTGTTCTACAATATTATAGGGTAGTCAAGCCATGGGTGGTTGCCTAGAGTTCTACCTGGACAGACAGACTGGGGGTGAGATCGAACATGGAAGTAACATTGTATGGAGTCATTTCAATGTGAAGGGTTCGGTCACAGAGACCTAAATAGGAAAAGATGGCCCTGCATAAAGCTGCATAATCAATGCAGATAGGCAAGTGAGGCAGGGATATTTATGTTTATTAAACATTTAGGTCTGGTCGCATTATTTATACATTTCTGACAAAAATACGAATGGGCATATCCACAATATACCACGGCTGACTTTCCACTGATAATTATCACTCCGCCCAAAGTAGAATCTTTGATACAAAGTATCGATAGCAGCTAAACTCAAGAGTAACAAAATTCTCTGTTCATTGCGAAGCACTGACAATTAATAAACACTTTTTAAATGTACTCTGTAGTGTTTATTTGTTGGTAGAGTATCTATTGTATAAAAGCAATATAATACTTGTGGTCAAGGGGTTGTTGTTGGATATACCACAGCTGTGGTTACCTACGCCTCTTGGTCTTCGCCTCCATGGCTTTGGCCGAACAACAGCCATGGTACAACCCCACTCCCGCTTGTGTTATATTGTTTATGTATGTGGGCTGGGGAAGCAGACCCAATGTAAAAAAGGACACAGTCACAACAAACTTGACGCTCACTTGCTCAGTTTCTGACACACCCACACTATTTTAGTTCTGGATCTGATCCTGAACCCTAACGTATACGGTATTATCTTACAATTTCCATCTGCTGATCTGTCATCCCCCCAACTTTCCACCCTCTGCTATTTTCCCCCCTGAGACTGACTGCGACAGAAGTCACCATTGGATGTGCTGTCAACCCCTAGAACACATCTCTCTCTGGGCCTGCCTCTTGTTGGGACCCTGTGCAGCTAAAGATGTTGGCACTCATCAAAGGTCATCATTTCATTCATGCTATCACATTGGGATTACACTGCACCAGTAAAACCAAATACATCAATAGGTCCGCTGACCCTAAAGCCCCCTTATGGGTTTGTTCCTAGAGTCACAACTTTAGTTGTTCATAGTAGTTGTAGTTTATCATATTATTATATCATATTTTATCCAATTTTTGACCAAATCTGTCATTGAAAGCAAAGTGAGTGAGGGTTGTGTTTATGTTTGTAAAAATGAACACAAACACACTGTTCATATGACCTGTAGGAAAGACTGTTTTGAACATCTACTGTGGTCTTACCTATTCATATGGTCCAGTCACGTTTTACACCACATGCGGAAAGGTTGAATAAATAACCAAAATATTATAAAAATAATTTGTTGTGTAAAATTTGTTTTGTCTTCACATGCCCAGTGTGAACAAAGCCATAGAGCCCCACGGCCATCCGATAACATAAAGTTAATTTTTGAGTGTAAAGGTGATTTTGGTCAAATTTGATCAGAGCACAACAAGAGCAACAATAACAATAGCTTTCCCCCGCAATCAGATCATTCCAATTCATAAGTGCGTAGTTAAAGTAGTACTCTGAAACACACCATGAAATACGCAGGCAGATGTGTGGACCTATACAGAACTTTAAAAGACCCATAGAGGCACGATCTTTTCACTGCCTGGTGTAAGTTGACTGTAGACTGTGAGAGACAAACACATAAATCATTTCTGGGAATGGGAATGTGCAGATTCGCCAAAAAGGTCAAATC
>JAGFZM010001835.1:0-17672 GCA_017657215.1 Limnothrissa miodon | reverse complement strand
ACGCTATGCTTCTGATTATTGCTGCCCTGATTTTGAACTTCAGGTGCTAAAAAAGTTCTGGCTGAGAGAGTGTGTGTGTGTGTGAGAGAGAGAGAGAGAGAAGAGAGAGCAGCTACATTTGATGTTACCATGGAAACAGCAAAACCACTCACATTTTACCCTTTCTGTGCCCTAAATGACTCCTCGCTTGATGTTAAAAAGTCCATCTCTCTCAACTTCTACATGTCATCACATCTCAATCAGACGAGATGATATAAAAATTGCACATCTCACTCAAAAATTTGAACCTGCGACAAAGAAAAAGAGCTAAAAAGGGTGCAAAAGAAAGAGAGAGGAATGAATATGAGTCAGCATCAAGTAAGCACAGTCACAGTACACTACAAAGTACACAGTAGTGATCAGCCACATAACATAGAAGTGTTCAAGGAGTCATAGAACACATTTTCTGACCATCAGAAATTGTTCTTTGAGGCTCAATAATAGTGTATGAATGAAACGATTTGAATTTCCCCCTCCCCATGCAAATTCATGAAGCATAAGGATTGGACCAGAGACATTTCCACAGCGGGCTTTGGTTGGACCATGCAAATGTAGGAGGTGTATCTTAGCGAATTTTCAGAGGGGTGAAATTTACATGTCGAAGGAGGTTGTAGTAGACGGTGTTGGAAGTTTTGGTATGGTCCATTGGATACCTTAAGCTACCCAAATTCATCAATAACAAGGTAAGCATATGACTCGTTTAAGTAGAAAACAGCTGAGTACATCACTGACTGGCCAATCAGGTGAACTGTCTGGCTGAGTAGTTGAAGTTATGTCAGTTTGTTTCTCCTTTTTTGATCAGATTTTTTTAGTGAGTGATAAACTCGGTATAGCTATAATTTCTGGAAAAGGTTATCGTGTTCTCTAAATTGCTACTGCTAAGATAACAATCACTTTGTCTTTTTGCTATATTACCATAAATACTGAGGAAGAGTGGGCACTTAAAATGCTTCAGAAAGGTGTCAAAGCATTATATATAGCATTATACAGCATGCATTTCTTACATACACGCACACACATACACACACAAAAACACACACACACATACTTATTTAATTTATATATTTTCAGCAGTCATTAACAATTCTGACATTTTTCACAAACTAAAACCATTTTTATTTTTATTTTTTTTTTACCCTTAAAATTGACGACATTCTTAAGATTGAGAATGCATGCAATTTATATCTCTAAAAATGAGGTGGGGTGGAGGAGGAGGCATTAACTATCTTGGTCTGTTTCCATGGGCGAAAATCCCAGGGGGGACGCAGGGGACATGTCCCCTCCCATCCAAGGGTTGTCCCCCCCCCAAAAACCCCACACATTTAAAAAAAAAAAAAAAAGGAATATATATGTGTAAAACATCGCTATTGTTAAAAATTTATGTATATCTAAAATAACTGTAAGCAGAAAAGGAAAAAAAGAATTCTGAAACAGTTGAGTTCACCCTCCCTTTCCTCACAGTGGTTTGGCCCACTGCCTGCTTTTTATTGTTACCTTGCAGACAGTTTCATAGACTAAAATGACAGAGAAAAGGAGAGCAGATATTAGATCGTTTATCAGTGCACCTAAACCGTTTTGTTGCAAAGCTTTACTTATTTCATGTATCTTTTTCACAGTAATAGTCATGTTTACATTTCATTGTATGGTGATGGCTTGACAGTAAACAACATAACAAAATAGTTTTAATAATGATAGATACAAAGTTTTTCACTGTGGGGACATATCTTTATGAGAACAATCTGACCTACAGTATTTGTGTCCCCTTCAAAAAATTTCTCTTGACAAATTTTATATCTATCGTCCCCCCCTACCGTTAAATGAAATTTACGCCCATGTCTGTTTCTGATATTCTAGGTGTGTTGAGAAATAGGCTACAATTTGCCACTCTGATAATGGACAACACTCCACAATTCGATAAAGACAAGCTTGTTATTTTTCTGTGACTAAACGAACGGTTTCTGATAGATCAAAATGAACATAAACCAGCAGGTTAAAATAAAAATTTTGATCGTTTTTTTTTACCTGCCAATTATGAGCTTTAATTCATAAATCAATCCAGAACTGGTCTATTTCCTAAAAACTTTGTCTAGCAGTTTGCACTGTTTTCATTTAGACTGACGTCACCCTCTGCTACTCGCTGCTCTCTCCCTTCAGCCAGAGTGGCCGGTGTACGCTCTGAACGCGCTCTAAACACGAAAGTGTGACGCTCTGAATAAACGAACAACACGTCTATCCACACTCAGAAGTTTTAAAGGAGAGTGTAGGCTACTCGGAGAGCTCGAAGTGTCAGTTTACGAACGACCCTCTGTAAAAGACCCTATTAACGTTCCGGAGGCTCGTGAATGGTGATTAACATTTTTTGCTGGAGCGTCGTCCGGGCCGCCTATTGAATAGGCCTGCTGTAGGGCATCACTTTCTCAAAAAGCTGGAATACAAAACTCCTTTGTCCCATACACTCTGTATAACTTCCCTTCCAAAATGCCACACCTCAACAGAAGGCCCAAAAAACTACTAAAAGTTTGATGGCTTTCATCAGTCATAATAGTACATTGATATATATTGATTTCAGCTTGTTTGTTTTATACTCAACAAGACTTTTTGTGCATTTGAGAGAAAATGCAAAGCCTTCCAATAGCAGGATGCTCTTTCTAAGCAATCAGGATTACTGTATTTGCCCCCGAAGCTGTTCCGGTCGAAGGCCTAATTCACATATAAATCAGCATGTTTGCGGTCCGTAACCATTGCTGACTATTCATCATGTGCACGGTCTAATCTATTCATATGAGTTTTATTTGTATACAAATATGGACTAAAACCAAGAAGGCACACACTGTGATGTGAATGAGACGTAAGATTACATTTCTCTCTGAGGTCTGATTTAGTAACTGGCAGCTCTGAATGGTGCCAACATGCGATGTGCGATGAGATGTGTGTGTGTGTGTGGAGTGAGAGAGAAAGAGATGCCACTGGTAATGAACTGACGTGGATCGAGATGAAGCAGTTCACATCAGAGTTCACATCAACAACAGTGTGAAATCTAACTACCCCTTTTGCATAGATACAAATGCACATACACAAGCAAAATAGCTTCTCTGACTCACACTGGAATTCACAGGCACAATACTCTCTCTCTCTCTCTTTCTCTCTCTCACACACACACACACACACACACACACACAATCGTAGATAAACAATCAAAATGAAATGGGGTCCATTGCTGAAGGCATGCAAACATAAGCTGCACAGACCATAGTCTGGAGGACAAAACCTTGTAGAGAGCTATATTGGTTTTGCAGCTGAAGAAAAGAAGCAGATAAAGAAAGAGATTTTAGAGTGAGGGAGAAAAATTGCTATAGCTGCAGCCACACTATTTATCTCTGTTAAGACAAAAGAGTGCTATCAGGGAACCCAAACCAAACAAGAAAATACAGTGCCTTGAACTCTAAACCATTGATCATAAATTCCATTAAGAGTTGACATCATTGCAAATTGGTAGAGAAATGGTCAGTGTGTTTCTACATAGTGCTCGAGACAATCTTTCCCCGGAGAAAAGATAAAAAAAAGAACAACATGATCAGGCCTCTTCAGAAGCACAGATTGATTGTGCACTTGTGTTGGCCACCCGTGGCAAAATTTGGTCAGTGTGGCCAACCAATATAGCCGTAGCAGTGGGTCTGGTTATCCACGAGACCAGGAGTCATAGCGTGGATGTACCGATGCACCCAAGACAAAAATACCCGTAGTATACATCGCATACAGCATGTGAGCACCATATACATGTATATATGAGCGTATGCATACATATTGTGTGCATGTAGAGTGCATTTACAATTGTTGTCATGGCCAAGTGTATTTGCACACACAAGGAATTTAGTCTCTGCATTTTTCCCAACCAATATATATATATATATATATATATATATATATACATACATGCGCACGTGCACAGACCAATCCGCACAGACCAATCCCACACCTCACGAAGAGGTTTCATTCATTCATTCATTCATTCATTCATTCATCCATCCATCTATCCATCCACTCATTCATTCTTTGGACTCAGTGGCCCCCTCCTTTCTTCTGTGGCTCCAGCGGGGCTACTGAAGGGCCATGTGCCCTTCCCGCCTCCGGACAGTGATTCAGGTCTCTTAAGTATTTAACACCCAGAACATTAGCAGAACAGCTACAGGACCAGTCATTTGTCTCCACCCCCTACACAGGGCTTCATTATGCATGTTCAGAGGACTATCTACAAAAGCAGCAATTGCCTTGAAGAGTCTCTCTCTCTCTCTCTCTCTCTCTCTCTCTCTCTCTCTCTCTTTTTCTCTGTCTCGCTGACACACACAGACACACTACACACACAGACACACACACACAGACACACACTCGCTTTCTCTCCAAGTCACTCTCTCTTTCTGAGAATCCAATTTTGGTGTATAATTAATCCTCTGAAAGGCAGTTTTTTTGTCCTATTTAGGCAAGGTGGAGGAAACAGGCTGTACAGTGGGTAGTGATAATTAGGGGCCTAAGCAAGTCAGAAAGCCGTGACTGAGACATTATTTTTTGTTTTTCTTAGAAACAAAACTAAGCACAGATAATTTAACCTTGTAAACTGTATATCCAGGAATGGTGTGCAAGAAAAGCCTAGCTACTTTCAAAATGTTGACAAGTGCCCAAACCCAGAAACAAAGATGCTTACCAAACATATGCCTTTTTTTTTCAGATTTTCCTGAACAAACACACACACACACACACACACACACAACCACAGAGAATAATCTCATCACGACTGGCATTCCAAAATGGATGACCCTCAACAAACACTGGCCTTTGATTGTCCAGATGCTCTAATCTATCCTTCTCTACTTCTGCGTGCCAAAGGAAGGGAGAGGGGGAGGGAGGGGAGAGGGGGGAGAGAGGGAAAGAGAGAGCTAGAGCAGAGGTCAAACATCTCAGCAGCCATGCATCTTGTAAGGTCAACATTTCTTTTTTTTTTTCATTTTGTTCTGGCTAGCCTCTCCCTAATTAAATTAAATGAGAGCAAAGCCTCATCACACCACGCAAGGCAGGACAGGTGAGTCACTGACAGAGATGGAAGGACCCCTGCCATGCCGCATTAATCCATGGCACAAGCCGAGGTGATTTGAGGTTGAGGTATGATGATGCACCGCTGCACCACAGTTGGCTACACACACACACACACACACACACGTTTGGCTTCTCGTTCTACACTCTCAGTAAAACAGGCTCATGGTGGGGAAACAGTTGGTGCCTAATGCTGGATCTGGATGCATGATTTATGCTAGTTGTTTTTTAAAAAGTCTAAATTAAGGGCCAATTCATAGTCAACACAAGTACACAAATGTGGCCGCAAGTTTACACGCACAAACAGCACAGGCAGTTCCATTGTCTTCCATGTAATCTCATGTTATCTGTTGCATTGTACCAAGTTTGCACTACACACTTGATGTGTTAACTATAATTTGGCTCAGAGGGATAGCAGGGGATTCAATTTGCCATAACGGTTAGAGAGAGGTTTAGGTAACTTAAGAGCTACTTCGCAATAAGGTTTTGGGAAACTGGGCCTTGGTATGTGGTACATTGCCAGAGAGTCTGTGAAAGTTTTCTATAAAATGGTAACTGATATAACAAATAAAGGATATATAGACTGATTATTAGACTTATTTGTCAAAATTGTAATTAAAGTGTTCATTAGTTATTCGCTTTATATATGCAGGCATACATACTATGAAATACAAATGAAGATATCAATTGGGTGCCATGTAATCACAGTAAAGTTATAGGCTGTAAGATATTAGTGTGTGAGTTATGTGGATGTAATTACATTTGTGTTGTGATTATGAAGGGGTTTTTGATTTTTTTTTTTTCTGCTTCCTAGCGGCTCCAGGTTCTAATAAGGTTCGAGGACCCTGCATTATTGTACGAAGGCTGTTTCTGGATTCTGGAAATGAATAATACACATTTAACTTTTAGAAATCAATTTATAGTTACAGTCATAGTACTGCTCAGTCTAAACTCCAGGAGAGACTGTGAGTTTGTATGTGTAAAAGATACGGAACAAGATTTCAAGATGCTTGATTCAACCATTTGAAAGGTAATTCACACGTTTTGGGCATCAATAGACCAGGGCGTATGATGTGGTTAGATTTTCTAAAAAATAAAAAAACAAGAGATCTTTCTAGCATGGAGAGTACACTGACTGTACAAATTACTACACCCTGTTCCTAAATCCTCTAGATAAAAATACTACACAGATTCAGCACACATGGTCAACCGCGTTAATGTAGCACTGATTCCCCAGCCTCGCTGGTGTTGCTCTGGTTTCCTGACACTTGTTTGCGGGTGACACAGACAGCCTCAGCGACAGCGCGAGAATATGAGAGATGCTATTGGTCGAGTACAAAATGAGGAAGTAACACTGCATCATCTGACTCGTCGTCACTAGCCATCTGACTGAATCAAACGACAACATGGTTCCCACGTTGGAGTTCTTTGCCGTTGCTGCGATGTATTCGTTACTTGTATTCCTGACTGTCATACCGTCAGCTGCGGCGTTCGACGGCGGCGATGCAGTCGCGTTGTTACTTGGAATGACCATCACGGTTGTGGGCTTTTGTGTCTGCCTGGGTTGGTATGCGCGGAAAAGAAACGGGCAGTTTTGAATCCACCCCTAGCTGTGCAGTGTTCTGAAAGAGGCCCTGGATCCGGAAACGTAACGTTACTGTTACTGGCCTTGTATCAGATTAGCTTACATGACAGCTATATGGTGACTTTTCTCTTTATAAAGTGGATTTCTCAGCTGTTCCAGGGTATTCCGCGATGCATTCTACACTTTACCCCGGTGGTGGTGGAAGGCACAAGACAATTGAGCCACGGGGATGTGATGCATAACTTTCCAAAAAAGGAGATCGCCTTTCTTCAAACGAGAAAGGGAGAGGAACTGTTTAAAACATATTGCTTTCTGCCCCTTGGTACAAATTGACAGGGAATGGGAAGGTCAACAGCAACCACATCAGCTCCGACGTACAATTTGTGAACTTATTAGGCTAGCTTCTGCCTGTGGACCAAAAAATTACAATTAGGCCTACCACAAAGGCCTGCGGTCAATTATATGCTGTTAATGACAGGACCAAAGTGTAGCTTTTGCCTAGCTTAAATATCCTAGGCTTTACAGCATAACTCTGTTATAGATCATGTGTCACATCATAACTGTTTATGCTTTCTCTTCCGTGCGTGCCTCCACCTTAAACTTGTGTCTGACAGGTTGCTGTTCTATGCAAACCTGTGCTCTTGCTGGATGAGCTGTGCGTAATTGTTAAGTGAACAATGTTTGCTGCTGTATTTCTGTAATAAAATTATAAGACCGGTGTCATATTTATCATATCTCATCATTTATCATATTAACACCATATGTAGCCTATGCTACAACATTACAACAAGTGAACTAATAATCCGTTCTGTAATAAGGAACCTTATTGCTTTATGTCGTTTGCACTTCAATATATCTCTCTCACGCTGTTCACGCTTTGGTTGCTTTTGCCATGGAGAATGCGTACAGAAAACTACTGCTAAAGCAGTGCAATGCCCGTTTCCCCGTGAAGTATGCGTCAATTATGCATGCCACAAAGACTATCCCTGACTGAACTCCTTCCTTCCCTTAACTGTTTCCTGACCAAATGAAAGACCACAAAAGAAAGGTGATGTACAAGTATTAGGGCTCATTATCGTTTCCATGTACCATACGTTATGTTGTCTTTACCTGTATAAGCCCACAAATATCAGGTTCCGTAAAGACCAGAACTCCTAAGCACAAACGTGTGCCCTAATTAAAACCAAGTCAACGCTGTTGTAAACATGTTTTATCCACTGTCACCCAATAATAATCGATAACTGCCTCACTATCTCTGTTATGTGGTGAATATTTGTCTTGTGTGAGGAGCAGATGCAGACAGTGAAGACTGCTGCTGCAACAAGACCAGCCGCGGTTCGGCTTGGATCACAAAATAGGCACAGTGCGCATGCTCCGTTCTTGCCGTTTACTGTATATTCACAGTGGAAAAAAGGGCAGGCAACAAAACCAAGGTTTTTTACAGCAAAGTGACTCCTGCGATGTAAATAACCTTCAGGAAGACAAAGGGGAATATCAACAGGTATGGTTTTAATTGATACATCCGTTGTCGTGTCTGTTCAATTGGTATTTGTGTGTGGGTCGAATCGCAGTCAATTCGAAGCGGTTACTTAGAAATTGCTTTGCCTAATGGACGTGCGGTTTGGCTACAGTCAGTCCAGCGATGTAGGTCTACTCTCAGAAATGCAACGAAAAATATCTTTGTCTTGCATTTGGCTGAACGTCGACGTTTTTGCCGCTCTCCAAATGTTTATTTTTTGTAAACGTTGGGGTATGTTTTCAAGTATATTATTTAATTTGCCATCTTATCTTGCGACGCAAACGTTTTATTTATAATTACAAATGACAGAACGCTCTCTGTGTTCGCAATGTCATATCCTTTCATTGTTCGTCTTAGAAGGCATTTTCGTTGATTGTACAAATACTAAAGTCATTTGTAGGTCTCTGTGATATATTCTTGTATGGAATGATTACATTTTAAAATATGTTTCAAAGAAATACATGTACATGTCTAATTTCATTTTGTGTTTTTTTTTCTCCGTTTGTGGGATACGTGTTATGCTCCAGAGGCTGTTGATTAATGTTCAGTTCAGTGAACACCTTTTTCAAAGGAATGGCTTTTTTGCGCGAACCCAGTAATTTCAAGCAACAGTCGATCTGTCTGAAACACGAATGCATAATTCTACGTGCACTCTTCGCGATTTTCCCCCACAATACGAGGGCTGGGTGACTTGATACGGGGCTTCTCCCGCTAAGATAGCCTACATCAATTCTGCGGGGTCTATGGGTGTGATCAACAGCTTTCCTGCTGCATTTCTATAAATGTTTCACAGGCATCACGCTATGGCGACTAAACAAAACCTCATATTCAAAAGCCCTTTGTTTGCCGTGCATATTTTTTGGGTACACAAATAAGGTTCTGATGAAACAGTTTTCGAAGCGTCTGATCTTAATGTTCTTTCTCTTTGATAAGTAGCCTAGTGTCATTCTGTAGTTTATATTCGTGCGTTTTTACTTTGGGAGGAATGTACTTATTACTATTCCTTAGCTGATTATTGCAGCAAGATTTAATGTCAGTGATTTATCGAACTATACCTGCACGACGCAAGCGAGAGCACAGCGAGCACTGCATACCATTAAAATTGCAATGTGCATTTTAAACGGGAAAGGAAAACAGATGACACAAAAGACCACAGACCCTCGGCTCTTATGCAACTTATCCACACCTGCCATATATGCGATCGGTAGAAACGCACAGAAAATCCAGCTCTGGCGATTTTTTTCTTTGTTGTGAGAGTCAGTTCTGATAGGAGGACCACATAATTCAGTTTTTTTCTCTTCTTTCTTCTCTTTAGGTGTGATGAGACAAAAGAACAAAGGATGCCTTAGAACCAAGGCTGCCAACCCGTGTAGAATCTGCTCCAAAGCACACCAAATGGATATATCGCTCCTTCACGCCTTCAGATCATGAAACACCGCTGAAGCTCCATAGCCATCTATATGATCCCTCTATCTATGGCGAACTATAGCCATGCAGGGGACCACAACATCTTGCAGAATGTCTCTCCTCTTGCCACCTTCCTCAAACTGACCTCCCTGGGGTTCATCATTGGTGTCGGCGTCGTAGGAAACCTGCTCATCTCCATTCTGCTCGTCAAAGACAAGAGCCTGCACCGGGCGCCCTACTACTTCCTGTTAGACCTTTGCGCCTCGGACATCCTGCGCTCAGCGATCTGCTTCCCCTTCGTGTTCACCTCGGTCAAGAATGGCTCGGCCTGGACGTACGGCACGCTCACTTGCAAAGTGATTGCCTTCCTGGGCGTGCTCTCCTGCTTCCACACGGCCTTCATGCTATTCTGCGTGAGCGTCACGCGCTACCTGGCCATCGCCCACCACCGCTTCTACACCAAGCGCCTCACCTTCTGGACGTGCCTGGCCGTCATCTGTATGGTGTGGACGCTGTCGGTGGCCATGGCTTTCCCGCCAGTGCTGGACGTGGGCACGTACTCGTTCATCCGCGAGGAGGACCAGTGCACATTCCAGCATCGCTCGTTCCGCGCCAACGACTCGCTGGGCTTCATGCTCTTGCTGGCACTCATCCTGCTTGCCACACAGCTGGTCTACCTCAAGCTCATCTTCTTCGTGCACGACCGGCGGAAGATGAAGCCCGTCCAGTTCGTGCCGGCCGTCAGCCAGAACTGGACCTTCCACGGCCCTGGTGCCAGCGGGCAGGCGGCCGCCAACTGGCTGGCTGGGTTCGGACGTGGACCCACCCCGCCCACCCTGCTCGGGATCCGCCAGAACAGCAACGCGGCAGGGCGGCGCCGACTCCTGGTGCTGGACGAGTTCAAGACGGAGAAGCGGATCAGCCGGATGTTCTACATCATGACCTTCTTTTTCCTGGCGCTTTGGGGTCCTTACCTAGTGGCGTGCTATTGGCGGGTGTTTGCCGGAGGCCCTGTAGTGCCCGCCGGGTACCTGACTGCGGCCGTGTGGATGAGCTTTGCCCAGGCAGGGGTCAACCCGTTCATCTGTATTTTCTCCAACCGGGAGCTCCGGCGTTGTTTCAGCACCACCCTGCTCTACTGCAGAAAATCCAGGTTACCTAGGGAACCCTATTGTGTTATATGAAGGCTTTGGGGGGTGGGGGGTGGGTTGATGTTGGATGTTGTTGTGTTGGATTGTTTTTCCCCCATCCCCTCCCTGTCCTCCTCACTTTCTTCTTCTTCTTCTTCTTCTACTCCCCTTTCTAGGCCATTTCTCCACTTTTTATTGTCTCCTTTTTGATCCCGACTTAATTCTCTGGGATTTGTCTCATTGTACAGCTCTCTACCCCCTCTCCCCCCTTTTCTTTTCTCACTTCCTTTTCTCTGCTTCTTCTTTCCTTCTCTCCTTACCTTCACATTCCTTTTCTCGTTCTTCTTCTTCGCCTGCATCTCCCTCTCCTTTGTCTTTTTAACCGTGACAGAAGGGGGGGAACTGTCAATCAAAGGGTACTCTAAATGACTGAACATCAAACATGGAGTTTGAAGGGAATAAAGACGCAGGATTCTGAGAAGTCCTCCCAGGTTTATGTTCTAGTAAACAACTTCTGTTTGAAGGCCATTTTGAAGCAAACATGCAAAAAAAAAAAAGAAAGAAAAGGGAAATGAAAAGCAAGAGAAATGGAACATCAACCAAGGACTGGCTACCTTGCTCTGGATATTTTTTCTGACAACTTGAGGTTTAATTTTAGGAATCAGTGGAATTGATTTTTTTGTTTCAAAGTTGCACTAAAGAGAAGAAATTAAAGATGCTTTATGCTCAGATGCATTGCAAAGGACAACTTGTTCTTGTTTCTCTTTCTCTCCCAGACTAAGAATATGAATGCTTTAATTTGCATCAGACATCTCATTCACTGTAAAGTATCGCAAAACAGAACACTTTGGGTTCAGAGACAGTTGGAATACACCTTCACAAGAGGATAAAATTTGATTTACAGTAAATGTAAGTGATATCTATTTCATTTTTATGTCAGCGGGGTTTAGAAAAAAAAATAATGATGTGTGGGTTTTTTTGTTGCAACTTAAATAATTGTTGTTCAATGACTCATTCAGTATGTCCCTCTTGTCTGGCATCTTTCATTTTTATTATTACATTTTTTATCTGACAGAAAATGACGCTAATGACGTTTGGACTTAAAGGAAAAAAAAAACTATGAAAACCCTTGTGCTACAACAGACAGTGGAAACAGCAGTTAAATGTGTCATCTCCATGTTACCTGACCACTGACGTAAAGCCACTGTTTCCTCCACTGTCACCCCTGTCAGGTGTTTTTGCCTTAATGCTTATGGTGATCACTCTGTTTTGTGCTGTTGGCAGGTTGACACATTATTGCCCCTCAAGAGGTTCCTGACATGGAGAGTTTCTCTTTATTTCTGTCTACTCATGTATATGTGAAGTGCATGGTCATTGAGTTTCTTAAAGAAATGATAACCCACGCTCATGAACATCATCACATGCCATAAACAGTCCCATTTTTTGTTCAATTAAAAAAAAAAAAAAAAAAAAAAAGGTTTGGTCCACCCCCACGAGTGCTTCAAGCACCGAAAAGCTTGAGTGTGTGTGTGTGTGTGTGTTTGAGAGAGAGAGAAAGAAAATGTTTGTGCGTGTGTTTGTCCTTAAGTCAGACAGCTGTCACGTCAAGACCAGAGCCTTAGTATGAGATCTTGCACAATTTGTAAAAAATGTAAAAGGAAAAAAAAACCTGTATTTAAGGCACAGCGTCTTGTTTCTACTTTCCTTACATTGGCTCTCTACTGATTGTTTTGAACAACTTACTTTTTTCTCTTGTGGCCATTTTAATATTTATTCTGTATTCTTTTTGTATATTATAGGTAGATAGTGTGTAAGTTTGTGAGTCTTTTCTTTTGAAGTCCCGGATGTGAGTACTGTTTCAGTTAGGATTGCATTTGCTGAAAGTTATCAGTGTAATCTGTTGCTTACATTTTTGAAAAAAAAAAATAAAATTTTACATTTTGCAAGCCTGTTTTTTCCCCCTTCCAACATCCAACTAACAACAAACATTGATTTGGCTGCTCAAGCTTCTAAATTTGGATGCATAGGTGATAAGAAAATGTTTGATTTGTATCTGATGATTCATTAGCAAGTTGCCCATGCAGCGCACGTGATTAATGTGGCCTAACAGTACATGAGTAGAATATTGTTTGAACACTGAAGAGGGTCTGTGTGTTGAATAGGTATTACACAGTGTCAAAAATGATTGCAAGAGACTGCATTACAATTCATGCACACATCTCCATCAAATGTTGTGCCTGAGAATTACTTTTGCTATGATAGACCTGTCTTCATTTTTTTGTGTTTGTACATGAGCTGCTTGACAACAGCCTATTTTCTGTGTTGACGCCAATTGCATCATGTTATCCACAAAATGATCATTGCTCACGTCGTCATTATTGCAGACTTCACAGACAGTGAGAGAGAGAGAAAGAGAGAGAGAAAAAATGGCTGCCATCATGAGCTGCTTGTTTGTAAACAACATGGCTGTAGCACTCGCCAAATGGTGACTCTTAAAATCTTTTCTTGGGCTGGGGGTGGGGGAGCTTGAACACTGCAAGACAAACAATTATCGTTTGTTTGGGATAGTGTCATCTACAGTGAAACACAAGCGCAGCATGAAATGACAAAGGGGAAAAAGTCCCTTGTCATTCCACTGCATTTGCATCTAGTTTCTGTTTGCATTTAGCGCCGCTCAAGAGGACATCATTACAGTCTGTTTTATGTTCATAATCGGAGGCTATAGTCGGAAATAGATCATGCCAAAAATGGCATCAGACCTAGTTTCGTGTGTGTATGCGTACGTGTGTGTGTGTGTCTGTGTGTCTCCTTTCTCTTTCATTTTTTGTTCACTACCTCAGATAATGACTGTTGTTGTTGATGAAGCCCTGCTTTTGAGAGAAAATCATCAGTGGTGGCAGAAAGGTAGTTTCTTTGTCTGTGTAATGGGTCAAATTTACCATGTTCTTCACCTTTTTCTTCCCCTCAGGTTAGTTACATTGTGCTTTGTGGCATAGTGACGCCATTGTTCATTTAGGATCGGAGAAATCGTTAAAATAGCTTTGATCAGCTCCTTTATGTAAACCTGTGTCAGTTCTGCTATTTCTATCTATCTATCTATCTATCTATCTATCTATCTCATGCTATTATGTCTTTGTGATGGGAGAGGCTTGCATTGTTGGATGCTGATGTTGAGGCTGAGGACGCCTGAGCCAGAAAGTCATGAAGGCCGTTTGATTCTACCTCAGTAGGATTAAAACTCCACATGGCGGATTGGTGGTGGTGGGGGAGGGGGTGATGGCGGTCAGGAGGATGATCCTAGACGTGAGAGATCTATGTTTCTTTTTTCTTTTTCTTTGTATTTCTCCTCTGTCCTCTCCCCTTTTCCCTTGTTCTGAGCTGGGTCTGTGCCAGAGGCATGAGTTGGCGCACTGGCCAGTGCCAAATGGCGTGTGAGTGAAGAGAGGGAGGGGAAGAGAAAGAGAGAATGAAGGAGAGCGAGTGAGAGTGGGTGAAGACCCCTCATCTGTGGCCGATGATGTCATCACGGGCGAGGAAACGCCATCTGTTGCCTCTGATCAGCATCTCCCAGCATGCCGTGTGTTCTCTTCTTTGTGGGTTTTCTCTGTGATGCTGCCAGCATCCGATAAACACACACATACATACACAACACACACACACACACACACTCACAACTGCACTGGGGCTAGCCAGGTCTCTGCAACACAGCAACACTTGTACGATCAATACATATTTAACACTCTAACATCAATAATGTTTGTGAGGAAATTTTGATGTTTTAAAAAGCCTATGGGGATACAACAGTGATTACTGTTAGGAAAACATCTGCTGAATCCTTTATATAAATGTTTGGCTTTAGGATGATATCAGCTGCATTCATCTGTGTAGTCAAATCCGCTGGGAAACTTGTGAGAGCCGCCATGTTGCCGTGCTGCTGGTACATTGAAGCCACAAAAAGTAAGTGACAGTCACAAAAAAATGGCAAAGAAAAAAGAGTGGCAGTAGCCCCTAGCAGAGCGCTGGCCAGGTCTGGCTACCTAGGGTTTAAGTATTCTATGGTGTCAGATGAAGAGTTTGGGGTGGGTTAGATGCAGCATTCTCTCTGTATTCTATACATATAGGCTATATTTTAGACACATCCATGATATTGGCATTTTTATTGGTGAGTTTACCAATGTATGTATCCTCAGAAAGCTCCACTTTCAATTTTGGCCGTACCTACTTTAAGCACAAAGGAGCAAGATTTCCCTGGTGCTGAATAGATTCCAGTTCATTCAAGAACAGTGAAGTCTACAAAGACCAAACTGTGTTTTGGATTTTTGATCTTACACAATTCTAAATCACTAAATACAATACTTTCTGATGCCACTGTAAAGAAAATGGTAGGCTAAAATTCTATCATTAATAAAAAAAAAGTCTTACATGTCTCAAGATTATAGACAGATAGATAGATCATTTTAGTTTCACTGTCAATTAAACCTATTTAATTATATTGTCTATGCATTATATTTAATCCATAAATTGATTTTAATAGGCTTAAAGAGATGATTGCAGGTATACTTGAATGGGCTGTTGTCTTTCATTCAGTGAGCGGGTCAGGTCAGTTGCGTCATTTCATTATTGCTAGTTTCGGAAAACCGTATTGTGTATTTGGGTTGGACCAGGTTTATAAAATTGGACTCACTCAGCTGCTCAGTCCCTC
Organism: Limnothrissa miodon; assembly: GCA_017657215.1. Lineage (NCBI taxonomy): Eukaryota > Metazoa > Chordata > Actinopteri > Clupeiformes > Clupeidae > Limnothrissa > Limnothrissa miodon. The sequence continues at coordinate 2,205 of JAGFZM010001835.1, read as the reverse complement.
CCCCAGTCCCACTTATTCACCCTAGCTTCTATTAAACTATTAAAATGTGTACTTAAATGACTTCTGTAAATTCAGCCCACAATCGTGATGGCTTCGAATTGTATTTGAATTTTACCTTCTTATGGACAATATCATTTTCCAAGCCTCCTTGCACAAGGTCAGCAGCAAAAGCTGCATTAGCTGTTCTGGGGGCTCTGGGTGGGTTGATAATAAATGCACTGTAGATCTAATTCAGAGGCGCAGTTTGAATTTCAATTTCAAGTTTTGTTCAAATGTTCAAAATCTACCTCTATTGAAGCAGCCGTGCGCAGTACACAGGACGTGTTCTTCCCAACATAATGTTGAACATAAAAAGAAAGCTGGAAAATAGGTGGACTGGTGAATTCCACAAACAGCTTTCCTTGACATGCATGCAGTCTCCCTCACTCAGTTGTGCCTTTGGATTGTATCTATAGATATGTCTATACCTTGCAGCTTATCAAGCAGAGCGGCCATGGAGGCTGCAATTCTAACATGGCAGACGAATTGTTGCTACGTGCTAAGCGGGGCCTTTAGCAGTGCAAGCAGTGCAAGGCGCTGACAAACAGTGGGATGTGAGTGGGCGACTCCATTAGCACATGGCTAGTGCTAAGCTAATTCAACGAGGCCCTTTCTTCTGTCTCCTGTGAAATATCACCCAGGAGGCACAGCTTTTATCAACCTTTTATGGCCAGTGAGCTTGTGTGTGTGGCTTCTATGTGTTGCTGTGAATTGCGGTGATGTGTCATAACATAACCAAAGGCCCAGGCTGCATGGCGATTTATTCTTCATCTAGCCTTCCTTAATCTTGAGCAGGCTTCATGCTGTTGCATTATAGTAAATAGTTGAACATAGCAAAACAGAACCATTTCAAGTAAAGGACAACATACTCCAAAAACCTGACTTTGAATCAGCCCTTAGCTGACCCTTATCTTGCTAATCAGCCCCAGAACCAAAAAGAAGGCCATCAGATGTGAGGTTCCTGTCTCAAAGGTTGTTGTTAGATCTTGTCACCCTACCGCTGTTTGTTCCTGTCACCACAACTCTTGTTTATTTGTTTTCCCATGTCTCACAAACACAGTTTTAAACGGTCTCACAAATGCCAGGAGTGTAAAAATCAATAGGCTGTGTCCGGGCGAGGGGTTATTGTTCAAGACTGCAAACCACAGCGACACGCAAAATGCCTGACTTCACTCATCAGCTCCCATTAAATAATTAAATTGCTGAGTTAGAGGCCAGATTTTGGTGCTAGGTGGCCTGTTTGTGTGTGTGTGTGTGTGTGTTCATTCACCCGTTTACGGCTAAATCCCATTTCTTTTCTTGACCCTTCCCCATCACCTTAGTCCCTTTCTTCTGGAAACAGAGTGACAACTAATAAGGGTGAAAATATTTAGAAATATTAGAAAAATATTTACATACATTAACATTGCATTAGCATTGCTAAGGTTTGACACAAACAAATGATGTTATAATCAAAAACCTGGCTGAATATTATATATATTTTGTTGATCTAAGAAGAAAATATAACACCAAATATCACATTATTCTAAACATCAGATTATTATAAACATGTGTTATTAAGGCACACCCCTATTTTTCCTTTTTTTCAAAACAACGGCATACCCAAATTGAAAGCTTGACAGTTCCTACGTAGTTTTAGACTCAGGGATGTGCCTCATACCATTGGAAAGGTGACACCCTCAAGTTTTTTCTAGAGGAATATGTATGTTTCTGTGACATATGGACACAGATTTATAGAGGTTAGAACTAAGTTTTTTTTCTCCGCTCATTTCAAATGTTTATGAATTAACTAGGATATGAAGGTACCATCCATATGATACCCCCAAATAAAAAAATCTAAGTCCTAACTCCATCTCTCAACCTGTTACACAAAAAAATTGAAGTAAAAAGACCAAAAATATGATTTTTGAATATACATTTTTGAAAAATATGTTTATGCGTTTTGATTGGGACCCCTGTGTAAATTCCCATAGAGACTTTTTGTAAACAAGAGGGCCTAATGACATTCAAAAGTTTATAACTTGAAAACCCCTTTACCTAGAAACATAAAATTGGTTTCAAATGAAAGCCAAGACCCTGGGCTTTCATGTCAGTTTGCTTGATTTGAAGTTACTCCTTCTGGCATTGAATGACACAAGCATAACCATCAAAAAAACAAAAAAGTGG
>JAGFZM010001834.1:93581-100020 GCA_017657215.1 Limnothrissa miodon | reverse complement strand
AGTCCATATGATGTGGCTAATATGTATTTGTGTGGTTAGTATGTGTTCTTGCAAGGTGAAAAAGATGTAGATCGACATTGGGTGTTTTTGACTATCAGTTCATTTGGTCACAGGAGAGCCCTGCAGTGCTCTAATAGCACAGCTTTCCCTCTTCATAGGTCTGCAATCTATTCACTAGCACCTTCAACATAACACACACAGACACATCGCTCTCTCTCTCTCTCTCTCTCTCTCTCTGTGTCCATGAATGTATAAATGTCTCTCCTCCCCTCCTCCACCTTTTCTCTCCATTCCTCACACAGAGAGTAAAATACTACAAAAGTATTGAGCATTTCTGTGCTTGTGAAACATGCTGCATAAAGAGAGAGTGTGTGTGTGTGTGTGTGTGTGAGTGTGTATATGTCTGTCTGATTGCGTACTGTTTATGTCTGTCTGGGTGGGTTTGAGCCAGTTTCTGTGTGTGTATGGTGTATGTTTTTTTCTGATGTGAAAAACACAGATGCACCGAAGGAGCCGATCCAGTCCTAGATGCTGCTGTATGTGTTGAAGCTCTTGAAGCGCAGCTATTCTGTACGATGTGCTGCTCGAGCCTCCTTCAACTGTCACTCTCACATCTAGCCGCTATTTGTTGAGGCGCTCGAAAGGCAGCTCTGTGAAATGCAGCATGTGCAATTAGGGCCTCCTTCAGTCTCAAACATCCTGTGTGTTTGTCAGCTGTTTGCCAGCGCCCTGCGCGAACCACCCCACGCAGCTGTGGTCTCCAAACCTCCGCAAGGGATTTCCTCCTCCTCTTCCTCTCAGTGCCTATAGCAGGCCCGAGCCCGAGCGGTTTCAACCAGCACTAAACTCTGTTCACTCATCTCACTCACTCATCTGTCTCATTTTCTACTTGTTTTCATTTTGTCTTTTGGAAAGCTGCCAAATCCTGTGTGTTTGTGTGTGTGTGTGTGTGTGTGTGTGTGCGTGTGTAATGTGCATGTTGCCTCTGCTAAACTATTTACTGAATGACATATCATGGCAACCCCTCTCTCCCCTTAGGAGTAACAAGGAGACTCCAGCTGGGCCCAGCAGTTTGGGAAGGTGCTAGAGGCAGAGAGGAAGAAATGTGTGTGTGTGTGTGTGTGGGTGGGTGATCAGGGAAGAGGGGAGGGGGGGTAGATAGAAAGAAAAAGAGAAGGAGGGATAGAGGGAGGGATGAGAAAAGAACAGGGATTTGGGGATGAAGAGTCTAATAGAGGAGTTTCAGAGAGGGCGCGACAGGCGGAGGTATTAGGAGATAGAGAGAATAGAAGAAAAGGTGCGGGGAACGAGAGAGACAGAGACAAAAAAAGAGGGATGAATCTGTCAGTCTATTTAAAGGGCACCCTCTACTCCCCCGAGGCTTTCCGTTGGCCATTCACTTAATAGCCTGTGAAATTTTGACTGCAAGTGCTGGTGAAAGCTGGTAATGATAGATGGCTATCCTTCACCAAGGCACTTTATTATCAGCGGGGACGAGGCAACCTGTTGGGAACACTTGTGGAGCAAGAAGCAGCCACTATGCCGGACACAGCCCCGGTATGCCTCTGCTGAAGGCCCTTTCTAGATGTTTCTATTAGTGTCTGTGGATTTGGATTTGATACTGTACGTCTGAAATGGATTTTGTTTTATAAGTGGACGGTGTCATTGTATCTGTGTTCCATGTTTTGTAAAACAAACAATGCAATGCATAAAAGCACCAGTCTTGGCTCGGGTTCTTCACAGCCTCTTACTTTTTCTCTCCACACACACACACACACACACACACACACACGCACACAAACACACACACACAGGCTCTGTAGTAGCAATCACAAGGCATCCTTTAGGAGCTTCCCTGTGGAGAGGCACATGAAAGGAGAAGGGAGATGACTTTGGTAACCCCATGGGTCCCAGACTCACACCACCATTACACACACACACACTCTCTCTCTCTCTCTCACGAGCCCGTCAGTACTGATGAAGCTGGAAAAGATGTTGGTGTGCGCTCACACACACACACACACATACACACACACACACACTCTGTCTCTCTCTCTCTCACACACACACACACACAAACACACACTGTCTTGGGAGCCCTTCAGTACTGATGAAGCTGGGAAAGATGGTGGCGTACACACACACACACACATACACTCTCTCTCTCTCTCTCTCTCAGGAGCCCTTGAGTACTGATGAAGCTGGGAAAGATGTTGGTGCACACTGATTAGGCCTCCTCTCCAATCAGCACTCAGCCGGCTGAAGGAGCTGACTGCAGCACAGGTGACACTGGAAGGCCATTAGCAAGGGCTTCTGATTGGAGGAGGCTTTGTGTAAGCTTCCCATTTTAAAGGGGACGTGTAGGGGGAGATGAGTTGGATCTGACTGCTCAACCATACATGGATTTATTTGTGTGTGTGTATGTGTGTGTGTGTGTGTGTAGAGTCCAAAAAGATTGCACTAGAAACCACACTTCACACTGATATTTGATGGGTCTTTGAAAGCGTGTGATTTGTCTGAAGAAATTCAGAGGTGTATACAGTTCTCAGAAAAACAGCGCAGCTTTTCCCAAAATGATATTTGATTTTATTGTAATTTCTGAATCTTGGGGAATTATATAACTTTAAATTCATTGTTAATGAATAACAAAGACTACAAATCTGTTTAGCCTCTGCTCTTTAAATGCATAAGTGTATGCATGAATGCTCACGTAAAGATGGATTTATGCAGACACGCGCACTCACACACACAAACACACACACACACACTCACATGCGCTAATGTACAATCAGTGTTTATTTCGATGTGAAATAATTGAAAGTTCCAATCAATACCTTGGTCATAATTTGCATGATAAATGCACATGGATTTTCTCCGCTGTGTTCCCTTAATGAGGTGATTCAAGAGTGTAGCATAAATGAAATTACTATCATACTGGGCCATAAGAAATTAGAAAATCTCTGCAGTCTCATTCTAAATATGTACTTTCACAAAAGACAATCACTTGCTCGTATACAGACTCTCTCACTTAAACACTGATTATCATAAAAATGGTATTGCACAGGTGACTGTATCTCTGTGTTTATGTGTGTGGGTGAGTGTGTGTGTGTGTGTGAGTGTGTGGGTGAGAGAGAGAGAGTTTATTCTTATTCTGAATCTTGGTGAATTATATCTTTAAATGGATTTTAATGAATAACAAATGACCATCCTAAAAAAATGATTTCACAGGTGACTATCTCTGTATTTATGTGTGTGGGTGAGTATGTGTGTGTGTGTGTGTGTGAGAGAGAGAGAGAGAGAGAGAGAGAGAGAGAGAGAGAGAGAGAGAGAGAGAGGGCTAGTCTAAACCTTTCATTCAAATGTTTACCAGAGCATGGTCGAATGAAATGTTTTTGGTGTACTTTTTCCAAATTGTATAGGGAATAGCAACTGTGACTTCTTGCACAGAACTACTTTCTTACATCACTTAGATGTGTGTTTGCAAACCTTTGGCTCATTGGCGAACAGTTTGCCCTCGTTAGCAATGCTGAACTCCCCTGTGATGAGCACCCGATCTGGCCCAGGGTTCACACGGCTGTCTGGTGTGTGCAGCCACTATTTGCAGGGAGGATTCTTAATCTCTCAGCTCCGACACACGCTCACAAAAGCCTGAAATTACAGGACTGCCACTGACTGCATCACACACACAAACACAGATAATCGTAAACACACATGCGCACACACACACACACACACAAACACACATACACACACAAAAATAATCGTACGCACACACACAAACACACACACACACACACACACACACACATCCATATTCATGCAGAGTGGCAGAGATAGAGCATGGCATGCTGCTTGTGGCAGGAGTCATTAGCAGTAGAAGCAGGGCTTGACATGGCGCAGCAGCCCTTTCATGCGGAGTTAATTGCTTTTAACGGCACTCTCAGTAGGTGGAATGCACACACGGGGAGCTCCGCACACCGCTCCTCACCCATCACATGCACAGAGACTCTGCAGAAACATGGTGACAACACACGAAAGACTCTTTGTCTCGTCCACTCTGGGTCTGTGTGAAAGGAAAAGACAGATATAAAACATAAGGGTTTTATAATTTGTACTTCTTGAGTAGGTCTGATGTGCATCTATTTCTTTTGGTCTTTGTGTCCAATATCTGTCAATCTGTCTGTCTGTCACCTTTTTCACTTTCACGCAAGCAAACACCCATAGCCCCTGTCTGTCTGTCTGTCTGTCATGTTCTCTTTTGTTTCGAAGCCGAAACGTACGAGTGGATGCTGCCTATCATCTCCTACTTTTACTCGTACGTTTCAGCTTTCACTCATAGCCTCTGTCCCTATATGTCACCATCTTTTTAAAACTGGTAATATCTTGTCGTTCTACACTGAAGACATGGCCAGTTCGTTTTAGGTCCATCTCACCTTAAGGCTGACTTCGTGAAGAGGGTTTGAAACAGAGAGAGAACGCTGCACAAGGAAATGTTTCTGTATCCAAATAGAGTTAAGGGCCGTTCACACGGACACGCTTTTTTAACCTCCAGGCGCTCGATTTCAATTGTTTCCCTATTGTTTCCACTGCTGCGATATGTTCGGCTTTTTTTGTCGCTTGCGTCAAAAACACAGTAGGCGCACAATGTGACACAGTAGGCGCTTTTGGAGGTGAAAGACGCTTTCCACCAATTACACGCAAACCAGCCAATTACATTGCTGGATGCAGTATGACTCACCTTTAACCTTTTGTTTACACTCTCTGTTACCGTGGTGATAGCTATGGATGTTTGTGCAGCAATTGCCGTTTTAAATTTTGTCTTTATATATATAAATATAGATCAAATGATTTTCATATCCTTCAATTTAGATTTAAAGAAAGACAATACACTTTAAAGTCGGCATAAACCTTCAATCTGGAGTTTTGGGTATCCACCCATTCATGTAGGGCTTGCACTTTTTATTTTCAAAAACCTGCCCGAAGGCTTCACCATGAATGTCACCAAGTGAAGGCACTTAAAGACCTTACTGTAAAAGGACCGGTACTGAATGTGTGTGTGTGTGTGTGTGTGATCATTCAGAGCCCATTGGAGTGCTGTGCTTGACTGACTGTAGTGACAGTCCCAACAGTGCCAGAGTTAGGTCCCGTCAATCTCACACGCTCACAGCCTTTCAGTCTGCCAAGTCAAGTCATTTATTAATCCAGCACATTAAAAACAACAGGGTCTGAGCTAGAGTGCTGCACTTAAAGTTAGCTAAGTAGTCTTAACAAGGACAATAATAACAGGATGACATAATAGACCATTAATCTGCATTAGGTCTGATTATTGGAGGCACAACAACAACAAAATAACTGAAGAAAATTAAGCAAAATGGTCTTAGAGGTCTTTAGAAGAGGTGATTGTAGTAGAGGATTTGACTTGTGGGGAGGGTGGGTAATACAATTTTTTGGAGCAGCTACAGAGAATAACACGAAAAAGTAAGGAGTGATTTGCTTCTGTGACCTGGGTGCAAAGTATGGTGGGACCAAACCCGTAACCTTCTGAATTTACAGTAACTGGATCCAATCGAGATGAGGAAATGTGCTCTTTCTTTCTTATGTTTGTAACAAGCCTGACAGCAGCATTTTGCATGAGCTGGAGTTTGCTAGAGTAATATCTGATTGTGACATGCCTATGAACAGGGGATTACAGTAGTCTAAACAGGGGTAGTTTCATGCATGGATGACTTTTCCAAGGTCTGTTGGGAATAGAAACAGTTTCAGCTTGGCTGTGGTTCTAAATTGATAGAAGCTCTTGCTAACTCTTTAACCCCACTACTGGCTTGTTCTAAGAAGCTGTCTTGTAGAATTCCTAGATTTCTGCAGGTTTGGCGAATGAGGGCCAGGTGCATTACCAAGGATAGTGACAGAAGAAGACGAGGTATGAGAATGATTTCAGTTTTGTACAGTATGTGTACAGTATCACTGCCATAGAGCGATATTGAATGTTATGCTTCTTGGGAATACAGTAAAGGGCCTAGAATGGATCCAAAAGACCTAAACCAGTACAGGACTGCAATTTGCAGTTTTACTTTTTTTTATGCAGCCACACCGAATACTATTGCCAGTGAACAACTGTTTTGGGTCCTGGCTGTGTGTTTTTTAAAAAAGAGGCTGAACATGACTAAAGGATAATACCATTAGATAAGGAGCAGTTTACTATAGCTAGTTCCTGTCATATCTAGCCCCCCCCCTTTCTGTACTCTGTCTTTATTTATCTGTCTCTGTCTCATCACTCTCTCAGTGTATGTAGATATTTGATCTCTCGCTCTTCTCTCAGAGTTTCTGACCTACTCCGTGTATTCAAACCCTTCTTTTACTGCCACCCTTTCATTGACAGTGTCAGTGGCCTTCAGTCTGCCTCTAGTTCATGCTGCAGACATTATCAAAGTCCTGTATA
>JAGFZM010001834.1:81081-91081 GCA_017657215.1 Limnothrissa miodon | reverse complement strand
GTCCGCACACACCCTGCGAGAATGCCTTTAGGTAGAATCAACAACACAAGCCACAGCAGCCCTCTGCAGTCACACCTCCCAGGAACACCAGATTGAACATGAAAAGGCTCATCTCTTCTTGCCGTGGTTAATGTCGCTTCTGACAACCCCTCTCAGCCAAATTAATTTATCTCCCCTTTAAGTACACATGCGCTTGAAGCGATCCCCGGCGTCTCTGACAAATACATTTTTTCTCCTTGGAAAGCCGTGGTGGCTTTGATGGTGTGATTTTCTTTCCACTTCTTCTCAAGTGGGGTCTGAGGAAACAGGTCGGGCAGTGGAATTCATTACGCCATCTTCACCAACTGCCCACATGCCATTTTTCATGGGTTGGATGGAAATCAATTAAATGTTGTTTTTTTTTTATAGATCATGGAAATATCTCTCTCTCCAAACAGTGATACCAATAAGGGAACAGGAACAAAAGTTGCTCAAAAATAAGTAAAAGATCCACAACACGGCTTTGCAGGTGTAGAGTATGTTCGAATAGACTGGCAAGGTTTCACAGGTGTGGGGTTAGCCTACTTGTGTCTCTGAGCCAATTGATTTTTCCCCCAAAATATCTCCAAGACCATATTGTATTACAGTAAAACACTTTGGTTTCTGGACTAAGCCAGACTCTGTTCTTGGCCATTCTCCAACACAAGACCCCCATGGATCCAATTTGTTTCCCACTGACTTGAGCGATCAAACAGCATGTTAAATGGCAGTGAAATCGTTTTCTGGGTAGTCCTATTATAGACCCTTTAGACCCACTTATAGCATTTTAGAGATGGATTGGATGGTAATGGGCTGAATGCATAAAAATATAAAAATGTGCATGCCAATTGAACTCTAACAATGCCCAGAGCTAGAGTTAATAAAGCCCAGGACTAAATAAACATTCAGCACTTTTTCAGCCAACATCCAGAACCATTCAACTCACTGGCAGGGAGGAATTTTTTGCCTCACAGGGCCGAACTTGAACATGTGTGGACTGGGTAAATGTTATTCTAGAGGTGGAGCATACAGTACATGTAGCATCGAGCAGCTCAATATGCCAATCCTGCACCCAACTCCCTGCACTCCCACCCCTACTCTTCTTTTGAATTATTATCAGCCAAGTGTATTTACATACACTAGGAATTGAATCTCTGCATTTGAACCAGACGTGAATTAGTGAATCACACACAAACCACAGTGAACACACAGTGAGGTGAAGCACACACTAACCCAGGGCAGTGGGCTGTACACACACACACACACACAGTGAGGTGAAGCACATACTAACCCAGGGAAGTGGGCTGCACACACACACACACACACACACACACAGTGAGGTGAAGCACACACTAACCCAGGGCAGTGGGCTGCCCCGGTAGCAGTGAGGGATTCGAGGCCTTGCAGTAAGAGCCGTAGACCACTGGTGGGGGATCAGAAGGCCACAGTTGCCCCACTGTAGCTCATCCATATATTCAGGTTATGAAACATTCTCCCATGTTTGTCTTTTTTCCATTCTTTCTTTTTTTGTTTAATCCTGTCTCGTTCTGGAGCAACAGGTGTAGGTTTCCTCCAGAAGCCGTCTGACCTGAATCTTTGTCTGCACAGGGCAGAAACTTGCTCAGAATTGATTGGTCCTTGTTTTGCTTGTGGTATGGCTGACTAGTAATCATTTTTGCGGGTAATTCTGGGCAGCAAGCAGGAGCCTCTCTTGGGGGAGGGAGCCACACAGAATAATGAACTCATTGAATTAGATCATTAGCTTGATTAACTAACTCCATATGTCGCGCTCACAGGAGAATGATGAAAAAGCACCTAAACATCACTGTGCTTGTGAATCATAATTAAGGAACGCTCATTTTATTTTTCATCATAGGGAAATCAATGGCTCGCTACGACGTGGCTACACTTGGCTTATTTCATTTGGAGTTGGAGGTTTCATTTGGAAAGAGGAGAAACGGAGGGAGGTGAGAAGCAGTGGAAACAAAGTGAGAGAATAGGCTCAGGCTCAGGCTACCCCGCGACATCTCCGGTCCTCCAATGAATGTCGACTGGCAGTCCCGGCACCCCGCCCAAGGCAATCCAGATTCTTCTCATGTGTCGTCCCACGCTGGTGGAAGGTGGAATGACCTACCAAAAACAATCAGAACAGGGCCATCTCTGGAGGCTTTCAAAAAGCTCTTAAAGACCCAGCTATTCAGAGAACATCTTCTATCCTAGCACTAAAATGAACTGAAGCACTATTCCCTAGCACTATGCTCCTTAAGGTTTGTGCTATGTAGCTTGATTGTTATCCTCTTTTTGTAAGTCGCTTTGGATAAAAGCGTCTGCTAAATGCATAAATGTATATGTAAATGTAAATAGCAGGACAACATGAGCAGGAGGTGTAGAAAATAGTGACAGACTAATAAAAATGTAACAGAGAGAAAATGAGAAAGAAAAGAGAAAAATAGTTGATGAAGAGAGAAAAAACAGGCAAGAGAGAATCATCACCATTATTAAGCTGAGAGAGCATAAGAGAAAGATAGAGAGCATACGAGAAAGAGAGAGAGAAAAAAAAACGAAGGACATAAGAGAAAGAGAGAGAGGAACGGAGGGCACCCTGTGCTCTGGCATCTGGGCTGGTACGACCCTTTATTCCTCCTCTCTGCTTCCCCGTCATTAGCAGCGCTCTCGCTGCAAACAGGAGCCCTCTTGAACCCCGGCAGGTAATGACGGAAGAATGGGGCAGAATTATAACTCTCACTGTTACTCACTCTTACACACACAGCACTTTGTCCAATTAGGACCTGATTAGTACAGGGTGTAATACGGCTCGTCTGCCCGGGCTCTGGAAATATGTTGTCTAATTGTGATAATAGGGCGATGAGTTAACACCACACTACTGACAATGTAAGAAGTGCACACACAAACATGCTCTCTCTCTCTCACTCTCTCATTGTTACTCTCTCTAGCTCGCATTCTCTCTCTCTCTCACTCACTCTCTCATTGTTTCTCTCTCTCTAGCTTGCATTCTCTCTCTCTCTCTACACGCACACAGGAAGAGACAGAAAGAGTGGAGTAATCTAAACTGCTAGTACACCCCCCCTCCCTCCCCCCAATTTATAAACATTAACACACACACACACACACACTTAGGCTTTGTGATTCATGGATGGTTTAATTCCATCCATTCTGGTGCATATTTGTGTAAATGGGAAATAGCAGCAGCAACAACAGTAGCCGTGGAAGGAAGGAGGAGGCTTTGGTGCGTCTCTGAATCATGTTACAGAATGTGGAATAAAAAGTGACTGGGTTTTAGTCAAGGCTCGCATTCCACCAGAGAAATATGCTGAGCACGAGGATTTCAGCTCTACATATTGTTTGCAGGGTCACACGGCATGTAATTATATTCAGCCTCTGTTCAACACCATACATCAGGGTATAGGCAGAATAATAGCCTTTGTTCATTTCTTAAACACCTAGCTGAGCATAGCGCAAAAGCCACGTAATGTAGGACATTTATTAACAAGGTTGCAGTGAAGTTTCCTTGCGTGAGTCCACTTGGACATTGGTAAGTATGCCTATTAGGACTGTACAGGCGGTGCCCAGGAGGAAGCCTTATGGTTGCGTGGTAGTTGCATGTACAGTACTACTGTACATCAGTGTTTCTGGGCCACAGAGGGAGTCTGTTTCTGTTCTGGGAGTCTTTTTTTTAAATAAAGTTACCACATCAGATCCTCTGGAAATCCATATAAAGCTGGCTATCACTCAGATATTTAAAAGCCAAATCATACAGACATATTTATAAAATTGTAAAAAATCTCTAGCTGTAGTAAATTAGTTGAAGTGCCATGAAGTCTCATCATTTGATGGTTTGCATCTGCATGTCTCCTGCATTCAGAGAGGACCTGTGTGTAAGAGTTCTTATGAAAATGCACAATTAAATTATATGCGATATGCGGGTCACGGCTTACCGCTGATGGAAAATTGGGGCTCTTAAGGTCAGTCATATCATACAGTACATACTATACTATACTGTACTATACTACACTATACTATACTACAATACTACTACTGAATACTACTATACTATACTATACTACACTATACTATACCATACTACACTATACATACTACTATTATTATACTATATTATACTAATGTGACTCTGTAATCTACGTGTCTCTTGCCATCATTCTCTGAGGAAACGGCTAAAGATTGAATTCTCTTAATGAGTCGTCCGGTGTCCTCTTGTCCTTTACCTGCTCCATGTGCCCCTCAGAATGGGGCAGACCATGTTAGAACGACACACATCTTGTTTCCACAGCGACACAGATAATCAGCATCCATCCTCTGAATGGTTTTGTTTTGTTCTGTTTTGAGGAGTGGAGAGATGATGATTAGCAAGAATGCTGCTGGAGGTTCTGAAGCAGATGATGGCAGATACAAGACAAGTGCACTCGAGCTTGCTCCGTCAGGAGAATACCTGAACGGTAAACAGGCTTTGTTTTGACCACCTCCACCCCTACCTCTCTCATCATGAGGGGGAAATTCTCTCCATGATGGTGCTGAGTGCTCAACTGAAGAGGGATGAGGGAATATTCTGACAGTAATCAAGGGTAAGAGCATTTTGTTTGTTTAGACAATTTCTCTCGTGCTCCTCTGGTGAAGGACTTTGTGGTTCCATTGGTACCTACACACCTGGTGAATAGAAATCCAGTGTGATTGGGTTTGTCTGGGTCTTGGTTTGTTTTCTAGTTTGTCTGGGTCTTGGTTTATTTTCTCATTTCTCTGGGTCTTTGGTTTGTTGTCTGGTTTGTCTGGGTCTTTGTTTGTTTACTGGTAGTTCAGTACTTCAGAGGTTACTCTAGGATGGCATCTGCAGGGCAGTGTAGTGTTATCACTATATTCTAGTCTAACTTGTTTTACTTCCTTGTTTATTTGTTTGTTTTTATTTACCTGACAGTATGTTTACTTATTTGTTTGTTCTTTTCTCCTTTGGGTGCTTTCAGTGCAGTGCAGTGTACTGAGCACCAGGGGACACTCAGACATCTTAGACTCAAGCCCAGTCTGTGAGGGCAGAGCTAATGGGGAGCACCCAAGAGGAGAGAAGAAGAGAAAGAGAGGGAGAGAAGAAAATGAAAGGACAGAGCGAGAAAAAAAAAGGAAAAAAATGCAAATGATTCCTCCTCACAGTACAGCTTGTGTTTTATTACGGTGATGTGGCACAGCAGAGGAGGTGTTTTAATTTTATACACTATACAGTAGGGCTCTGAGGTGGGGAGGCCTTCACCTCTGTGTGGGGGAGTGGAATTGCAAAGGGCATTATAACAAATAACAGCATCTGACATTGGATTGGATTGGATTGGAGGCTCAATGATTGGAGCTTTAGCTGGCCAGAGGCTTCACGCTGCGTTGGGTAGACCCATTAGCCCTCTGTCACTGACCCAGCCGAGGCAGTCTGTAAACCTGAGCGTGATTCCCTCGCTAGCCACCGCTAGGATAATTACTGTACAGCACCCGATCAGTGGTTTTCCCAACGTCAATGCAAATTGAATGTCTGGATTGAGCCATGTCGAGGCTGCATTGTTGGTCCCGTTGAAAGGCTTGACTGGGCATAGGGTATAACAGACAAAAGCATGTACATAGCTGAAGTGAGTCGCTCTTAATTGTTTGCTAGCCACAGAGGCCCTGTATGTTAATTTGAGCAGAGGCACTGGGGAAGGATTCATTTTTCTCCTTTTCCTCTCCTTTAAAGGTTCTTATTTTGCTGTAATTCTTGAGAGGGGACATAGTAATTCTCTCATGGCTGCTTTCACTTGAGTGTTTTTTTATTCCATTAAAGCTTATTAATTCTGGGGGGAAAACACTTTTTTTTTATTCAGGGATATTAGCATTCCGGCTACATCCGAATTAAACCAAATGGTATTTCAAATGAAATGAGATTTTCTCGAAGGTTCGGTTAATGCATACCCAGTGAAATGTATATTTTGTGCACCGACCCGACTCTCTATCAGAGAAATACAGAGGCGTTGCTCTAATCCCCTCCCAGTAGAAATATAATTAGCGGGCGTAGTGGGGCGAAAAATGTGCAAGGTGTACAGACCGCTGCAGAAATCTTGAAACGGGAAATCCCTTCTCGACTGCGCCTGAACTTCCATTCCTGTCCAAAGAAGGAACGTGCACTGGTGTTCTTATCGACAAGGACATGCCACTGCCTCCTGTCTGAGGGGAATAGAGAGCGCAGATTAGCAATGGAAGCTTATGTGGATTTTATTTTGTCCCTGTCTGTGATAGCCTATGTGGATTTCAATGCGCCCATGTCTGTGATAGCCTATGTGGATTTCAATTCGCCCCTGTCTTTGATAGCCTATGTGGATTTCAATGCACCACTGTCTGTGTTAGCCAGGATCTCTCTCTCTAGCACACAAACACAGACACACAAACACACACACACACTCACACACTAACAATAGCTTCTTATTTTTAGTCTGTGTTTTTTCTGTCTGTGATAGCCTATGTGTATTTTGTTGTTCCTCTGTCTGTGATAACCTGTACACCAGGATCTTTATTTCTAGCATTCAAACACACGCACACACACACATTTACATTTACATTTATGCATTTAGCAGACGCTTTTATCCAAAGCGACTTACAAAAAGAGGATAACAATGTAGCACAATGCTACATAGCAGAAACCTTAAGGAGCATAGTGCTAGGAAATAGTGCTTCAGTTCATTTTAGTGCTAGGATAGAAGATGTTCTCTGAATAGCTGGGTCTTTAATACACACACCATTTGCACACACAAGCTCTTTCACAATATTGTAATCTTTCTCAATATCATAATAAACTCTTTACATTGAGCTTTCTCAGCACAGTTACACAGTTCCTCCTGCACTTCTCTTTGAAACCTGGGATGGATTACCCTCTCAACCTCTCCTGTTTGCTGTCTTTAGTCCTCTCTTTAGAGGCGCACTGTGACCAGCGTTCGTCACGTGACGTGATGTGATGTGATGTGATGTGAGGAAGGCAGGCCAATTTCACAGTGTTACATGAACACATTACTCCCGTTCCTGCTCTCTTTGGAATGTCAAGCAGTATCTGCTCCAGCTGGCCTAGAGGGAGTAAGACAGACACATCAGAGTGTGTGTGTGTGTGTGTGAGAGAGAGAAAGAGATAGAAAGGCACTGTATGTGTGTTTGTGAGAGAGAGAGATTGTGTGTGTGCGAGAGAGATTGTATGTGTGTGAGTGTGTGTGTGAGAGAGAGAGTGAGAGAGTGTGTGCGTGTGAGTGAACGCTTCAGAAAGAAAGAAAGAAAGAAAATAAAAAGTGTGTGTACTACGTGTCTGTGTGTCCTCCTTCACTGAGATGTCACCCTAGCCTCAGAGTTACAGTCTAATATCTCACCCTTCATTTACTCAAGCTAAAATGACACCAGGGCACAGCCAAGGGTAGAGAGTAGCGTTGAATTGTTCAAGGGTAGAGAGTAGCGTTGAAGTTCTCTTTGCACATATACACGCTTACACACACACACACACATACACACACAGGCACAAATACACACACACACACACACACACACAGTTGAAATAATCATCATCGATCTCCCTCTTCTCCTCCCGTTATTCTCCACTCAGACGGCAGTGACCTGGACGGAGCCGTGCTTGCCAGAGACGCTTTGGGTCGGTCGGCTGCTGGACTGCTGCTGGCGTCTCGTCCGCCTCAGACCTATGAGCGCCACGCCGCGCCATCTGACCCAAAGCATCTTGGGATTCCTCGGCTCCAGGCTGAGAGGGCTCCATGGATCCGTCTGAGAGTTTGAACAGCAGCGAGGACAAAACGCCAGCTCTGCAGTCTGGGTTTCTGTCAACAACCCCCCCCCCCCCCCCCCCATCCATTCTTGCATTCTTCCCTTGTTCCACCTCTCCAGCCTATAACCGTGACCTCCCTCCCTCCCCCCCCTCCGGCGAGGTGAACTGACCTCAGGTTTCGTCCTCCAGCACTTTTCCGCCGTCTTCATTTCCCCCCAACAATTGGATTTCTCTGGGCGCTAATCTTAAGGTAACATAGAGTGACCGCTCTCCTATAGCTCTGACCTTCTGCTGAACTCCCCGGACCCCAATGTGATTAGAAACAAACACAACAAAGCCAGACCAACACCAAACCGAATCAAATGAAACCATACAAATGAGTGCTGTCATTAATCATCCGACTGAACTTCAGCTAGTAATTTAATTAAATCAGTGTTTAAAAAAAACAAAATGGTGGAATGATTAAAGACATGTGCCATCAATCTGCAGATGTTACAGAGGGTTTTAATTAAACTCTGGCTTCAGAGGAATGAGAGGCTTCAGGATATCCGTATATCTGTCACCTCTGTGTAATTATTTAACAGGTTGGCGCCTTAACTCACCCACCTGACATCTGCTTCAGATGAAACAGGGTCAAAAATGTTCTCAGTGGTCCATTGTGGAGTTTGTCAGTGATTAGTAATTATATGTGCCTTGCATTGGAATCATCTGTGATAATGTTGTGGACGTGTGTGTGTGTGTGTGTGTGTGTGTAAACAAAGGCTGCTAGTAAGACCTGGAGGTATTTACCCACAGAGATGGAACAATGAAGGAAGAAGGAGAGATGGAAGGAAAGATATGGATGATAGAAAGAGAGAGAGAGAGAGAGAGAGAGAGAGATGTATAGGCATGATGGGAAAGTGGGCAGAAGGAAAGAGTAAGGGGAAGGGACCAGGAAAGGAACAGTAGCTGGGAACCAAAAACTACAGGACGAGCTATGAACCTACTGGTGTTTCAGTGTCTCGAGAAATGATGACGAAATCTGCTCTCAAGTAAAAGGATCAATTTGGCCACCTACTACGGATTAAAACTGTATGTGGCCAATGAATTTTAAAGTGCCTGGTGTTTTTGTGTCCTGGGACAGACGACCCGGAATCACTGAAAAACATGAAGAATGGGCTTGAGTGACTCCTCTACTCCCTGCTGCGGTGGTCATAATTAAGTTGTTTGGCTCCTGATGTGAGAAGCACCTTTCATGTGAATCCAGTGATTTGTATAGCGCCCATGCTGTCTTCTGTGTTCTAGATGAAAGTCAAAAAATCTTTAATCATCAGGCTCACTTTGATTCATTGCTTCACCTCCTCCCTTGTGAGCTGTGACTGCGTGCAATGGCACAGTTTTGTACATGCGCCGGCAGAATGATACAAGCACCATGCAATCCTTCAGATCAGAATAACTTGTGATGTATGCATGGTGTCATGACGCAATAATTCTTAGTACCCAATGAAAAGACGACTATACATAATAATAATAATAATAATAATAATAATAATAATGTCTTTGTAAATTATGCTAGTATCCTGAAGAAAATGAAATGGAGAATAATCTCACTGTAAATTGTAACATATTCATCTCTAGAAAACAGTGTGATTAAATGATTGAAAAGCTTTTCTCTGGTATGCATTTAAATAAACCTAATATTGGAGAAAGGGGCACACATTGCGGCTCATAGGCTATATCTTATTATCCAAGCCGGTATGAATAACCTGTGGATTTCCAAAGGAGTGTTTGAGAAGCTTACAGAGGATATTTTTAGTATATACAGACACCTATCAATAACCTAAAGACCTCCCTGCATTGTATTACAAAACAGCATCATTGTCTGACTGTGGCAGAGAAGGCCTTCATTTGCATTCAAGGGAATTCTATTTTTTCCCACACATGTGAAGTATCATAAAGCCTCCTCCCCGCCCACCCCCACCCATACCCTACCTCCAATGTGTCCATTAGCATGCTTTTATCATTTCAAAGGTACCATCTCTCTGGTGAGTTCCACTCCTGTGTCATGGTCATGAAGGATGGATGACACAAGTACCATGCAATGCTCATTGAGCTGGTGGCTGAGAGAGAAAGCGTGTGTGTGTGTGTGTGTGTGTGTGTATGTTTGTGTGTGTGTGTCTGTGTGTGTGAGAGAGAAAGAGCTGGAGA
>JAGFZM010001834.1:70991-81071 GCA_017657215.1 Limnothrissa miodon | reverse complement strand
GAGAATCAAATAATGCAACACGCAGGCCTCGTCCAGTCGGTCCCATCGCTTTGCCAACGCAAACAAATGAAGTCAGATTGATCCACTAATGGATAACGACAAAGACAAAGCAATTCAAAAACTGCTGCGCTCTTTCAAGGGTTGTTTATGGTTGGACAGATAAGCACAATCAATGTCAGACAATTATCTTCCAAGTTGAAGTAATTAGCTAACTTCTTTGTGCTCCCGTCCCCTTCTGTTTATTTGACATCCTTTTCCAGACAGCACAGATCAACCAGCATGACAAACAGCCCAGTAAACGTTTTATATTTTAGATCCACTTAATTAAGAACAGCCTTTTTATTGAGGATGACTGGAGGTGGCTTCGTCTCAGCCCTCGCTGTCATCCAGTGAGTTTTTTATTCATTGTTTGCAGAAGCAGAGCGAAGACCATTCCGGAACGTTCCGGAATGTTCCGCAGGAGCACGGACAAGGACACGTCTCTGCCTTCAGCTTGGGCAATGTGCCACCATTTAATAACTGAAATATTCAAGTCCTGTCCTCCCTCCGCTGAAGCATCTCTTCTTGTCATGAGTCAACACTGAATGACCTTGGACATGAATAGGAGTACAGTACCAAGGACAATGGCCAGGGTGCCAGTCTCTTTCAGCCTAACCTCAGCAAGCCCTGCCTCTGATAAACATAGCAAAGGTTCCTTGTAACAAGTGTGATCTTTGTAAGTGCTTTCTGCTTGTTTCCTGAAGTTGTTATGATTGAAATTATTAAAATGAAGATTCATTTCTTATTCTCTGTTCTGACTGGGCTGGGTGTTCATGGTCATCCAGACTGTCTCTCTCTGTCTGTCTCTCTCTCTTTTCTTTGAACCAACACTTCTTGCTCTCTCAGACTAACATAAGGGGGGTCTTCTTCTCTACTGAAGTAATAGAATCTGCAGGGGGACATGGCTAAAAAACAGGGCTGAAGTGCCCCAACAAAGTCCAATTCATTTCTGTCTCCTCTATTTTGAAGTTGCGGTTGGAGACAGAACAGCCTCCTGCTTGACTCAACTATTTGATTTAGCTGTTGGGTGCTCCTGTGTACATGAAGGACAGAAAAAAAACACGTTTTTTTCAAGGTTTCCTCAGCAGAGATGTGTTGTTTTCAGCTACAGCACACAGTGATTCAGTGTATGTCTGATACACTGAAGGACAAAACACTCTCTCTAGCTCTATCTCACTCTCTCTATCTCTCTCTAGCTCTCTATCTCACTCACTCTCTCTCTTTCTCTCTCTCTCTCTTTCTCTCTCTCTTTCCCGAGCTCTGATTCAGGAGAGAGCTCAGCTCCATCATCAAGGCTGATGTGTGGCCTCGGCCATCGGACCATCTGAATGGAGCAACAGTGAATGAGAATGCAACATGCAACACACACCTCTGAAACTTTCACTGATACACTAACGCAAGAGCAAAGGGAGTCTCTTCTGGCTAGTCCTATACCAACCTGGACCTATCTGAAATATCAAAAAGATTTCCCATTATGGTTCTCATGAGTCTTGAATTATTATGTATGTGTATTGGTGCTTTGTTGATCATTTTTTAAGTAGCCCTCAGATAGATGAAAAAAGAACGTTAATGTCATGACTGGTCAGTTGCAGCTAACATGGTAGCCATCATTCATCTTTTCATTTTCATTCATCTTTTTTCTTCAAATCGATACTAATGTTGTCCCTGATAAGTCTGTATTCTTTGCTCTTTGCAGTGAAGTACCATAAGAAAATACTGTTTAAAAAACAGTAAAAACTGTTTAAAATTCCCAAACATCATGTGAAGTTTGTGACAACATAAACGGGAACCAGAAAATTATTTTTGATGCTCCAATGGCCCTCCTTTTATTTTTTCTGTCAGCACAGGACCAGTGGAGGCACTAAAAAACACTAATACACACACACACACACACACATCCACACACAGTTTGTGTGGTCTGTTAACTCAATTACCATGTTCATGCACCAGTCAAAACAGCTAATGTTTGCCCTTGTAATATGTAAATGAAAATGTTTGTGTTTGTGCCCCCCTCTCTCTCTCTCTCTCTCTCTCTCTCCATCTTGTTTCTATGCATATAAGTGATTGTCTTTAGTCCCTGACTTTGGCCCTGGCTCTTCAGGCCAGCCTTTGGGTAATCAAGGTTAGAATGACGCTCAGACATGAGAAGGTGAGACACAGAGACATAGACCTTGAGACAGCCGATTCCCACTACATACTCACCACACACACACACGCACACATACACACACACACGCACACACACACAAACTCACGCAAACACCTTTCAATCGCAGACCCAGGAGGAAGAACTGTGTTGTTGCTAGGTTTCCAGGTTGCCAGGTTAGTGTAGCAGCCGGAACAATGACCTCAGGGTCATTGATCTCCCCGTCCCCAGTGGTCCGTCCCTACAGCGTGTGGAGGTCAGTGGCGTGTGGAAGACCTCTGGTGCTGTGGAAAACAGCAAGAGGTGCTGGCCGAGCATGAACAAAGTGCTGTTTATCCAGGATGAGTTGAAGCCCCACTGAGACAATTGGCAAGTTAAACAAGGAGTTGCTGGTGACTAGCCAACAAACCACATCAATGGACTGCATTTATACAACACTTTTCATTGCTCTGAGCACTGAAAGCACTTTGCCATGTCCCTCACATTCACCCATTCACTCATCAGTGCCGGAGGCTACCATGCAAGGCACCAACCTGCTCCCCAGGACCAGTTCGGGGTTCAGTGTTTTGCTCAAGGACACGGATCAGGGGGAGTGGGTTGCAGAAAGGAATCACCACCGCCTGTGGCAACATAACATATACTGTATTTATTGGCTGTTCACAATGAGTGACCTGTTATTGATCAATCAGTATTGATCAATTCTAGAATGCATACAGTATATACTATATAAATTATATATAGTATAACTTTGTCCCTAGTGTACCCACAACAGTAATGCAGACGCCTTCATTGTTTGCGAGTCATGCAATGTTCACCCCAAGCGGGAAAAGCAGTTGTGATTAGTGTTGTTTAAATGGTTGAGAGAGAAAGAGAGTATTCGCTAACCATGTCCATACTTATAAACATTTCACCAATGGCTGATATAAATCTCTGGTACCCCCTGAGAATAGGACAATATTTCACACACACACACACACACACACTTTCTTCTCTCCCTCTGTATGCCTACTACATTTATTTACATTTATGCATTTTACTACTTCTTCCCTCTTCCTTCTCCTCTTTCCTCTGTTCTCTTACCCTTCTTTTTTTCTCATTCTCTCTCTCTCTCTTCTAATCTCTCCATTCCCCCCCTCCCCCTCGCTCTGCTCAGATCACCCCTTCTGTCTCTCGCCCCATGTTATCTATTGGTGCCTGGGCTCCAATGTTGATTAACAACTAATGCAAATGACTCTTTGGTTGCCACCACCACAGGAAATCAATATTCCTCTGCCCCCCAGCCCCCCCCCCCCCCCCCCCCTCCCCCTCTCTCTTTCTCTCCGCCTTTCCCCACCATCTCTCCCCTCTCTTCCCACTCCTCCTGCATGCTAACCAGCCCCCGTCTCAAACAAAACAATTAAACAGTCCACCCTGAGACCATTTCCCACACCACTGAGCAAGAGGACCATCCGTGGCTGACTCTGGCTGCTGCTTGTTTCGCACGTAGAGAAGTGGACAACACAAAGGTTCAGACACATAAACTGCTGTCAGGGCTCACAGTGTACTTGTTCATTTCCTCTATAAATAGACCACTCCTGTCTTTTTCTGAAGGCTCAAGACGCCATAATGCTCGTTTTGTGTAGAACCATATGTCAAGAACACCACAGGCAAACAGAAGTAACATTTTTAACCCTCTGATTGAACACAGGGTTGAAAATAACCCATTTCAAAGGAATGGTGAGCATGTGACATTATGATTCAGATGTGTTCTGATTTATTTGTGATTTTCACGTTTCTAATTTAAGGAAAGAAAAGGTCAAGCACATGCAGCTAGTTTCTGAAGCTAACCCTTTTCTTCTGACTCAGTAAGGGCGTACAGGGTTCAACAGTTCCATTTCAGTGGCGGTTCTCAATGCCCGTGCTGTTGAAGGAGATTCATGCAGCTAGAAGTCAAGCGTACAGGCTTTTTTAATACACCCAAATAGACTAAAGCAAACTGCGGTTCAGCTGTGCGGCAAAGGACAGCCATCTTAGATGGCTGGAATTTCTGAGTGGAACTGCCAACATGTATCGGACTAGCTCACGACTGATGAACCGAGCAATCCCCTGTGTGAGGTGTATACTGGCTCATTTACATGCTCTTACACACACAACACACACACACACACATGCACACACACACACACACTATCCTCCTGTGGTTCCCATAGTTGAAGCCTTCCTTACATGCTCTAACACACACACACACACACACACACACACACACACACTCACACACACTCACTATCCTCTTGTGGTTCCCATAGTTAAAGCCTTACTCTGGCGTGCAGGCTTGACCGAAGTCGTCTTCTTTTTCTTTCTTTCTTTTTCTGTAGAGCGCAGATGTGGGATGTTGGGGTGGCCGTGTTTGGAGAGCAGCCTGGGGCACAGGCACAAGCATAGGCCAAGGGAGAGTCATTCTCTTCTCGGTACAGAATCAGCGCTGCAGCCCCCACAGTGCTCCTGGCTAGCTGCTAGCGTGGTTCAGCAGAAAGTCTAAATTAGATTGTTCTGCTACAGCGCTGTGGCAGAGGCAGGTGAGAAACTACCTGCACACTCAAAGCATATTTCTCTTCTCCCTCTTCCTCTATCTTGTTGACTCTCTCTCCTTCGCTACCTCTCTCACAGCCTTCAATTATACTCCCCCTCTTTCTCTCTCTCTCTCTCTCTCTCTCACACACACACACACACACAGAGGAAAATAAGGCTACATGAAGCCCAATGATAGATTAAAGGAGTGTAAAAAATGTGTTTTCTTTCTGTTTCTCTCCTCTGGGGACAATATAGAGGCACCAGCACCATCTTGCATTCTCTCTCTCTCTCTTTCTCTCTCTCTCTCTCTCTCTCTATTTGGAGGTGTCACTATGATTGATATAAACCAATCCAGTGCAATGCCCATGCTGTTCCTTTGGTGTTTCCTCCTGCCTTTTCTTATACTGCAGACAGATGAAATATTCATCTGTTCATCAGGTCTTCTCATTTGCACCCACCATGCACATCAGTGTAACCTGAGACGTGGAAGACTCAGTTCAATTCAGCTCCGGGAAGAGTCAAACTGCGAGTTAAATAACTTAATTGCGATGGGGGTCTGAGGTTTGAGGTTTCTCCATCTTTCAGGGCGAGGGAAAAAGAAACAATCTGAGCAGGAAGATGGGGTTGGTGGAGCACGAGGCGGTGGAGCCTCTGTAAATTAACCAGAGATAATCAGGCAGTGACAGCCAGACGGATGTGCAGCGTCTGCACAGGCCTGACAGTGATTGATTGATCCCGGACATGCGCGGGGCCGACGTGACATGTGATTTATGGCGGTGCTTGCCGGTGATTACATAAAATGCCATTAGAGCACTGAAATCTGAGGACCACGGCTACACAGGGTGGAGGTGGGGTGGGGTGGGTTGTGTGGGGGGTGGGGGTTAAGATGGAGGTGACCAGACAGACAGCGTAACCTGCTCGTTCCAATGTAGAGCTGCGGGGCAGCTGTGGCCTACTTGTTTGTCCATCAAGCAATGTAACCGCTGATGCACCATGCCTACATAACTCTATAGGACACACATACAACGTGCCCACACCATTCTGGTCTAATCACACACACATACGTTATTAATCCACTATAAAGGAATTCATATGTGTTAACCATGTTGTTAGAGAAGACACACAGTACTGTACATATCATCTGGACAGTTGCATAGTGGACAGTTCATGAAGATATAAACCAGGCTTAATGTACATACTAAACCTACATCATTTGGAGAATGTCGGAGAGTTCAGCAAAAACTGTCGGTGACAAATATACTGTATTTATTCAAGACTTGCAGCTATTCTAACTATGTTAACAAACCCCTGACAAACAAACACGCAGGCAAACAAACTGTCTGCGCTCAGGTGTTTTGGGTGTATTCTGACAACAGCGGCAGACAAATTGCGGCGGGCGTTGGGCTGCTGCATCTGCATCTTTCTGAGATAATTACTAGCGGCTATCTCTGTGCCGTATTCAACGGCCCGCACCCTTAGAAACACTGGCCATCCCAGCTTTCAGACCCATCAGTGGTGACGGCAGCAGACGCTCTGCTCCTGTGTATGCAAAATATGTCAACAATAACACTCCCGATGCAACCCATTTATTTTACTGCTGTTCCCTCTGCCACAAAAAAAAAAGATGTTTACTTATTTCACATGCAGTAATCTGTTTATTTGAGTTTTGGCTACAGGGGGAGGAGAGAACAGTAGAGAGAGAAAGTGAGAGCGAGAGAGAGAGAGAGAGAGAGGGAAAGAAAAGAAAAAGAAACTAAAAAAATGTCTACAGTAGAGTCGGAGCGGTGTATGTGTGTGTTTGTGTGTGTATGTGTGTACCCTCCAATCTTTGGCTCGGCTGACGCTTGCTTCACAGGCTTCTCACTCACAATAGCGAAGACCTGCGCTCCTGAATGACTTTGCTTGCCTCATAAAATATGTATGCCTGAACAGGGAGCGTGGGGAGAAAAAAATGCTAATAACTTTGGCTGGACGAATTAGATTTGGGAGCAGAGGCACGCCGAGAAAGGAGGGAGAGAGAAATGCATGAAAGAATTTAGCCGTGCAACTCATAAATAGTTTACTGACCGAGTGAAGATTCATCAAGTTGCATAAGAGATAAATTATATTTCTTTTTCCCTCTGAATTTGCTTCTGCAAATACACCCATGTCTCTCTCTCTCTCTCTCTCTCTCTCTCTCTCTCTCTCTCTCTCTCCCATCAGGAGGAGTGAATTGAATAAAAGATGAGGTATGGTAATCTTGTCTGTTCCTGAGTAGAGGGCCTAACTGAGGCCTATGAAGAGAGGGCCGCATGCTGTAGTTGCAATCAGCCCTCAATTGAAAAGGCTGTTAGCAGATCCTATCGTCCCTTTGTTTGCAGGAGGGTGCTGTCCTGTCAGAGACGGAGGCCCCTTTCACATGCTCATGGCCACCATTTCACACCTGGCACCTGGCCTACTGGTTGGGCTTTGGGCTTAAGGGGTTACCAGCTTGATCTCCGACCAGGGTTCATGACTGATGTGTCCTTGATCAAGGCACCTAACCCCTCTCTGCTTCCCAGGGGCCGCTGTAGCAGGGAGCCCAATGCCCTAGGTTAGTGTGTGCTTCACCTCACTGTATGTTTCACTGTGTTCTGTGTGTGATTCACTAAATCACGATTGGGTCAAAGGCCCCAAGACTAAATTTATTTTGTGTGTGAATACACTTGGCCATTAATAAAGATTCTAATTCTATTTTTTTTACTGATTCTTATCTATCATTCTCTAATTGTTTCTCTAATTCTGATCTGTCCTCCTCCATCAAAGCTCTCCATGTTCTCGAGCGTCTCTCTCTGCGAAGACCCTTGTCATTGCCTCATGGCTGTGTGCAGGCTGAGTTTCTTCCATCAGCCCTGAGCAGACTCAACCAGTTGCTCAGGGTCACAAAGTAAACAGGAAACCAATACAGAGACACATCTCCGTTCATCCACTCTGTACAAACATCACACCATCATCATCCCAAGGACGTGGCGGACGGGTTGCCTGTAACAGAGCGCATAACTCTCCCATGGCTTCCTCTGTGCTCTGATCATGCTGACATGAGCACCCCGCCAGCGGGGGAGTTCGGAGCAGCGGTCTGCACGCTCAGCCGAACGGAGAAATAGATTTCCAGCGGACATGTTTGAAGAGGCGAATGGAGCGCCAGTATTTACACACATCCACAAGCGTAGGCAGTGCTGGTGTGTCAGCAGGGAGAGAAGGTGGAGGGGGCAAGGATGAGGAGGTGAGGTGAGCGGTGGGCTCTCTAATTGTACACCGCCTCAGGCAAAAAGCCCCCGCTGTCCGCTCCGCTAACAAAGCCAAGGCGAAGAAGATTGCTGCCTCTCCTCCGAGCCAGAGGTCAGCCCGTGTCTCAGGTGGCGCGTGGACCTTTGGTCATGGGCACTCAGCCTTCCCCGTCACCTGTATCCATAATTTATGCCCCGATATAGAAGAAGTGGCTTGAGACAGAGCCCCCTGCCAACAAGCTGTGCCGTAACAAGGAAAGCGCCCTTCTCAGTTTGAGGCAATTTCCAAAGTGAACCTTCTGCCTCTGAGCAACCACCTGAGGCCCTTGCCCAGTGGGATGGAGCCGTACACAGGCTGATGTGGGATCAGAAAATAAGCTCAGTAGTGTATCCTCTTCGTGTGTCGTGGGCAGGCGTGGATGATTTGTGACGTGTCACTGGGCAATCACAGAAGCGGACACCTCTAAATCACACACCATTCGGCCATACATTACTCAGCGGCGGCGTCCGTGGCCAAGCGACGAGCGGAATGTAATGCGTGTCGGAGACAAATGGCCGGGCGGCGTGCTCGGCGCCACATGCGCGAGGGACGCTACTTCTGTTAATGCGTTCAGGTTTGATTAATAGCTCCGAGACCGTAAAGGCCCGCCTGGACCTCGGATTCCATTTAATTGGTTTTCAGTTTCTGAGTGTTTTAACTTAGAGGCCAAAAAAGGGCTTTAAGTGTTTTGTGTTTTGTTTTGTTTATATATATATATATATATATATATATATATATATAATCTGTCGCCATCTCTGCGCGTGGAGGCGCCTCAGATCTCACATCTTCTATGTGTGTGCGTGTAAGGTGACTCTGTCGCGACTGATAACAAAGTCATTGATTCAGTAGATTGATCACTTCTGTCCTTTCAAAGTCAAGTTGATGTCCTGCAGAGAAAGATATAACACTTTGAAAATGGCCTTTAATGTCTCTTTTTTGTCTTCCACACATCCATTCATCCATCCGTCTGACTTCTGAGACAAATGCAGTACCCCACTATTCTGTGGCAGACAAAAGGGGAAAACATCAAAAACTTTTTCAATTCTCCTTCTCTTTTTTTATATCAGTACTTCTTTGGTAGATGATTAGGCCTTCATCACGCAGCTGGCCTGCTGCGCAAACATTTATGAGACACCTGAGTCGTGAGTGCACTGCCGCTTGCACGTCTCGCTTGTCCTTTTGTCAAAATACGAGACTGTCTGCAAGTCCTGGGCCAGATCTGTAAACAGAGCCAAGAATCAAGATGTTTACCCAAGTCGATATCCATTACACATTGTCAATATGTGCATTCACCGATGTCTGAGAAAGGATAGATTGAGCCAGCAAGAAAGATAGAGACTGAGATGTGTGTGTGAGAAAGAGAGAGAGAGGATAGATGGTTCGATGGATGGATAAACCCCAGCAAAAGAACTATACAATGAAACACTAATGCAAACATCCAATACGTGTTAATAAAAGGTACCCAGGGGAACAGTTCATTTCATTTTGGGGTTAATTAATGAGCTCCTTAATCAGTTTGATGGCTAAATAGCTAAATAAAGGGTTAAAGAAGGATCTCTTAAATAGGGGCTAAGCAACATTCTGTTTTTCTCTCTCACAAGCTCCCTCTCAAGACCGCTGTATTGCATTGTATTGCACTGCATTCTATTGGAGGCGGTCCGCGCTGCTGAACATTGCAAGTGCTGTATCTACCGCTATAGGCCACGGTGGCGCATTCTACACCGTTTGTTCGCCGTGTAATGACTCATTTTAGCATCCTAAACAGTATGAAACGGATTAATTAAATGAAAAATGTTGCATAGTGGACCTTTAATAGCCCAAAAGCTGTGTTACATGTGCAGCATGAAAATGTTGGTGAAAACCAAAACTGAGACTGAAAAAAATCACATCTATTACCTTGTTAATCAACATAAAATCACATCTATTACCTTGTTAGTCAACATAAATCTTCCAAAATGATCATCACTGGAGGCATTGGCCTGCTGGGTACTACCAAAATGTATGGATCAGATTATGTGAGCTGAGAAATCCTCAGAACACTGCTTTCACTACCCGCTCGT
>JAGFZM010001834.1:43320-54448 GCA_017657215.1 Limnothrissa miodon | reverse complement strand
CACGATTCACATAAACGGCCCGTATTGGTTTCAAAACGGCGAATTTCGCCGAAAGGTGAGGGATTGGCATGCCTGTTTTATATATATACACATGCACCCCATTAAAAATGAGGAGCCCAGAATGTCCTGTGTGTTCTCAATGCTGGTAAGACATGCTTTCCCCTCCTCCCTTTTTTATTCTGGACTTCTGAATCCTTGCTGTCCAGTTGGGCGGGTGAAGGGGGTATTTTTAGCGAGTGGCAGCCTGTGCCCATGGCTATCCCTGGCATTCATTATTGATACCCTGGATGAGTGGAGCACGACGCCGCACCCTGGCACGGTGGCACTGTGTGCTCACCTCCGTGGATGCATGGCATGTTGGCGGCCCATTTCCCTGAGCCTGCCCTACTTGCTGCTATTCCCAAGGGCAGGGAGAGAGTCGCAGTTTAAGGAAATTTTCAGCTATATATATATATATAGTGGAGAAGCTCCTTGGAAGACCCAGAGTGTGTGTGCCCTCTAAGATGTTTTCTCATTTAGCCCAATGCTGCTTAGCTGTGGCATTACTCTCTGTCTTGCACACGCACACACACACACACACAAACACAGAGATAAAGAGATATTGAAGAGAGGGAGAGAGAGATATTTAGAGTGGTTACTGATGACAGAAAGCGCAGCGAAGTTTGAATATGATTGCCAATAAATATTAAGGACAGAGAGAGTGGAGTTATGTCCTAAAAACTGATGCTGGGGAGAGAGAGAGAGGCCTTGGCTCCCCACAGTGATGCTTGGGAGAGAGAGAGACAGACAGAAAGAGAGAGGCCTTGGGTCGCTATAGTGAAGCTTGGGAGAGAGAGAGAGAAAGAGGCCTTCCACACTGATACTGGGAGAAAGAGGGAGAGAGAGGCCTTGGGTCTCCACACAGCTCCCTCGGCAGCTTTCCTTTCAGCCACTTTCACTTGTGATCGAGGTATGATGTTCCTCCAGTTAAGTGCCAGTTCTCGGGTAAGGTGTGCGAATTTATGCAGCAAAAAAAATCCTTCTTGGCTCGCACCTGGACGTGAAAAGGCTCCACGTTGATAAAAAATGCTCGAAGACAACCTTTCTCTTCCTCGTGATGAGACAGGTAATCGCTAACGTTATTCCAGGCGTGAACACGAGCACTAAATTAAACAAGGTGGCCACAAACACAGTGCAAGACTTCCTCTCCTCCTTGTGGCAACATACTTCAGCTGTTGTAATGGGCTTGGCCCAAGAGGGCCCCATAAACTATGGAAGGAGAGAAAAATTCCCATTCAATTTAGTGGAGGTCACCTGAGCGGCGCTGGCTCATGGCTCAGAAACTCGTTCCTTTGAGTCAGCTCATTTTGGGAGAGATTAATGGGAGCTGGTTCCCCATTCGCCGGGTTCCAGTCAGTCACAGCACCACTCACTTTCCCTCTCTCTCTCTCTCTCTCTCTCTCTCGCTCTCTCTCTGCGTGCAGTTAGTCATTCTCAAGCTTGCTGACACCACGTCTGATTGCTCCTATTGTTTTGACAAATAGAGAAGTTGAGGTGGTTTCTGGGAATCCGTGAGCTTGCCGTGAGGCGTAGGGGAATGTGCCCACGCTGCCGAGCCACAGCAAAGCGACATGACTTCAGGAGGGGCTTCCAGGAAAGTGCATGTGCATGTTACTCGATCAAGAACAAAATATAACCCAGCTTTCCCCGACTTTCTTCTGGATTCTTTTGCGCTACTGTGTCTAAAGATGCCTTAACAAACAACTACTGAAACCATGCATGATGTGTGACTCGTAACCAGTGGTGGTTTTGGACATGTAATGTCTTACAACCAGGGGCGTCGCTAGAGTAGAAGGACAACCTGGGCTGAGCCCAAGGATTATGTTAATTTTTAATTATTAATTAATTAATTAACACGCTTTACCATGTGGATAAATATCCTGTCTCAATATCATTGTTTAGTGGAGAAAATATAGTATTGTTTTTACCGTAAATCCCCAAAGACACAAACTAAAGCAGAACTCCTAAATTTTTCTGCCTTCTTTTTGCGGCACTATAGAACGTTCAGATTTAGTTCAGCTAGCCTCTGACACAGTTTCACTGAAGTTACGCTGCCGACTACTTACTAGTGTGGGGCAGGTTGATTTTGAAACGGGCTGGTAGATTTATCAGGCATAAAAAATACTGATATATTCAATGGCTGGTGAGTTTCCCCACTTTATTTGCCAGTGGCTGGTTGATATTCACATTCCAAAAAGTTTGTTTGGATTCCTACTGTTTACTTAGAACAGCAAGCTAATCGGTTAGCTATAGTTAATTTATTAACTGTGCATGATGCCATAGGCTATTAGCCAGGCTATATAGTAGGTTCAGTTTGCAAACATCAATTCTTACCCTCTGCCTTTCTCCTGAAAAATTGGAACAGTTTAGACTGTTTACCAAATGCCATGTCATTCAAAGTTTTGTTCAGCGCTTTGTTGCGTGGCATATACCCTAACCCTAACCCTAGGCAATTGGCCTCCGCCACAGACCACTGAGCTAGAATCCCTCAGTGGTCCAGCCCCACCCCGCCCGACTTCGCCTAATCAGAGACAGTGTTTTTTGACAGGATGTGAGGCATAGAAAACAAAGCATTGCGAAATAAAAAAGCGAAACAACTAGTTTAGTTTCTGTATTGAATTGTGTAGTTCTTAATGAAGTATTCAAAAAAATTGACCCGGGCTCGGCTCAAATTACCCCGGGCTGAAGCCCCGTAAAAATTGTCCAGCAACGCCACTGCTTACAACTACAAAATTCTCCTTTGTAAAGGTAGTGTAAATAGTTCAAGTACTCATACCATTTTGGACTGTTTCAATTTTTAAAAACAAGGTTAACCTACAAAACTCTGAATATCAAAAGTCTGTGTCAGGCTTCAACACGTCTACTACACGTCTACAGCTGAAAAGTTATGCCTGCTAAATTTTAATATTCTACATTGAACACTTGGTGAACATCACTGAACTGTCAACTTTCTATTTGTGTGGGATTTATTGTGTTTTTGGCTTGGCACAACATTGCATTTCTCTCTTCCATTTCAGGAAAAACCTCACCTTACAAAATAAATGTCAAACATGGATCTGCCCATGTTTCTTCCTAGATCACAACAGATGGAAAACAGGGAGGTTTTCCCTGCTCATGGGTGCTCTCTACTGCAGAGCGCTAGGAGACATGACTGTAAAATGTGCTGTATAAATCAAATTGAATTGAAAATATACTGTATGTTTTTGCAAAACTCTTACACGATATTAAACTTTAGTGGCAAAATGATATTGTATATGTGATGCAGAACTGATAGACATTTTACTTTGCTTAATTGTTTAAATATGGTCAGACAGTTTTCTGGATGTACAGTAATGCTGTGAAGTGTGTTTGCTAACAGTGATTACATGGAGAATTATGACTTTCTTCTGGAATGCTCCTCCAACTAAAACCCAGCTGCTTCTCTCCCCTAGACAGGGAGTGACTCATCTGAAATACCAGTGGATTCTAATGTAGCTGTGAATATAATTTAAAAAGTTTATTTTTAGTTATTCTAAAATGGTTAATTGCTGGCAGAGGTGGAAAAAGGAGTTAAAATCCAGGATCAGAAAGTAAAAATCCTGCCATGTTTTCCTTCTAACACAGGTGACTTCAGTGAGTAGCTGATCTACCTGTCTTGAATGTTCATTACCATTAGCTGTGTTAGAAGGAAAACATGGCAGGATTTTTACTTTCTGAACCTGGATTTTTACTTGTTTTTCCACCTCTGATTGCTGGTTGCATTGTACATTTTTCTACTTCACCAAGGAGATTGTTCGGGCTTATTTAGCCTTCAAGTGCCAGTTTGCAAACTAAAATGATTCATCAATGATCAATCATTTTTTTTTTTGTGTAAAGTGCAAGTGCTTGGGAAGTGTCTAAACTAACTAACTGGGGCTCTGCGGAGAGGAAGCGTCTGGTTTTTTGCCAGTGTTTGTTTTAGCCAGTGTTTGTTTTAGCGGGCAGCTTTGGAGCATATCTCCCTCAAACAGCAGTGATGGCAGCAACAGAGGAAGCAGAGGCAGTGGTGCTACGCTGGAGGTGGGCCGCTAAGGACCCGTGTGGGGGCACCAGCGCCTGCAGCATCAGCCTCTTAGGGGCCGTTCACATGTCTTTCTTGCATTTTTTTATATAATAAAAGGAAACAAGCTGCATTAGTACAATAGTATATTCTAAGCCAAAGTCTTTTTAAATAGAATATTCTTTCCATGCTTATAATACAAAGCAAGTCAGTTATGTGGCCTTTTAGAGTCGTTGAGGACCCTTACTAGGAACCTTACTAGTACGCTAGCAGCCTTGCAATAGTGGGTTTGAATGCACCTGCTATCACTGTGTCCTTTAGCAAG
This sequence comes from Limnothrissa miodon, assembly GCA_017657215.1. Classification (NCBI taxonomy): domain Eukaryota; kingdom Metazoa; phylum Chordata; class Actinopteri; order Clupeiformes; family Clupeidae; genus Limnothrissa; species Limnothrissa miodon. Next base: position 50,066 of record JAGFZM010001834.1, on the reverse strand, counting down.
ACACTGAACCCTAAGGAGCCGTTCACACGGACACGCTTTTTTAACCTCCAGGCGCTCGATTTCAAATGTTTCCCTATGGAACGATGCGTCTTTGAAAAAGTTCCACTGCTGCGATACGTTCGGCTTTTTTTGTCGCTTGCGTCTCCCTCTAAAAACGCGAGGCTTCTAAAAACGCCAGGCGCTCAAAGTTGAAAATGGTTGAACTTTTGAGGTCGCGTTTTTATTTACAATGGGCGTTGCGTAGCAATGTTTACGTTCTTAACCGCTTTGCAAACGGCGAGTTTTTGGAATGGTTGCGACACAGTAGGCGCTTTTGGAGGTGAAAAACGCTTTCCGTGTGAACGGCCCCTTAGAAAGCCTAACACGACCTGGGATCTGGTTTCCTGTCTCACTTGCTAACTGCCTCAGAGACCTGGGGCTTTGTTCCCTCTCTTTCCTTCTCTTTCTCTATCTTTCATTCACTCCGTCTCTCTTTTTTTTCTCTCTCCATCTCTCTTCCCCTTCTTCCCCAAAAGACCTGATAGATTCAGCAAAACTGCCCGAACGGCTGAATCAATATCAGCCGTCTCATTGTAGGAAGCTGGGGGCATAGACGCCACACTAGCACAGCACAGCACACATAAAGAGAGGGGTGAAGTTCAAGTGTGTGTGTGTGTGTGTATGTGTGTGTGTCTATGTCTGTGCGTGTGTGTGTGTGTGTGTTTGTGCATGTGTAAGTCAACTGTACTGTATGTTTGTGGAAGTGGGGTGATGTGTGCTTGTGTTTTTAAGTGTTTTCTGTAAGTATAAATAGTGGGTAGTATGTGTGTGTGTGTGTGTGTTTGTGCATGTGTAACCTCTGCTTTATGTTTGTGAGAGGGGAAATATGGACTTGTGTTTGTAAGCGTTTTCTGTAAGTATTCTAAGTGGGTACTTTAGTGTGTGTGTGTGTGTGTGTGTGTGTGCATATTTCCATATGTGGGAGGATTCTGATTATCCTGTGTCTAAGTCCTATCCTGAGTCTCCATACTGTGGAAGAAAAACACTTTCATATATTCATATACAGGAAGCAGCGGGTATACGTGTATGTTATGAAGGGATTTATACACATTAAATGTATTTAATATGTGCATTACCTGGATTTATGGATTTTGTAAGATAAGATCAGTAAAAGCAGAATGTGACAGTTACTGGGACAATGCAAAAGACAATGCATTTAATTACATTACATTATATTGCTATATTAATGACATCTCTAAGACATGGTCTTATGCATATATATATATATATATATATATATATATATATATGTGTGTGTGTGTGTGTGTGTGTGTGCATTAAATTCTTAGTTTTGATGTGGGCTGTGTGTATAGTAAGCAGCAGCCATGGCATTGATTATGCCTGGGGTTGGATAGGAGAGATATAAGACACGTGTCGGCCAATGAGAGAAGGGGAATAAACTCCCCTCATTGTCCTTGTTCCAGATAATAAAAGCTGACACCATGTCCAGACAGTAAGAGAGGCTTGTATAGCAGTGAATGACTGAATGCCGTCCACAATGAATCCATTCACACTGTTCACCCTCCTAATTCAATGGTTCCTCTCTCACCCTCATCCAGCACATCCATTCAAGCCAGGTGACCAGAGGAAAGACACACGGGGCCTGTAATTATAGTCCTGCACCCAAACAGCACTCCAAATGAAGCACGGTCCAGCATTGCTCCTGATGAGTAGACCTTTCAATTAAGCATGAAGCATTTATATGGAATTGGCACAAACAGTCACTTTTATTGCACTGAGCAAGAACACAGCTGGAACACTCTCCCTCCTTGAAGATAATATCATAGTTGATTTGAGTCTGTTTCAGGTGATGTTTTACATAAATTAAAAGAGTTAAGAGTTTATTTCAAAACTCAGTTCAGGCAGCAACTTTCCAAGTTTAACACACACACACACACACACACACATACAAAACACAAATTTACACATCTGTGAGTAGATTCCAACACTATTTGCCGTCCAGAAGAAAGCTTTAGAAAACATTCTCAGGCCCAGGTTCAGACCTGCATGGGCCAGGGTTGAGACCCATATAGCTGTGTTTAGAAGTGCAAATCATCAATCACAGGAGTAGGGAAACATCCAGAACCAGGGTTTACCATAGATGGCATAGACATCCACTGTAACCAATATAACGTGAGCCAGCATAGAGTTGTTAGCAGACACTGTACCTATGTCACTTTATTCAGGCACGAAGCTGAATGCTGGAAGACTGTAAATATGGTTCTACGGAATGCTACAAAGTGAATTGGTTCTCTGTAAGGTGGTCCAACCATCTATAAAGAGAAGAAGCTGATTTACTTAACGAGCAAGCAGGAACATCCGAGAAAAACAAAAACTTCATTTACATAGTGTCTGTCTCCCATACTCTTCCACACAGTCCGTACCTTTACCACGAATAGTCACCATCTACAGTATACAGTACAGTACAGTATAGCATATATTGGTCCCTCCTGGACTGATCAACGATGTCCACTGAAACATGTAAAGAGGTTAGATAACATCTGAATTATTCATTGGAATTAGCATATCAAATTTTTGCCTCTTGGTGAGGCTGGGCAGGTTGTCTCCACGCAGGTCTTGCCCTTGTAATTGCTTCTGCATATTGCCTCTTGGCAGCACAGTGGTGCCTGGCCAACGTGAAACATTATCAGGGCTGATAATGCATCTCCACCTAATTCAAAGTTATGACAGTTGAAATGGAGTTTTGGTGGTAGCGCTGGCGATGGTGGATGTTGGATGGCTCACTCCGTTGGATCTCTCCTCCTCCTTCTCCTCATCTTTCACCCCCCACCGACGCTCAGAGGCGGCCATTGTGGCTCTAATGGTGTTTCCGCTTAGCGCGTTCTGACCTTCAGAGGCTGGCTCGCCGATAATGAGATTTGGGGAAACTCTGACCTCCCGAGATGAGTGATGGCTCAGACCTATCCGTTCATGGCGGCAACGGGATTAATGTGACGACGGCAACTTGGGCGCGGGCTGCTGTGAAAACTAATTAGGCCCTGGTAATTGCTTTATTTGTCTTGATGTTATTGTGTACGTAATAGGTGTAGCAAATGCATATTGGAAAAGATGCCACACACAAAGCCTCATTTTCTCCTCATTACGCCAGGGCTGCTGTCTGCGCTGGAGCTCACAGGGGTGTACTCCCCAGTCACAAATTGTATGTCAGACAACAAACTCCAAACAAATGCAACTTGACATTGTCATGTGTGGACACACACACACACACACACACACACAAACCTGCTGTGTATACCCAAGAGCAAATTATATTCAGATAGCAATTGCCACACAAGAAGAAGATGAACTGACGGAGTAGATGTGATTTCAGTTGCATTAATCTGACGTTTTGCAAATCAGCATTATGTGTGCTGCAATGTTACATGATTCACAGCATGTCCATACTGCTTCTCGGTGCTGTGCAGTATGACGCAGTATGTTTAAGCCCAACTGGCATAAAAATGACAATTCGGCTTGTGTCTCAGTGAAGAAGTCCAGGCACACATGGGTGGTCCTCTGAGGAGTTTGAGCTGTGAGGTCATTTTGTCTCAAGTTTCCTTTCCAGCCTTGCATTCTCTGAGCTCTTTCTGGACCTCTCTCTTTGAGTCATGGAGTTGTTGTGATGCAATATGGAGAGGTGGTTGATCAGAGACTTACTGGTTGTGTTGGTAATTTCATATCAATGTACTCCGGATCCCCTTAGTTCCTCATACAAACCCGAACCATGCTTCTCAAAGGTTGTTTTTCTTGTTCCTCTCAAGGTCCAGGATGTGTGTGTGTGTGTGTGTGTGTGTGTATGTGTGTGTGTGTGTGTGTGTGTGTGAGTGTGTGTGTAAAAGAGAGAGAGAGAGAGACTCTGAGCATGTCGACATGAACACACTTTCCAGTTCTTTTTCGAAGTCCTGTCCCTAATGAGAAGCGTGTGGTTGGATACCTCACTGCAAAGATATCAATTTGCTCTTGGCTAAATCCCAGCACCAAGGGCCCAGCATGGGTGGTCCAAACCCAGTGCAGGCATATATCCATGCCGAACCTCACCCAAGACACGCTGGTTCTTCTTAAATCTCCAACCGTTAGCCACACTGGCTCTGCCTAAGGGCAACCCTGTGCCCATCAGCACAGATGTCTGAGCACGCTCAGTGCATGCACATGTGTGTGTGTGTGTGTGTGTGGCATTAAAGCAAGGAATGCAGGGCAAAGATGCTCTGAAGCTGGGTAACACCACCGCAACTGTCTGCAAACCAAGCCACCTTTTTGGAATTCCCTATACCCGGAACCCAAGCTGTATTCCTCTTGCATTCTAGAAGGTTGGAAAAAGGTCCAGAATTCCTGAATTCTGGAAGGCTGGGTAAAGGAACAGAATGGGGCAATTAGTTGTCTGACACATCTGCAGGCAGTCTCAATTCTCCACAGATCTCTCAAATTCATTCATTCTTTTTCCCTTCTGATTTATGACATTCAGATGCAGAAACCTGATATTAAATCCTGACTCGTAACCACATGACTCACACAGTATTTCTCTTCAAATTGTTAAAGACACAATTGAGGAAAACTATAGAGGTTTATACATGGAAATATCTGTAGTCTACCCAGATCTGTCATTTGTGGCTGAAAAATTAGCTCATGGTTTGAGAAGAAGGCCAATGGATTCTAATGTTCCTACGCAGCCTGGACTAAATTAAAGCATTCGTTTCAAATAAACATGGCGTGAGTAGAGACCATAGCCCTGACATTTAAAGATTAATCTGATTGTTGAGAGAGCTGCTAATCAACTGTGAAATTTAGACCACAACGGCACGCCGAGGGAGATCGGAATGGATAGATCAATGTTTCTTATATTCCGACCTCTTGACATTCTCTCTCTCTCTCTCTTTCTTTTTCAACTAGAGTTCCAGAGAGTGCTGTGTCAAACCAAAACAACAAATGTTTTGTTATTGTTGGTCTCTGCTAAAAATCAAACAAAGTCATTTTACCGGTCTAGCACCTTAGTGAGTTGTTTGTTTGTTCCATTAGTTTGTTTGTCAATAACAAACAGACTGCCTGTATTTGATTATGCAGTAAATTTCTTCAGATGGCAATTGGGAAGCAAACAGGAAATGAACATGTTTGGTGAGTCCTTTGAAGTCTGAAACAGGAATAGAGGTTCAGACATTTACAAGAAAGAAGAAACCAGCAGACCTATTCCTAAAATATAGGTAGATTTGAGTGGGTGTTTTATTTTTGTTTACCCATTGTAATAAAAGTGTCATGTAAACCAGAGAAGTTATATTTTCAACCACAGACATATATCTTATGATGTAGTCATTGCAAATAATGAATATTAGTGAATTTGACATGGCCTATGAGCTACACCTCGACAGTGTAAAAAGAAAATTACTCTTGTTATATGTGTTTAGGTGGTGCCGAGCTCCTCACCTTCTAATGGTGCTGTCTTCAAAGCTCCGGTTCAAAGGACTCACCCATGCTCACGACCTTAAATAGAAGCAATTTTCCCCCGAGAGTTGAATAGCAGTTGTGAGGAGAGCTCTTTGTCCCCTTCTTCTCAGTTCTGCACAAGTCTCTGATGTGAAATAATGACAGCGTGATTATAGCCATAATTTCAAACACCATTATCTCATCTCCCTGAGCTTGCCTGTGAATTCTTCACACGGAGAGGTTATTAGCTAGTGTGGTCGGAGGGGTAAATAGGACAGTTTTTTTTTCATGCTGTTTTTCTAACATGCTTTATTGCATTTTTCTGATCACAACTGGAATTTACTACTAGTTCAACCTTCACATAATTTAGTCACTTGTGCACGCCTTAGAAGCAATTCTCATTACAATGAACAAATTGACTAGTTATCGCTTCTGTCCAAATGGATTATACATTTTGTCAATTAAACCGTCCTTCCTCCAAAGACCTGTAGTCATTAGGTCATTGCAGAGGTGCAGTTGTCATATACAATCTGTCAAGTTGATATTTTGGTGAACCATTTTTTTTTCTGTTTCTGAGTGACACTAAATTGCATTATATGGAGTCACTGTAAATATAACATATTATGGACTGTCTTTCTAATCTTTTGTAGACTCTCACAGTAATGTACAGTAATTGTTTTTACTTCAACCATCATATTAGGTTTCTTCCTTAGAAGGGAGTTTTTTTCCTTGCCCCTGTTGCTCTTGGGTGCCTTTTGTTAATGCTTGGGAGTAGTAGTTATGACATAAGTGTTGCCTCTCCACTTTTACCGTCATACTCTAGGCCATTCCAATGTCTCCATCACAACCCCCCCCCACACACACACACACACAAACACACATACACACACACACACTATTACTTTACCTCATTCTTCACCCCTTTCTCTTTTTTAAATGCACAATAAAGACAGACAACATGAATAATTTCTCTAAATTTTTAAACTTTTTAAAAAAGTATGTGACAATAAAATCCTTGAATCCTTGAAAACAACTAAACACATCAGTGATGTGGACGAAGAGTCTGAAGCATAAACCTGCAGAAAGATTTCAAATGAAACTGGAGCATTGGCCATTTGGCTAATCTTTTTGGAAGTGCAACAAATTCATGTATAACTTGAATTCATGTCTTGTTATTATCACTGCAAATGCAGATTCTATACATCTACAACAATGTCTGATGTCTGATTTAAAGCCCACTCAGCTTGTGACTGATTCCTGGATTTTTGGCAAATTACAATGGACCTCATTCA
>JAGFZM010001834.1:17655-30794 GCA_017657215.1 Limnothrissa miodon | reverse complement strand
ACACACACACACACACACACACACACACACACACACACACACACACATAAACATGACCTTTAGTGTCTGTTTAAATGCTGAACACACTCTAGTGATCACAGAAAACACACGCTTCATCTCTCATTTCTCACTACAAACACACACACACACAGGTCTGGTCTCCATATGTGCATATGCCATCTGACAAGGCCAATTCATTTGAATGTAAAAGGAATACGATAGCAATTGATTTCCAGGGCCCTAATAATTGCAGCAAGGTCAGAGGGTAAATGAGTTTAGCAGCTTGTTTAAAAGCCATTAACACTTAGAGCGGCGGTCTTTGTCTCTCTTTGCTGAGATCATTGAGGGGTGGCTTAATGAGAGCATTACTGCTGCACACTTCTTGCATTAGCAAACATCACTCATAAGTGTTGCCGTACTGACAGAAAGTACTTATGGGATTTAAACATGTCTGAAGGATTTAAGGATTCCAGGCAGTTAATTGTCACATACATAAAGTTATGGGTATAAACAATGTAGGGAAATAACGCTATGATATGCAGAGGAACGATGACAAAGGTTAGGGGTTGAAGGGAAAAGACACACAATATCCTTCCTTCCTCCTCTTTCTCTCTCTCTCTCTCTCTCTCTCTCTCTCTCTCTCTCTCTCTCTCTCCCTCCCTCACACGTGATGGTTAATGCCTGCACTCATGTGCTGATCATGAGGGGCATTATGTTTTTAATCAAGGTCAGTGCCCAGAACTCACTGTGCCCAGTGAATGGGTGCTGGATAACTGCCTGTTGTTGAGTGAGTTGAGTGGGACCTGACTCTGATTCTGATTCTGACCTTTGACCTTTCCTCCTACACCACATCACTCACTGGCATCTGCTCCACATTCACTCTGTTTCTAAGATCCCACCGACTTGCTTGATGACTTGTGTGCGAACCTTCCACGACTCTGAATGGAACAGCTTGGTTCTGGAGTAAACTGACGAGTGCGGTGTACAATGGCAGTTCTTGACATGGCGGGGTGGCAATGATTGAGAACTCACGGGCGACAGATTGAGGGCACGGGATCTCCAAAGCTCTCCTCTTAAGCCTGACAATGCAGACTACTGTACGGGTAGGGGCAGAGACACCATTTTAAGGCAGCACACCGAGCTGACATTCGGGCAGGTTACAGTAACTCGAGTTCAGCGTAGTGGAGTAGTGAAGTCAATCAATCAAGATGAATTTGTTCTAGCATATAGTAAAAAAATACAGTAAAAAATAAGGCCTGTGTAGGAATTAAGGGGAGAGAAAGCCAGCGGGTGATTCTCATTGAACACTGTTATATTATATGCTGTCGAAGCACAAGCACGTCCATGCTGACAGTCTGCAACCAGAGTCAATTTGGAGAGGCAAGAAGTTCACACTGTTGTTAGTCTATTTTGGAACATGCTGTGCAGTTTTATCAAGGACATAAACTCCTTTACAGAGGGAGGAAGCCATTAGCGTTTAATTTATATGTTTACTGACCATGCTTTTAAGGGGTCAATGCATTAATAACCGTCATATGCTTATCAACAACAAACAAACAACCAAAAATAATACATAGGCGAGCAAATCTTCAGCATCAGATTGATATCTGAGATAGTAAATATTAGGTTATGACTGTAATAAGTCACAAACATACATGGAAACTGTCTCAAAGGTTGAAGCTGTGGTTGTTTATTTTTCATATATATTATTTTTGGTGATTGATTGCCTAGGACGTCTATACATCTTATCAGATCATGTTAACAAACACTACAATAAGCCTTTAAGCCTGGCTTAAACTGATATGTGTTTGAGCATCCAATAATGATGTGATACACAATGATACCCAACGAATTGTACTCTGTTCTAAGGAGAATAACATGACAAATTGGCTCTGACAAAAAGGGGGAAGGGATCATAAAAGTCAAGTCTATATTTACAGTGTGCTGACATTTCCTTATTGACATAACCCTTCCCGTCCATCATGGCCTTTTTTTATTAGCTTTTAATAAGGTTCTGACAAGCAGACCTGGTTTGTATTGCGCTTGAATGCTGTATAAAATTGGCTATTGATTTCAATTTTTTTAAACAGCTGTTGTTTTTCGGCTGGTATCAAACAGAGCATGACTGTGTTCACTGTGGATGAGAATGTTTGCTTTTTTATGGATGTGTTCATTCATTCCGTCATTCATTCAGAAACAAACAAAAGAAAAAAGATGAAGAAATGATTTATGTAAATTAGACCTATTCAATTAGTGTCCTATAGGCCACACAAAGGGCGCCATATTGTGACCCAGCTGATTCTTCAGACAGAAAAGCTAAACAGTCAGACCCTTCTTTTATTCAAGTTTTCAGTCATCTCTTTCCCAATGAACTCATTAATAGATGGGAGTTCTGCACAGAATAAAGTTTTCCCTAGAATAACCCGTAACACTCTACACACTGTATGTATGGCATAACTGTTGCCTTTCTCAACACCATTCTATAACCTTCTATAACCTTCAATTGCACTGTAGTCATCCCGTCTTTAAGCAGCTCTTGTCACTCCCCATCCCCCCCCCCCCCCCCCCCACACACCCACACCACCACCCAGACACATTCATTTATTTTGCCCCATTCTACACCAGTCTCTCCTCTTTATGCACAATATGTATATATGTATATCTTGTCTGAATGTGTTTGTATTCTCTTAAATGTTATTATAATTTTATATTCCATTTCATTGTATTATTAAAGGGATAGTTCGGTTTTTAACACATTGAGCCCCTTTCACAGGTTGTCTAAAATGCAATAAAGTGGTTGACATCGAAATTTTGACGATTGCTTCTGTCTCGGCTTTTTGGGAAATGTAGAATCGCCTCTGCCTGCCTTCAAAATGGCTAGCAATGGGCATGTGTTGTTTCCATCCTTAAAACACTGGTTTTAAAAAAGTGCTACTCACCAAGTGGTTAGTGGTGCTCAATGATTTTCCAAAACATGTATCGTAGCGAAATAAAGCTTCCGTCGTGTTTTATTTGGCACTTTGTTTATATGAAGGAGCAAATAGATCCCTATGGGACTTACAAACTGGCAAATAAAACATGACAGAAACTGTATTTTGCAGCAAACGCCACTAATCAGCAAACGCCACTAATCACTCCATGAGTAGCACTTTTTTAAAACCAGTGTTTAAAGGATAGAAACAACAAATGCCCATTGCTAGCCTTTTTAAAGGCAGGCAGAGGCAATTCTATATTTCCCAAATAGCTGAGACAGGAACAATCATCAAGATTTTGGTGTCAACCACTTTATTTCATTTTAGACAACCTGTGAAAGGGGCTCAATGTGTTAAAAACCGAACTATCCCTTTAATTCTCTTGCACAGCACTTTGGTCAGCTGAAAACTGTATTTAAATGTGCTTTAAAATAAAATAATAATATTACTTACTTAAAATAGACAGATAATATCCGTATTTTCACTACATTTCTTACACTGTTAAAAAAGTATGTGACGTGTATATGGTTACTAGATACCTGAGTGTCAGGTGTGTGGCTGCCTATTAGATTGTGACGTTCCCCCACATGAGAAGTGTACAAGTTTGAACTGCTTAATATATGCTAAACAAATACGTTCTTCACACTCTCTGACAATCAAATAATAAGATGCAGTTAATTGAATTGTTTAGATTAACTAGATCGCTTCACAAATACACTGTCGATCAAACAATATCCAAAGAAAATATCTCTCTCTGGCATTATGTCAGACTGAATGTCACCCAGCAGAGATGAGAGCGACGAGGAGGAGAGATGCAGATACAGAGAAGTAGGTGCACTTAAAGGCCCACTGAGCAACATTTTTCAGTTAATTAATCTGTTTCATACTGTTTAGGATGCTAACATGAGTCATTACACGGCGAATGAACGGTGTAGAATGCTCTGTGGCCTACAATGTTAGATATAGCATTTGCAATGTTCAACAGCAGCGGTCCGCCTCCAATGTAGTGCAATACAATGAAATACGGTGGTCTTTAGAGGGAGCTTGTGAGAGAAAAAAATAGCCCTGCTTTAACAAGGCCCAATTTCAGCTTGCTCAGAGCCTTAGAGTATATTTCAGCTCGCCCGTCCTTTTCTGAATGCCAGTCGCCTTGAGTAATTCACTCAGTTGTTGGTGAAGAAGAATTGTTGCAGGTGCTCTTTAGAGAAGAGACACAATCAAGCAAGCAAGCAAAAAAAAAGGCAGGGGAGAAAAGTTCTATATCAATAGAATAGAATGAAAGACATCCAGATGTTCACTTTACAGGAAGGCATGTTGACATGAAACATATCTGAAGCAACACAACACCCACCGAGAAAAAAAAAATAATAATTTTAACAGTTACACATTTCTGCTGACATTAAGAATGGTAGCCTAAAAAATTACAAACATTGAAAACCAAATCAAATGTAGATGAGTAAACACGTTTAGAACGAGAGGCGAGATTGTGGGGGCACAATCTCATTTAAATGCATGCATCTCTGTTGACGGAAGGGCACCCAGGTTTGTGGTCTACACTAATGATGAGAGCCCCCATTAAAGCAGTGGTCGGCAGCTATGGCTCCAGGCCAGCCTGCAGGCCTTCCCCAGCACCTGCGCCCATAGGGGGCTCAGCCGCCCCACGGCTGGACCTTCCACCTCCATAAACTCCACACACGCAGAGGAACAGACAGACTCACTCATCAGGAGTTCACTCTGCAAACCGTCAGATCTTTCATCCCTTCTGCTATTAGGCAATTGACAGATTACCAACTAAAAAACCCACTGACAGTAATAAAGAAAACAAGTTTGTGTTTTCTATATTACTGTCATGTATGTATATACAGGTATGTATCTATCTATCTATCTATCCATCCAGCCATCCATCTATCTATTTATCTATCTCATCTAATCTCTCTATCTATCTAATCATCGAAATTGTCTACACAATTGATAACTGTGGAGTCTCTAGAGAAAGTATCTCTCATCATTTCATAGTGTTTTTTTTCATCATTTAGACTTTTTTTTTGGAAAATGCATAACTGACAGTTCACCCCTTTGCAAAATGAAAGGCTCTCCAGTAAGCATACTGTGCTGTACATACAATGAGTCTTGAACATTGACAGCCTTGTCCTACTAGTTGGAGGCCTACATTTCCTGGGAGGTCTTCTTTTCTCCCTCTCTCCCTCCCTCTCTCTCTCTCTCTCTCTCTCTCTCTCTCTCTCTCTCTCTCCCTCTCTCTCCCTCTCTCTCTCTCTCTCTCTCTCTCTCTCCCTCTCCTTCCACAGCGGGTGCCTGAGATCTGGAGAGAGAAGCTTTTCCTCATATTGTCAGGCATGCTTATGGCAAACCACTGCCCTTTAAAATGGCCTTTAAAAACCTCATCCACAAGCAAAACTGTGGGAGACGGAGGGAAAATTGAATGACAAATATGTCTGAATGTGGTCAGCTGATGTTGTTTGGGTCCTGGCTTTGTAAACATTTCCCAAGGGTCTCCCAAATACCCCTCCACACACACACACACCTCCCAAATGATCCAGTTGTCTTTTAATCACGTCTGCGATAAACACACACTGCCCGAGTCGAGGAGTCCGGAGAGCTACAGTTACAATGTCACTTCTGTGGGATAATTTCTTCCATGTTTGTGTGTGGCCCAGCTCTTGGCTAAAATGTCTGAAATGTAATCTTGTGAATCATAGTCAATTTTCCAGAATGTTCTCAATCAAATCCTGAAACAATGGGTTAGTGTGCGTATGTGTATGCCTGTGTGTGTGTGTATGCGTGTGTCTGTGTGTGTTTGTGTGTGTGTGTGTTCCTCTACCCCCTCATGACACATGCATTCTTTTATTGCTCATTTCCATCTTAATTTGCCTATTCCCTCATTCTCTCATTTAACAAAGAAGCTGACTATTTCCCCCAAGAAACGAAAACAAAAATGTACACAAAAAACACTGAATACACTTGGATGTGTTTTTTTAGGGTGGAGAAGTGGGGTACTCTTTTATCGCTGCCCATATTGCTGGGATGTGATGGCTTTCAGCATGACTCATCTGCCAAAGCACAGTGATGTCTTACAGATGCTACGCTAGCTATGCTTTATTTCAAAACAAAATTTGTGGTCTGTTCTATATTCTGGTGGTTTGAATCTAGACTGTGTGTGTGTGTGTGTGTGTGTGTGTCGATGAAAAATACACTACAGAACTTTGGCTCTCCTACCAAAGTCAAGTGTTCGAGCACGGTTGACAAATCTAAAAGTAACTCAGTGATGTCATCTGCACTAATCTGCAATTGAGAGCTCGCTGCCTAGAGTGGAAGTCTCTGACGCTCCAGCCCCAAAGCCAGAGACAGAATTGGTCCCGCATGCTCATAACTCATCCCTGAATGATAAAGCAAATACATTGAGTGGAGACGTAGTTTGGTGAGTCATTTGATTTATCTGTGGTGATCGTAATCATAAACAGACCTCAAATCCCCTAGAAAAGAAATCAAAAGCACCAGGGCTGCGTTTGCAAGGCAAGCAAAGCATAAATGAAATGTCTGTTCATTATTGCTATCAGAGAGAGCTACATCACACCGGGCTTAATATAGCTTTTTATTATCTTCACAGACCTGCATCTAACACATGAAATCACCCACACTGATATTTACTGCAGCCTTTGTTGGGTGGTGTACACACACACACGCGCACACACACACGCACAGACACACACACACGCAAAGACACACACACACACACACACACACACACACACTAAGCATTTAAAGATGTGAGTGTGTGTGTATTTGTGTGTGATTGTGTACGTTGGCGGTGTTGTTGTGCAAACCTGCTGGCTGAGAAATGGCTTAGGGGATAATAGATGTGACTTAACAGCCTTATCTTTCTCTCTCTTCTTTCTCTTCAGCCTCTTCTTTCTCTCTTCCCCCTCTTGAACTCCGTGTGTGTGTGTGTGTGTGTGTGTGATCTGTATACATGCATACGTGCGTTTTGTAGGTGACGGTGCTTGTTATAGAGTCTCTAAGCCACCATATCCAATAGCTGCAGACTATGAGGCCGAAAGGGCTCTCTTGATCTCAATGAGTTTAGAGTGGAAGGAACATCCTCCCATGAAACTCGTCTGCATTAGTAGTGGCCCACACACTCATTTGCAGATGCAGTAGTCAAAGCATTTATAGCCAGACCTCGAAGCCTGAGCATCATTGGCTGGCTAGGAAAGGGATACGTGTGATTGTTCTCTCACTCACTTACAAACAAGAAACTGGATCCTTTTAGAAAGCACAACTCATGTCAAAAGTCAAAGTTCGTTAGTCTTGTCAGTTCTTAACGAAAGTTCTGTAATACTTTGCTCTTAATGAATGTATACTTGCTGTGAATATGCACTGTAAATATATACAGTACAATTAAAGAAAGCTTGTCTTGTTTGCACTTTAGAAAGGTTACCTCATTAGCGTTCTAGAACATTTTGATTGAAGGCAGTTTGACACTTTTCTCTTATATCTATTCTTATAGATGTTCTGAGAAACTTGTTTATATTATATAAGTCAAAGCATAAGTATAAATGTATTTTTGCCCAATGAAAACCTTGAAATATTGAAAAATAACCCACACAGTATGTTGTGGATAACAGAAACAGTTATAACCAAGGGAGGGAAGAGATAGTGAGAGAGAGACAGAGAGAGAGAGAGAGAGAGAGAGAGAGAGAGAGAGAGAGAGAGATGGAAAAAATATATCATATCAGTAGATGGACCTCTCTATTTAATGATGATATTTGGATGTTAATATGGTTCCCTGTTCCTCTCCTTCCCTCATCTCCAGTAAATCTCTCTCATCTGTCTCCTAATGCTAGCTCCCTATCTTCGGTCACACTACCAGACGTTCTGCTCAGACACATCACAGCTCGGTGACTCAGTGCTTCAGATGTAAGGGTCATTTTAAAGACAATTTAAAGAGGCGGCGAGGGGGAGAGAGAGAAGGGGGGATGGAAAAACAAAGCACTTTACAGGTTGACATCTGACTGATGTTTCTGCTGTGATTTGTCATTTTCCATTGGCTTACGTGGCGAGCATTTGTTATCTGCCATCTCTTATGGAGCTGGAATTCTTAACCCAGCTCGTGTAAGACTAAAAGTAAGAGTGAAAGACAACAGAGGTGACTAAGCATTAACCCTACACTCCCCAAGTGTAATTTCCTCTGCATTTATGTAGGTCATTGTTCACTGAAGGATGCAATCTAGAGAGCAAGGGTCGTCAGTTGTCAGTTGGTGGCGTATGCCCACTGGTGCTTCACTAAGTGGAGTCTTTACTGCTTGTCTCTCAAAGGGCATGAAATGATGCATTTGCACTGTGACTATTTGCATGTACTGTACATGTGTGACTGCTTTTAATTCTGTGGTGGACCTCAGAGTCCACAAAACTGCCCTTGACTGCTGCGTGCCAGTTCTGCATTGTTATTTACCACGGAAAGCTCTCGGAATTCAATCCATTATATATGACATTCTAATCTCTTTGGTTTAACAGGTCAAAAGCAGAACAGTGTTTCTCCCATTAAGACTCAGAGAATTAAAATAGAGTACAAATATTTAATCAGATTCACTGATTAGATTATAACATAGGCTATACACAATAACAATATTTGGCATAGGCCCAGTCCATGGTCCAGGATTCGGCTTATCCGGACTCAGCAGATCCTGCCTGGTTCAAGCGGGCAGGGGGCGGAGCCTTCCCCCCTGGACAAAGGACAGGGACCCATCTGGCGGTGGTGGGGAGGGAGGTGGGGATTTCGGACACTGAGCCTGCGACAGCAAGAGCGAAACTATTAGGCGGGGCTATAAAGCAGGTGAGTTTATATGATTGGACAAACGATTAGTGACGTAACGCTTAGAGTCTTCCTGGTAGAACTTTCGCTTAGAGCTTTCATTGCTGTTTTTTTGACCCTAACAATTTGCATACATGTTTGATAATGAAAAATGTTCATGCAATGAACAATGTTGAGGGAAAAAAATGAGGGAGAGAGAGATAGTAATAGTATTAATGCTCAAATGTTATTTACATATGATGCAATATTATTTTTCAACCTTTGGCAACACTGTATTTTTACCGTCAAGCTAATAAAGGACTTTGAATTAGAATTTGACAGTGAGAGAGAGAGAGAGAGAGAGTGTGAGAGAGAGAGAGAGATATTGAATCAGGTGACTTTTCTCTCTCCGTCCCCAGTATAAGGTATATATACTGTATTCAGTCTTGTTTAACAGTCCAAAAGCAGAACAGTGTTGCAAGTCACTGTTGTTGCAGTCAAGACATGGTGTTAGTTCGACAGAATTGTAGTCATGATCAGTTAAAAAACCACCAGCTCTATAGAGGACATGTGTTCTTTCACATCCTACATAACACAGAAGGGGTCAGTCCCACGGTGATCAGAGGGTGATTAAAGCAAGGAGGGTCTGGGAGAGCCTGTGGTCACTATTGATTAGACTGTCCCTTAGAGTCTATCTACAAGGCTTCATCTGGGTTGGGAGAAATTGAATATGGATGAATATGGATAAGTTGGAACCTTCTGGAAATGGAACTGGGACCAGAGATAACCCAAGATGGAGGAGGTCAGGTTGAGTCTGAAGAGGAGGGGAAGTTTTCTCCTGTCAAGAGCTGACATTGACCCTAATTGATCTGCATGCAATTTGGCTGCTGGGCCTCAGGTGGCTGGTGAGAGGGGAAGTGTTAATGGCTTTCACTGAACAGATTGTCTAACTCCAAACATCGCATGGCCCTCAGATCGCATGCCCCTTAGGTGTTAAGTCATTTTCACTTCCAGGTTGTTATTGTTGTTGTTGTTGTAGAAGAAGAAGAATGGATTGAAATTGAAATTGAATGTGAAGATTTAACAAAAACTGTTCAAAAACATCTACATTTCTGAAAACCGTGCTCGTAACTCGTAATAGAAACCAGGGGAATCCAGGCTTCCTCAGAATTAACAGAAGTACACAAGAAGAATCATAAATGATTATAAAACACCAAATCAATTTAAACATGTTATTCTATACCTTTGTTGATAATGTGCATTGTATTTTCATCCATAACTATGACACAAGTAACGTTTTTCAATTGCATTTCAGCCTGCGAACAAAGCGCTAAAGAGCTGCACAACCCCGTTCTGAGTGACGTAGCCGACCGAGGCAAGAGTCAGTCCATGCCTTTTGGCCTTCTCTGCCCATTTTATCTATTGATAAAATCTGATCAATCAGAATTGTCTGCTCTGTCTCTTCCAGAGGCGAAATAGTTTTCTGTGGGCAGGTAGGGGAATTTGGCGAAAGCCGGCTTCCACAAAAATCAATAGTAAGGCGCAAGTGGGTGGACCAGTTAGTTTGTCATACACCAATCAAATCGTGAAGGTATTCCAGCGCAACGTTATTTTTTCCGATGGTCAGTTCATTCATTTAGTTTAGATGTTTGTTTTGTGAGGTAGCAATGGAAGACGTAGACCATTTCTTGCAGAACGACTTCAAGTTGCCATTAGCGGCTTCTTGTAAAAGAAAAATGTAAATTATGCAAAGAAAAACACCACGGAAGTTTGATCATACTCTGCTCGGCACTACTAAAACTAGCTGACAGCTAGCTGCTTGGCTCAAAAAGCTAGCCTGAATGTTTCCCTACATGCACTGCAATATTTGTTTGTGTATATATTTGTTATTCGCCTATATTAGCCTGTATTGTTTTTGAAGCACACCTTATTTATTATAGGCTACAGTAAACGTCTTCAGGATTTTACAAACCAGAAATCTAGGCTGATTTTAAACTAGAACCCATAATCAGCCTGTGTGGCTACAGGCTACACCCGCTATCGTGAAACTTATGGCATTGGGCTTCCCGAGCCAAAACAACCACAAGTCGCCACTGCTAAAACGTGTCGAATGCACCAGAACAGCAGGAGGACACCAGCAGACTGAGACGGGTGCTACGGTGGAGTATTTGCAGTCTCTATAAAATATCCGGCTTCTGTGGAACTATTTCTCCTAAGTGCTTGCTGTTCTGTCCTCTGCGTGGTAGTTTTTTAGGTTAATGTGTGCACACTGCAGCTCTGCAAATCTAGTCTTTGCCCAAGCAAAAGCCAGAGTACATTTAGCAGACCCGCACTCTTGTCTCTCCAGCTGTGAGGTCCTGACTACGGTCTCCATCTTGTGGGGACTTTCTCAGGAGACTGGGGACTGTGAGATGGCTCATCGCTTACTCACTATTTGTGTGTGTGTGTGTGTGTGTGTGTGTGAGTGTGTTTGCCAGGACTGCAAATGAAAGTCATGTTTTTCCCATCATACAGGGGAACAACAGAACCAGTGGATTTACTTTCCCTTTTCCTGGATCTGTGTGTGTGTGTGCGTGTGTGTCTGTGTGTGGATGATGTGTGTGTGAGAGAGTGTGTGTGTGCATGTGTGTGTGTGTGTGTGTGTGTGTGTTGGCCATGCTATGCTGACTCTGCAGCTTCCCCTCCCATTGTGTGGCTTTAAATGCAAGAAATCCCCACCACACTCCACCCTCTGTCCCGACGACAGTTCTCACTCCTCTTTTACTTCTCCTCTCTGTCTCTCTCTCTCTCTTCAACTTCTCCTCTCCATCTCTCTCTCCACCGCTCTCTTTAA
Source organism: Limnothrissa miodon (assembly GCA_017657215.1). Classification (NCBI taxonomy): domain Eukaryota; kingdom Metazoa; phylum Chordata; class Actinopteri; order Clupeiformes; family Clupeidae; genus Limnothrissa; species Limnothrissa miodon. Next base: position 19,180 of record JAGFZM010001834.1, on the reverse strand, counting down.
TCTCTTGGGCCTCTTTTTTCTCCTTTCGCCTTCTCACACTTCATGTTTTCACACATACATTTTCTCATCATCATTCATCATTCCACATGTTTTTAAGCTTGACACACTCAACCTCTCTCTCTGTCTGACCCTACTGATTCTTTTCCTCTCACTTCGGACAAAATGAGCCCCAATTGACTGAATTTGTGGTATGTATAACAGAAACAACCTCCATCCCAACACACAGGCCTTGATTCTGTCTCCGTAGAGGTTTCTCTTTAGGCTTTTCTTGACTGTAGGCTTACAGGCCCATTTGTGTTGGTATAATAATAGTTCACTGTATTTGGCCCTCATACAAGCATTTGCCTAAATTAAATGGTGAAATGATCGTTGTGCTATTTGTAGAGTTAGTCAAAGTCAAATGTATCAAAGTCTCACGATAGGACGCTAGGATAACGTGAACAGATAAAAAGACTGACACATGACAAATCAGTTGAAGATGACAGCCTAGCGCTGAAACACATCTGTTTGTGGACATAGCCCAATAATTATAAAAAAAAACAATAGTGTGTGTTCACTATTAGTCAGCCCTTTAAGTCACAAAACATGTCAAATCAGGGCACCTGTGTTTTTTTTGTTTTACTGTGACACAGACATGTCAGCTTGTTCCTTTTTCCAGATGAATCTGAGGCAGACAGCATCTTCAAATAGTGACTATTTCATAATAAAGCGTATTAACGATCTGAGTAATATGGACAAGGAGGATTGAGTTCTGGAACTTTCCATGATGAGGAGGACTGAGTTCTGGAACTTTCCATGATGAGGAGGATTGAGTTCTGGAACTTTCCATGGTGAGGAGGATCATCAACACAGTTGTTTCACTTTCATCTGAAAAAAAGCGCAATGATGTCGAAGCCATCTGTCATATGCAGTACAGATGAGTGCGTCTCCCAGGGTTCTGGAACTTTCCCTGATGCTCTCATGTCTGTCACCACCCCAGAAACACCGTTATTGCCCTCTGACTTTGATACACCCTCTCTTTGGTATATCACACAAAACATAGTTAATCTATGTTTACAATCATGCAGTAAGTAGAGGAAAGTATAATTTGTGTGTTTGTGTGTGTGTGGTTTTTGTGTGTGTATGCTTCTTGTCATTGTTGTTTGTTTTCCCCTCTCTCTCCATGTGAGGTTTCAACGTGGGCCATTTATGTGTGTTGGGACAAGGCAACATCTGTTTGTGGGAGTGGATGGTTTTACTGAACACCCAGTGAGAGAAAAGCCTTGAAAAAGCTCTTTCACCCCCACACGGGCACATACACACACACACACATACACACACACACACACATACACTGCTGACAGAGAGAAACAAATGCATTGCCGTGAGCGTCTTGAACCAGCCAGCAGTGTGGCTGCACCCAGCAGACCAACATCAGGGAAGGACTTCTAGGATTTATCCAGCTCACAATACCCTTCTTTAAAATTGACAAGTCTCTTTCTCTCTCTCTCTCTCTCTCTCTCTCTCTCTCTCTCTCTCTCTCTCT
>JAGFZM010001833.1:0-10433 GCA_017657215.1 Limnothrissa miodon | reverse complement strand
GATGGGCCTACTGGCTTGGACTGTAGCTGTCTTTATGGGTTGGGTCATGGCTTTGGGTAGGCTTATGTGTACAGCTTTATGTGTTGGAATATACAGTGGTAGTGCTTATGGGTAGTGGCTACAGCCAATGGCTATATGGCTACAGTATAGGGTGCTTATGGGGTTATGGGTGGGGCAGAGAGCTCAGGGCTGAGTAGGTTATAGCCTTAAGTAGGCTACAGTCAGGAGACATCCAGCTGCTCACTGATAATGTTACAGTTCCTATGGACTCACACACACACACACACACACACGTTCACATACATACAGAGAAAGAAAGATTGCGAGAGAAAGAATGATACACACGCCCTTGGTCTTATAAAATCTCATTACTGTAACACACACACACTCACATTTCAGTTAAAGGCTCTTACACACCCCTACACACACACTCATGCACACACTGAACACACTGATACAGGGAAGATCAACTGAAGGGGAGAAAAGCCCACCATTCGGCTAATGGACTTTAGAGCGGGAGCCCTGTGTGGGATTAGCCTGGCTTAGACTCCCCCCCTCTCACTCTTATTCACACACACACACACACACACGCACGCACGCATGCGCGCACACGTAAACACAGCCTCCTTTCACTCTTATCCATGCCCTTTCACTCATCCAGTGATCAAGGACTCTGAGTAATGTGTGTGCACACAGACAAGACACAACAAACACACACACATACACACACATACACACACACACACACACACACACACACACAAATGCACCTCTGATATTCGTCCATCTTCCTATACTGACTGTATGTAGTATGTATGTGTTTTACACTGGATCATTTAGCATTCATCACTTAAATCTGTGTTTTTTTTTTGTAAGCACAAAGCAGTCTTAGGTTTCATTCCCCCAAAAGACAGTCCAGTAGGAGATGCAGAAACACACACACACACACACACACACACTCCTGACAAGCTTCCATCACAGACTCTTAACACAATTGCCTTCCAGCATAGAGCAGCTTTGATTGAACCGCTGAGGCACCGCTAAGTGTTCTTTTACACTTGTAGAAAAGTGACTTGTAAAGACTACAGTTTTGGCTCCAGCTAAGATCAAATGTATGTTTGAAGTGTGTGTGTGTGTGTGTGTGTGTGTGTTTAGAACGCTGACATTTGGATTTGAAATCACAATGATTCATCCTCTGCCAAACAGTGGTGTTTTCTTTTGCGCGCACAGGATACAGAGCCGGAAAGGTCAAAGTTCACCCTGCACAAGTAAAAGATGCCTAAGGGGGATATTACCCCATAATGGGTTTCTGTTTGGTACACTTGTTTTGTAAAAGAAAGAAAGGTCTCTGTGCTTGGCGTCCATTCTGTAATGGCAAATTCACATATTTATTTATTTATTTTATTTGAAAATGTTTGTCTACTACAATTAAATTAACATTCATTTGAATCTGTATGATCCATTAGCCCTACATCAAAAAATCAAATGGATAAGGTGGTGAGAGAGACCTATTAGAAATAATATAAATGCCACTGGCCACTTCGGACCATGTTTACTTTGTTTCTAAAAGTGTGCATTAATACAACCAGACAGTTGCCTTTTTGAACAAATAATTATTTTTACAAACAAATTATTATAATACTATTTGGTAATGTTAGCATATTTATTATCCATTGGGTTTTGGCCGTCTAGGGGATATTGTGGAACGATAATGGAAAGTGTATAAAGCCTGGGCACGTAAGCACAAATGGCAACCAGTCGCCTGCATAAAACTATGGGCTGCAGAACTTTATCAATCTGATTATTTTGCTTGCGTCTGTAGATTCTCAGGTTTGAGCTAAATGGTGTTGGGATAGAATCTATGCCGAGTTTTATAAATGAGACCCTGGTGTTTAAAGAATTTCACACACACACACACACACACACACACACTGACAGACGGGTGCGCCCTTATTCTGCCTCCCCTCTCACCTCCTGCTGAACCTAATGAAATATTTATGCCAGCCACTGCATGCTCCGTAGCTCCTGTTGTGACTGATCAACACACACAAACACACACACATACACACACACTTTTCAAACACAATTACACATACTCTAACTATTACAATATATTCACACACACAAACATACATACATACATATTGTTGACATTTTGCTGACTAATACACAATTGCACATTGTAGATTTATTCATTCTTAGCTAAAAAAAATCTTAGGATCCGGAAAATATCTTCAATCAGAACGTGTATGCAAATTAATGCACATATAAACATACATAACACAGGGTATGAAGAAGGAGAAGGCAACAGTGCAAAGAGAAGAAGTAATGTGGTCTGGGAGGGGCTGCACTCACACACACACACACACACACACACAGTGGGGCATGGTATTAGTGACAGAGCAGAAGGGTGTAGTGCTGTGGTCTGAGAGGTGGAGGTGTGCCACTTGATTGTTCACATGTTATACTTGTTATGAAGAGGTGGGCGTAAGGGGAGGGACACTGCCAGACAGAATAAGATTCACGGATACCGGGTCTCCATGGGTAATCATCACTGGCAAGAACGTTGATTGGTTCTCCAGCTGTTGCTATGGTGTCAGGCCTCTCTCTCATTTGCCAACTACTATATAAACTGGAGCATCCCAGAATCCCATGGTTGTTATGACTACAGACAGAAGTGAGACATTGTTGTGGTTACCATAACCACCATGCCCTCCCCCCCACACTTCCCCCATCACCACCACCACCAAATGTTATTTACGAATGAAGATTTTAGGATGAAATGTGAGAAGATTCTGGCAAAACCAGCATCCTAGGAGCTTAGACAAGAGCTTAGTCAGTGTGTCCGGCTAGACGGCCAAAGGAATTGAGAAAGAAAAAAGCATCTTTGTGCACCTATATACTGTAGGTTGTCAGTCCTGAAAAACAGTTCTGTTCTTTGTCACACATGCAAATAGCACAGGAGAGAGAGAAAACCAAACATTAGTCAACTTGGGAACATGCTACTTTACTTATAGGCCCTAATGCCCTAGAATGACCTAGGAAAAGTGTAGACATTTAGACCGCTGTGCATAGCCTGAAGACGTGTCTGTGAGGAGTGTTTTTCTCCCGACCTCCAGAAGACTGCAGACAGCCCGTGATCAGGGTTGGGTCTGTTAGCCAGCGCCGAGCTGCAGTCAGGGCCAGCGGCAGTCTCATTGAGAAACATAGGATGTAGTGTGTGTGTGTGTGTGTGTCTGTGTGTGTGTGTGTGTGTGTGTGTGTGTGTGTGCGTGTGTGTGTGCGCACAGCTCGAGGGGGAATGTCAGAGTTTAAATGGAGGTGGCGGGGGAGGGCGGCCGATACCACAGCAGGTGCAAGATGGGATCAGAGTATTGCCTCTGCCCGCAGGATGTTGACTGTGCAGCTCAAGACACACACACACACACAGATGGTCCTACAGTCCAATAATTCACAGAAACGTACTTCTACTCACACAGCATCAAGCAGCCAGGCAGTCACATGGTTACACCCTTGACATCCACAATTATTCACAGGCTTAGACAGATACACACACATGCAAGTGTGAATTTAGACTGTAAAACTGAATGTAGATTTGACAAAACGTCAAGAAAATAAAAAAAAAACAATGCAAGAGGGAGAGAAAGAGAAAATGAGTAAAGAAGAAGAGGAAGACAGGATGAAAGGAGGATGATGAGAAAGAGAAAGGAGTGAGGAGGGAATGAGTGTGTGAGTGTGTTAATGCCTCCCACTGCTGCTATTCAGGGTTGAAGCAGGTCAGAGGATTCGCCTCCGTTTAATTGTATCAGCACCTGCTTTGAGTTCTTTGTGTGTGCGTTTGTGTGTGTGTTTGTTTGTGTGTATGTGTGTGTGTGTGTGTGTGTGTGTGTGTACACTGTATGTTCATATCCTGGTTTCCATGTTTCACTACCCTGTGTGTGTGTGTGTGTTTATGTGTTTGTAGAGCAGAGCATATCTGTCTCTTGACCTCCTTTCTGCTTCAGTCTCGGGAGGCTCTGGGCTGGCAGCTTGAATCAGTGACCCAGCAGTGGTGCCCCCACATCAGGCAGACATCACAGCCAAGCGTGGGGGAGTGTGGAGGTGGTTGTGCTTAAACATAGAGGTGCTTGTCAAGTGAAAATACAACCATGAGTAAAGGATGAATGGTTTGTGAAGAAGAGATTACAGCACTGCAGTGTCTGGTTGGAATATTGAATAGGAAGGGCTTACAATACTACAGACAGATTCTGGAATGCTGTGGATGTTAGATGTGGACTGGTATATGGAATGCAGCACTGGAATGATGTTTATGTTGGATGTGAAAGGAGAATGGAGCTGGAGCTTAGTGGAGGAAGACTGGGGATGAGTAAAGTTAATGGGATTAAGAATATATGGGACAAACATGGAAGATCACTACTGAAATAATGGCTATGGAATGATGTATGGTAAAATGGTAAATAATTACCTTGAAATGCTGTAGGCTACAGCGGAGCAACAGATCAAGTTTATTTGATCATTTTGTATTATTGAAATAAGGTTGACACAATCCATAACAAGGTATTATAATTGTCTAGGTGAGAAAACCTTGAGTTTTACTGCTGGAACCTGAAGAATTCTACAGAGAGTAAAAAATAACAATTGGAAAGTAGTAAGGGGAGAAAGAGAAAAAAGCATGCTGGGGAGCTCCCCGAAGAGAAAGCTGTGGAGTAGAAGTTGGGTGTGCTGGCAGAATGACAGGATGGCTGTAATGGGTATTTAGTAGCAGCGAGTGACCCGCTTCAGCTGGAGGTGTGCACGGAGACGGTAGGGTGCCAAAAGTGCTGACATTTAGACGTCTCTCTAGTCGAGATGCACTCCCACACAGACGCACACACACTTAAAAAATGTGTTCGGAGATAGGCTACATTGTACTAGGGTGTTTCAGGCCTGGAGGACTTCCAGATTGCTTGGGAGAAAGGCATAAAACGACGACAGCTGTAAACAGAATGTAAACAAGGACCATGGACTCAGTATCGATACCCTGCTAAAGACTTCGGTCCGTTAGTGGTTTTAGGGATGCTACCTCTGCCCAAATTTGAATGGCGTGTAAGTCGGCATCGCATGCAAGCTTTGATATAAAACAAATCATAGCGTTTTGAAATGAGACACTGGAGAAGCGTGTCCACGTCATAACACCTGTTGTCAATTTGTAAGAAATGGAGCGTGGTTTTAACGTGACTTTAACACAGGTGGTAGTGTTCCAGTAGGCTAATGCAAGGTGAGCACATGATTTTCTTTCACTAAAATGCGTTGTTTAGTCCGAGAGCCGTCAAGGCTTAGGACATTAATTCTGTCATTGATTTCAATTAGGGTGACCAGATATTCTTTTTTCCCCGGATATGGATGGGATTTTAACTTATGCTTCTTAAACTTAATTTCGAATTTCCATTGCGTTTCTCTGTCGTTTACAAATTAATCACGCACTTCCCCTTGGCTTTTGTTCTCATTGAATTGTATGGAAGTGAGTAGTGAGTAAAATAAAGAACGATCTGATGGTAGAGCTACCATCATTGGTCGAAAGCCTTCTCTGTAAAACTTTTAATATAGGCTAATTATGTTAACGAAGGAATTAAGAAAGAAATTTGCATGTTTATCACGTCTTGGTCGTGATCAATGTGTGGACCCCCCTCCACCTGAGGTGTCCTCCTCTAGTCTGGTCACCCTATTTTAATGGGAACCTATACCTGCTGAATATACCTACTGTAATTAATGCTCTGTATATTTCAATAGCATAGTCACTCCTGCTACTCCTGTTTTTAACTGTAGGCTATTTTTACTGTAACCTTAGTTAACACTAGAATGCGAAGATTATGATGCTATGGCAAGTTCATGTTTTGCTGTAGGCCTAGTTTTTAATCTGAATGTGGATGATAATGCTTTGAAGCCAAAACTGTTCATTATTTTACATATACACACACATGTGTGTGGTGGGTATTAGTGAGGTATCTAGCTGTACACTTAATCTGTTGAAGTCTTTGGCTAAGATATAGGGCTATTTTTAAACCATGACACATAGCATCATTCAGATGATTGATGATTTGATTATCTTTGATTTGATGTAATATTATTTATCTTTCTATAGATTTTTTCAGGGGGAATTTTTACTCTGACAAAATTATTTCAGATGGTTTTTACTTCAGTCTTTTTAAGTAGTTTTTTTAGTATTATTTGACTGTGGGGACTTATCTTGATATTTGTTGTCTTTTCAGTAAACATAAAGTGGGGTCTATTATTTGCAAAGGCTTTCAAAATTGTAGGCCTCTCTTCAATATTTAATTAAAGGGCACAATTTTGGCTTGCATTCACTGGTATTCTCAGATGCATGTATGATGCTTTTGTAAAATTCTGTATTCAAGTTTCTAATTGGGTGATTATCCCATTTTTATGGGAAATGGCTTCAAAATGACATGGTCATTTGTTCAATTACAGACATGAGTATTTTCAGCCAATTTGTCCTTGTATAGATTTTTTTTAATGAAATTGAATGTTTGCTTACGCGTTTCTTTTCATTTATTCACCCAGCGATTGCCTCATAGTGATGCCTAGATATGTGTGACACTGGTTCTCAATGCTGTTTGCTGTCTTCCCCCATTCTTGTTCCACTGTCAGATAGATGGATAGATTGGTAGGTTTATTCATCAAATAGAAATTACAACAGAATTGCAGCAGCACCACACACACACACACATTGCTCACATAACACTGTCTACTGTCAGGTCAGATCAGTTCCTTTGACAGTTCTAGATTGGTGCATTATTCACTGGTGACTGTTCAAGCCTGTTGTTCAAGATGATTGCCTTTTCTTCCTTTTTTGAGTTTTTTTTTAATGACATTCCATTCCAAAGTTCCATTTGCATCTCCTTAGACTTCTATTTTCATCATTGGCTGTGAGTGCAAAGTAGAAGAACTGTTTGTTGTCCCATGATCTGCCATATGTCAGTAGTAGAACCGTGTATGTTGCAATAGTAGACTACTTCTCCTCTGTAAGGCTACTTGTCTGCAGAGTCAGTAGCCTACTGGATATTTCAAGTGTCCTTACCTCTCGGCTCCCTTTGATGTCTCTTGATGGCTAAGATTATACAAATTGTATAGGCCCTTACTCTATATGCTTCTTGTATAGGGGCTTATTGTATGTGGTTCTTGCGTTGGGCTATAGGACAGATAAGAGCCCACAGGATCACTACAGTGCACACTATTGCGACTCTCTCTGAAATCAGCCTAGCACCTTTGCCAGAGTCATGGCAGATCTGTCCCAAGGTCATGGCCAGATTTATGTCAGGGTCACCCAGCTCCCACCCACTGCTCTAATCAGTGTGTAACCTCAGGAGGCCTCATGCTGAGCGATTGGCCTAAGGCGCTAAGCTTAGCTTAGCCTTTCCTTAGCATTGGGGCTAGAAGAAGGAGGTTTTAGCCAGAGGCTAATGCTGGAGCAAATTTGTTCACAGTGTGATATCCTCTCCTGGCTCAGGTGCCTTAGGGTGGGTATGCTATTAGTTCTTAAAGGAGGGTGTATTATTAGTCGCATAGGTATTAGCTACAGGCTAATGCTGAGTGGAGAGAGCTCCCAGCGTGATAACTTCTCATTGTTTAGTGAGGTGCTTTACCATGTGTGTTATTAGCTGCAAACTAGTGCAAGGTTAGCGTAGCTTTTTAGCCTCTTTAAAAATGCTTCTATAATCTTAGGCCTCATTAGTCAATTGGAGCCCGAAAGTATAGAGTAATTTAGGAGCAAATTAGGAGCTATACTGACTTTACAAAGTGTAGCTCATAAAGGTTTGATTGCAAGTTACCACATGCAAGAGAAAAAATGAATCATCTACATCTCACATGGCTATAGCTTATCATAACCACTTTCATTGGTGATACGTGGTTGATTTTTGTGTGAATGTATGCCAGAGACATGTATGGAACACTGTAGTGATCTAACTCTGTTCTCTGTTCTGTCTCTATTTCACTCTTTGCAGGTGAGCTTCTTTGAATGGGACGCGTCCTCTGATTGACCAGACCTTTTCCCACACACACAAACACACACACACACACACACACACGCACACATACCTCTACGCCTACACCATGGCTTTGGACGACGGGTACTTCCTGGCTCACAAGCTCGCCCTCCCCCCCTGGGACAGTGGCTCGGAGCGACTGCTCAGATGTGAGGAAGAGATCGAACGGCGGTATGAGATCGTTCCCTCTGTCGTCTGCTCCATGTGCTGCCTGTTTGGCATCATCTACTGCTTCTTTGGTGAGTTTGTATACACACACACACACACACACACACACAAATGGAAACACACTATTTTATAGTGATTCAGATGTCTAAACCCAATGGACCCATACCAGAGGACAGTAAAATAAGTACTAATTAAACAGGTTTTCAGGTTTCACCCCAGAAATGCACAGATTAAAAGCACTAATCATTTATATTAAAGTGCAGTGCAATTTTCACTGTGCAGTGCAATTTTTTTTTTTTTTTCAGAAACAACAAAAGCCCTCAGCCATAGACATAACCACTCTTATTTAAACACTGTTGATATACGTCTTATACAAGACTAATGCACTGACAAATACAGTGGTCTTAAATAAAAAAAAAATGTCGTGAGAGCAGCCATACCCACAACCATAACCGTAATCCAAGTATTTTGTCCAGTCATGATGGCACTTTGATTGAATTAGCATCAGCAGCCTCTGCTGTGGCCGGGCTGTGTAATGGATTTAAACTGTTAGAGCTGCAGAGGGGCCAATAGAGTGACGGGCTGAAATGCTCCTCTGGCCACGACTGGGGAATTGGTGTCAGTGGCTCTTGCACTAAGTGGCCTCCAGTCGGTTCTCACAGCGGGGATAAGAGCCACACACACAACAACAACAAACACTTGCCACATATAAACAAACACCATACTGTTTTTTTTTTAACACACGCATACATGCTGTAAAATCAATGCACACCGTGCACACTTTTACAGTCATACGCATACACACACGAACCCTTCGTTTTTTCAGCCGTCTGTCTCTGTAGTGTTAATCCTCAGGACTAAACCTCTTAAAAATGTATGCACACACACACACACACACACAATAATTTCACACAGCAGTGCTTTGCAGCACAAGCCAAGAAATGATTGTGTCTCTGCTGACTCTAAGCCATCAGCCTTAGCCAGACTGTGTTCTTCACTGTGAGAGTGAAAAAGCCTTTCATAGTGAACAATGGCCAGAATGTGTAAAATGTCCCCACATCCTCTTCCCTGTCCCCTGACATGGCTGATGGCAATCACACTGTTATTAGTTCCATACACACGGCTGTAATTAACGCCTCAACCACAGCCATAATCAAGGCCCAACTGTATGGAGCACATTTCTAATGGGGAGGGAGGGAGAGAGAGAGAGAGAGAGAGAGAGAAAGAGAGAGAGAGGGATAATGTGGGGTTGAGTGAGGGTGAATAAGAACTAAAAAGAGAGGGAGAGAAAATTAATCAGACATGGAGGTGAAAAACAGGATGTAGTGAAAAAATAGAAAAAATTGAAAGAGGGAGATGTACAGTAATATGGCTGCCCAGCAAGTATTACCAGTGAAATGGGGGGAAAACATAGAAAAACACGCTGACGTTCAATCAAACACTGGAGTAAAAAAAAATAATGAAGAGGATGGGACGACAGAGATGCTTAGATGTACAGTAGAGGACGGAGGGAGAAAGAGAGAGGGAAGCAAGAGAGGCAGAGAGGGCGAAAGAGGGAGGGAGAGATGTAAGATGTAAATGTTTCTGAAGGCGCTTGTCTTTGTGTCTGCCCAGCGATGTGAAAAGGCAAGGCTATTCTCTCTCGACCTCTGCCCTGGAGGGGGACCCAAGGTGCAGTTACATAAGAAACTCCTCAAATATCCACACTCTCACGTGTGTCTGTGTGTGTGTGTGTCTGTGTGTCTGTGTGTGTGTCTGTGTGTGTGTGTGTGTGTGTGTGCATGCACGTGATTGGGTCTCCAAAATGTGTTTTTTCTGGATATATGTATTGAGAGAGAGAGAGAGAGATATCTGCAGCAGAGTTCTCCGCAGAAATGAAGTCGGCTGTATTCACGTCTGTGTTTTTCGGCACATGCTAACAGAGCCTAGTGGCAAGTATTTTAGCATAGGGCAGAGAAAAGGAGAGAGTGAAGAAGGAAATAATCGTTGAGGAGAATGGTAAAAGCTTATTCCAGCTCTGCACACACACACACACACACAGCCTGTGTTTGAACAGCACTTTGGGAGAATGCATAAAAGGTGCATTTATAGCATCATTAAATTATATAAAGCTATTTGTGACTAGATGTAGATTTTATATTAGACAATAGTGAGGAAACGCTTTCAGATAGGAGCTACTAGAGCTGTTGGAAGAATAGACATTTTAGACAGCTTTTTTCC
>JAGFZM010001831.1:0-18579 GCA_017657215.1 Limnothrissa miodon | reverse complement strand
TCGCCGTGTAATGACTCATTTTAGCATCCTAAACAGTATGAAACGGATTAATTAAATGAAAAATGTTGCATAGTTTGTCTTTAAACTATAGGCTAACACCAAAGCCCTTCTCGAGGCCGTCTCTGGCTACCCTTCTCAAATTTTAGCTTTAAATCCAAACTGCTGGGTGTACAAGTCTAAAGGTGCCGGTTACCACTTCGTTATGATACAATACAAAATCAGAAAGCTGAGCCCTTGGCTCAGACATCCAGAGGGCCTGTTCTCAACCGAGTGTCCTCGAGGCATCGGGCTGACGCTGCACAGCTCTGCAAAGGGCTTTGTGTGCTGCTCCAGGCATCTGTGGATGCCATCCACCTTCCATTCAGGATCTACACACTAACAGGAGATGCCCCAGTAGAGCCAAGATGCTCAGGACTCCATCCATCTCAACCAGCCATGAGGCAGTGGCAGGGCCAGACTATGGCTAGCAGTAGCAAACTTGGCCAGAGATATCACAGCCCCCAGGCTCAGACATGTAGACTCTAAACACACTTTAGTTTATATTACAGACACACAAATACACACACACACACACAGTCCACACTCCACTGCACTGTTACTACATTTACTCTTCCTTCAGTCAGACTGAAGAAGTGTGTCTTAATGTGTGTGTGTGTGTGTGTGTGTGTGTGTGCTTGCATGTGTTAGGGGTTTAGGGCTGATGTGTTAATTAAAAGAGACGGGCAAAATGGCAACAGTGCAAGTCCAATTTGCTGAGCCTTTGGCTTTTCCAGGTTAGCCATGGCTCCTGAGCTTCTAGATCTTTCCTTGCCCGTGGTGCCTCGGCCGTCTGTTGGGAGCTTCAGCCTTTGCCTTTGGAGCTTCTCACTGGCCTCACTCTGCCCTCCTTTAATAAGACTTATCTACTCTCCAGCAGACATTGGGCAGCTTCAAGGCTGTATCCTGTAGCACTCTATGGTGTGCATGTTACCTGTTTCACTAAGGCATGGAAGTGGCATCATTAATTGACCTCAATATAAAAGCATGCCAGTCCAAAAGCATAGCATTCAATAACTAACACATTATAAAGTCATGATATATAATTTTATATAATGATATATTTGTTATATTATGTAATATCACCCAATCCACTGTCATCAGCAACCAAGAGAGACGTGTTCTCATGTGCACATGCCAGAACTGTGCCATTGATGCGACTGTGGTTGTGTAAGTGTATAGACCACAGAGGTATCCTTTTTCAGATGCATAGTTCCCTCACGTAGAGACTTTTTACTCTTCCCACTCCTCCGGTGTCTCAGTATACAGTCGATACAATTTCAAATGTGTTCATGTTCTACATCACAAAGTATTAGACACACAAAGTATTTTCTTTTTTCCTCAGCCACAATGGATCGCCCCTGTTGCTCATGAGTGCCCTCTGCTGTGAAAAGCTATGACTTTTGTACAATGCACTGTATAAATAAATATTTTTATAATAAATATATTTAAATTGAATTGCTCATTGGTGCTCTTTGCTGTGAAGCGCTAAAAGACATGTCTTTTGTAACATGCGCTGTGTAAATAAAACAGAATACAATTCATTCTGCATATACAGTGTGTGTGACAATGTGTGTGTGTGTGTTATATTTTTGAAGAAAAAAAAAGGTGGGTCATGCAGCTGTTAAATGTGGGTCATAATTAATGATTCAGACTGTTGCTGCAGACAGAAAGACAACAGGTTCACTCAGAATATGGAATAGCCAATCAGCAAACGGAGGGCTGAAAATAGTAATGTTGAACTCAAATGATGCATTCCAGAGCGCAATGTACGTCATTACCAAACCGTAGCAATTGGTTGAAGTAGAAAGTAATCTCGCCCCCGTGGAGCGGACGAATGCCTATTGCTAAGGGGTTCAGAGGCTTTGCACCAAGCAAAACGAGGTAAAAGCGGCTGACGCATCAGGCTACTCACGACTGCAGCTCACTTCCAGCTCACCTTCTCCTCCTCTTCTCTCCCATAATGCAACCTCACCACAACTGGACACAATAGCAGAAAATTGATCTGTCTGAGAAACTGCACAGCCTCAGAGTTGCGGTTTCCCGCCAGCAGATTCTCCACAGTGGTGTTGACCATCAAACGCTTCTGCCAATCACCCACCGTCAGGTTCAGCCTTCCTCCTTTTCCCCCCTTGTTACTGTAGCCATGCAGAACAAACAACAGCTGTGGAAACACATTTCAAGGACATTTAGAATGGAAAATATTGATAGGTTGGGTTTCTTACACCTACTGCAGAGAAAAAAAACACAAGGACAAGTCTAGGGTTTTTATTTTTCTCATTTCAGCCCTATACAAAGTATAAAGAGAGACAAGACAGCGTTCCATAATGGATCCAAGTGGTGCTACATTAAGATAACAATAAATAACACATTGGGCTGGCTATATATGGAGCACACAGCGGACAAATTAAGCCTAGTAAAAGTCAAAGTCAAAGTCAGTTTTATCTGTCAATTTCTAGTACTAGTACTTCACATACAAAGGAATCGAAATTACGTTTCACACTTGTCCCATGCGTAGACGTTGACAACAATAAAGTGCAGATGCACAACAAAAACAGTTCTAAACAATAAGGTAATGTTAAGTAAAAAAATGCAAGTAGGCTTAGTATTACATATTCTACTTAGTACTACATATGAGTTAAGCTACATCTACTGCTCCTAAATTATAAATATGCAACATAAAGCGGGTCAAGACAAAAGACAATAGACAGTAAGGCAGAGCATAGAAACCCCTTTAACAGAGCAGTGTTGATGTACTTAGAAAGGTATTTACACTAGTATCATACTACAGCTGTACATTCAGTTCGGTACTGAATTGAGCAGCAGAAAGCCAAAAATCTATAAACTTGTGAATGTGTCCTTTGATGTAACCTGCATATCAGATGGCTTTTGGACAAAGACTCCAGAGACGTTGCCACTGTGATGGGTGCGATTATTCTAAGTGCCTGGCACTGATAGGAGGCCCTAAAGGACTTTGTGATATTATAAATCCATATTTGGGGGACCGATATTATTTTCTGCCATACTGTAGGGCCCAACATCTGTGGCGGTGGCCCCCTGGATTACCCCCAAGACCACCTTAAATCTGAGTGTACATTGATGATATTACATTTGAGGTAGAGGAGCACACAGCTTGTACAACTGACCCATGGCCAATCCATGTTCAATTCCAAAGCCCCACATTGTTTGAGAGTCTAAGTCAAGTAGTGGCTTTAAAGGTAATGCTGTCTTTTACATTCAACAGATGCCTTTATCCAAAGCGGCTTACGTAGGTCTACTACAGTATTTCAGGGTCTGTCTCCTTTAGGAAATTACTTCAGGGTCTGTCTCCCCAAGAGCAACTTAGAGTTAAGTTCCTTCCCCAAGGGCAGAATGGTGGCAGCCAGGATTTGAACCTATAATTTATAGGCGACTTGCACGCTAGCCAGGCACCTTAAACACTATACTACACCACTGCCCTTTAATTTTCATGGATCAGAATAAAGCCAGGACTGAGAGTCACGCTGTGTTTTGGAAGGCACAGCAGTGCCAAGTGAGTACAGACCCAGCCTAGCGGAAGAGGAGGATGTGTGTGTGTGTATGTGTGTGTGTGTGTGTGAGAGAGAGAGTGCATCTCAAGCAGGGACGCCACTAGAAATTTTGGACAATGTGACACAAAATAATTTTGGCCCCCCAAACATTGATACATGTTTCTATAGTATAATGGGGCATATTGCATATATGTGTATGAGGGTGGGAAATATGAATTTTCTCCCTCTAAGCCTTTTAATTGTGCCTGTAAATGACGCTCTACAAGTGCTCCTGGGTCACTTCCAGACGCACAATTACAGACGCTACTATTGAGCTTCAAAGAACAGTTTCTAATGGTCAAAAAAACATGTTCTATGACTCCTTTAAAGAGCACATTATACATATAATAGCAATGGGCATGTGTTGTTTCTATCCTTAAAACACTGGTATTTAAAAAAGTGCTGCTCATGGAGTGATTAGTGGCGCTTGCTGATGTTCCAACCCAAATATAGTAGCAAAATACAGTTTCTGTCATGTTTTATTTGCCATTTTCTAAGTCCCATAGGGATCTATTTGCTCCGTCATATAAACAAAGTGCCAAATAAAACATGACGGAAGCTTTATTTCGCTACGATACATGTTTTGGAACATCATTAAGCACCACTAACCACATGGTGAGTAGCACTTTTTTAAAACCAGTGTTAGAAGACAACACATGCCCATTGCTAGCCATTTTGAAGGCAGGCAGAGGCGATTCTACATTTCCCAAATAGCCGAGACAGAAGCAATTGTCAAAATTTCGATGTCAACCACTTAATTGCATTTTAGACAACCTGTGAAAGGGGCTTAATGTGTTAAAAACCGAACTATCCCTTTAATATTATAAAAATGTTTGTTAGGGCCCCTGACCAGTAGCAGACCATTAGAATCATCACCCTAACGTTCCCCCCTCTGACAGCACCCCTGATCTCAGGAAACACACACACACACACACACACACACACACACACTGCATTACGTCCTGGTTAGGTCTGACACACACTGCAAGAAAATTCCAACATATGATGTAAACCACATGGTTTAGAGGCAATACTTGGAGCGAGCACTTTAAATGAGAAAAACCTGACCAGATATCAGTCTCAAGGATTTTCTCCAGGATTTGCAAGGTTTAGATTGCTTCCCTTTACAATACATGTGTCTGAACAGACAGGACAGATCTAGAGGCATGTGCAGACAATGCTGCCCATCGTTAGCAGTGCACGGGCTAGTTGTAGGTTTTCCGTCTAATGAGGAGGCTATTAGCTGCTACTGTACCTGGGAACCAATTGCTCCTGGTGGCAGGCTGGAGCCTTGCATGGTAATCCCCTCCACTGGTGTGAGACTGTGTGTGAATGGGTGTGTGAATGCCATAGCAGGCGGCGCGTGTAGACGCAGCGGCCTCTGGCTCTCTTGACCGTGTGCATCACTGTGGGATAGCTAGAAACGTAATTTCGATTCCTCTGTATGTCCAGTATATGTAGAGAATTGACAATAAAAGAGACTTAAATAGGGGCTAAGCGACTTTCTGTTTTTGTCTCTCACGAGCTCCCTCTAAAGACCGCTGTATTGCATTGTATTGCACTGCATTCTATTGAAGGCGGACCGCGCTGCTGAACATTGCAAGTGCTGTATCTACCGCTATTGGCCACGGTGGCGCATTCTACATCGTTCGTTAGCCGTGTAATGACTCATTTTAGCATCCTAAACAGTATGAAACGGATTAATTAAATGAAAAATGTTGCATAGTGGGCCTTTAACTCAACTTAACCACAACAACACTTTGCTGGCCCATCACGTGTCCATAGTACTTCCGGCACTGTATGTACACTGATGGATGTCCTTGTTGCTTGTCTAGAAAGCAAAACACCTACCGGAGTCAAATTCCTTGTATATCCAAGTATACTTGGCAAATAAAAACTGATTTTGATTCTGGTATTTCTCATCCAGAGGTTTATGGGTGTTAATAGGAGGAGTTGTCTTTTGCATGGCAGAGTCAAGACTAGAATAAGGTTGCTCTCTCTCTGTTTGCCGAAATGAAGGATTTCCAAGTGCACAAGTCTGTGAGCCCAAATTCTCCTGTCACATTTGTCTTGGGGGTGCCGGCATGCCGCTAAGCTATTTTCTATTTGCTATTGCTATTTCCAACTGTATTGTAATTTGTAAAAACAGGTGTGAATGGGCCATTGTTTGAGTGAAAGTTGAGTGAAAGTATTTTTTGTACTCTTTTAAAATCAATGTTCTTCATAATATAATTTCTCTGTTGTCATA
This sequence comes from Limnothrissa miodon, assembly GCA_017657215.1. NCBI lineage: Eukaryota > Metazoa > Chordata > Actinopteri > Clupeiformes > Clupeidae > Limnothrissa > Limnothrissa miodon. The sequence goes on along the minus strand of JAGFZM010001831.1, from coordinate 12,726 downwards.
CAGACAATAGCCACTAATCAGTTTGTCCTTGACAATCTCCACTCATGAGTTTTTTTTTTTTCATAAAAAGTCACTCTTCTCCTCCGACACTCCCAGAAATGTCTTTTCTTCTGTCATTTTCTTCTGACTTTCTTCTGTCGTTTCCCCTGACTTCTGTCATCCAGTGCTCCAGTATTCCAGCTGCGAATGGTTTTCTCAACGCTCAGTCTATTACTGCGTATAGCGCAGCTTGTTTTCAGGGGCGTAGTGCAACCCAGTTAGGTCTAATGGAGCTTTTACATGCAGCCTAACAATAGCACTGCACTGCATCCCCGTTATTTCACTTGCATCATGCACAAATTGTTCCCCGCTGTGACAGGTTGAAAGATGAACTTTGACCTCTGTGGCATGCCGTGGCAGCAATTGTACAGCGACTGCAGCAGCCATCGCATGCACCCAAAATAGCTTTGTATCTGAAATGGACAAACACAAGAGCGTGCGCAAGCCTGCTGGGGCATCTGTCTCTGTGATCCAAACACGAGACGAGAGACATTAATTCCGACGTTTGACATCTGGATGGGCTTGTTCAAGTGTGTCCACGAGAACCCCACTCAACGCTTCACACAAAGCAGAGCAGGCCGATCCGTGTGTGAACTCTCAGTGTTTGCAGGCCTCTGCTGTGTCTGGAAAGCGCCATGCCGTGGTCCTGCTGGTCGCTGCAGATGGCTCAAACGCAGCGTTTTTCCGCTGAAGAGTCCTCTCCGCAGCCTACAGAGAGCCTGATTCGCCTTCTCCACAGTGCTCCACACAGCCTGCAGTACAACTGCAGAACTGAGTTTTGGTCTCGAGAAAATTTCCATCACTGTTCTGATTTTTTACAGAAGCTTTCCACAGTGACTGTAGCTGAACAGGGCAAGGAGAATAAATTTGAAAGGGAGTATCTGTGCCTCGTCCAGTTACTGTAGATTAGATGTAGGCCTAGTATTAGTCATTGTTTTTTCTTTATTTTTTACTTTTTTTTTCTGGATTCATCACTCGGTGACCATCTAACAACAGGGCTAGGGGTTGAACTTTTCCAGAATTTTCCGCTAAGAAATATCAAACCTTCAGTTATGGCTGCTGGTAGCACACCCATGTGACAGACACACAGCGACACACGCCACGCCACGCCAAACTCTTCACGCTTCCCGTGCAACACACAACCTTGCATCACTCAAACACACGGACTGCACACCAGAACAGTCCTGTGAAAGCTGATGAAACTCTCCAGTAACAGCCGAGTTACAGTTCCTTCATTTCAGACGTGTGTAAATGGGGAGAATTGTGTAGACCATTGACTGTATATTATTATATTTACATTTACATTTATGCATTTAGCAGACGCTTTTATCCAAAGCGACTTACAAAACGAGGATAACAATCAAGCTACATAGCAGAAACCTTAAGGAGCATAGTGCTAGGGGATAGTGCTTCAGTTCATTTTAGTGCTAGGATAGAAAATGTTCTCTGAATAGCTGGGTCTTTAAGAGCTTGTATTATATACAGTCAATGGTGTAGGCCATGTTCTGTTTGTGCTGATATGCATGAAATGACTACTGTATTTGTATATGCAGATAGGCCAAGCACAAACACTGCCAATCAGTCACACAAATAGAAAGTACAGTAGACAAAATGTTTAATTAATTGTAAATTAATGTTCTTGAGATTTTTCTCTCGCTAGAATAGTTGCGTGTGTAGAACACAATTTGTAGGCAATTTGTTAGGAAGCTATTACCAAACTAGCTATATTTTAACTTGGAACAAATCATTACTTAATCCCAATTTAATTCCAACACACAGTATAACATTTCCGTTTACACATGAGCTGTTTTTTAGGGATCCGTACAACATAACCAGTCATAAATAACTAATGAGTTGAACATTGGTCCATAATTTTTCTAGACTTTTTAAGGACAAGCCAAGTCATGATGTTAGAGGTCAAGGTTTTCGAAACATAAAAAACACTTTACAAAATTCTAGAATGCAAAGTTGACCAATAGGCAAGCACGTCTCCGAAAGAGTGATTTCTACTGCCACCAGTAGTCAGTGTGAAAAAGCATTTCATAATAACTGCAATAAACAGAGTGAGAAACAATCTATACTCTTAGAAGTGTGTAGTGTTTCTTCCTTATTACCAAGTCGGCATTTATTGTGAAATGGTTGTGAGACATGGCAAATTTACATCAGCAGACATCAGCAGCGTTTAGCTAAACTTCAGGAAGAAGAAGCACCCTATAATGTGTTTGAACGTTTGCACTGTAAATTTGGCATTCTGTAAGGTTCCGACTACGTGTTGCCGAGCTGTATTCTGTTTCAGCGCTCCAAAGAGCCACATAATCTATATTTATGGTTTCATCAGCTAGGAAAAATACGGCTCCTGTGGCAGAACAAAAGAGGAATATTTATGAGAAGGCTTACCAGCAGTAGTTCTCATTCATATAAAAAAGGAAAGAAGACAAAGAAAGAAACGGTGGTATACATAGAAAACATATAAGCATTCGCTTCTATTTCTGTCCGCCTCTGTTCAGAGGCTTAACATGATCGGCCTGTGCTGTGCCCATCAAACAACACATTACCCCCACAGATATGCAAAGCCTATCATCACAAAGCCCCTATTTATTAAGTCACATGTCATCTTACCACCTCCTAATACTGTAGAAATGAAATGGATAAAGGTGGGCTTTATACAGTAGTCATTTTAAAAGTAACCGTTGGACACTGCACCATTAAAACACACACACACACACAAAGCCAGAGTTGCTTTCACCACTTAAATGCCTTTGCCTGGCAAGAGCACAATAGCCACATATGTTTTGAGCTGTCACACATGGAGTGCAATAAAAGGTTTATGTGGGGCTGGGCTTGCGAACGCAGCTGACGTGTCATATCACCATGTTAGTCGCTGGTTGGGTGCAGTGGGGGCAGATGTTGGTGCAAATGCAGCAGGCCAGAAGATGAGAAAGCTTGGCATGAGAAAAGTCTATCAGACCACGCCGTGCTCTGTTGCCCCCCGAATTTATGGAGATGCTAATTTCATTTCATGTTCCATTGAGTCCCTCAGCTAGCGAGTCTGCGCTTGTTGCAGTAACATCCAACATTCAGGGGTCGCCTGGCTCTCCATGCAAAGAGTGTTTACTTACCACCTACTCTCCCTCCCTCCCTCTCCCTCTCTCACTTACTCTCTCCCTCCCTCCATCCCTCTCTCTCTCTGTTCCTCCCTCCATCCCTCTCTCTCTCTCGCTCCCTCCCTCTCTCTCCCCGTCCCTCCATCCCTCCCTCCCCACAGGACCACAGTCGTGTGCGGCCGCACTGTGGCATGAACGATCCGTAATGGGATGACAGGCCCCAACTGTTTCTCTGGTGCTTCTTCAAACAGCTGAGCCATGCCTGGAATAGAGAGAGAGGAGAGGAGAGCCCAGTTTTTAACACAGAACTCTCCAGGAAACTGAGTATGCGGAGAGAAGCGATTTTATGATTGTATACGTCCCCTGGAGTTTCTCAGCCGCCCCTGTGATGTTAAGTGAAGTGAAGACATTTGCAGCCAGCTAGCCAAAAGTGCTCTTAATGATTGATCATTGACAGGAGAGAGTAAGGGAACAATTCTGATTAGACCTACAGTGCATCAGCTACTGAAACTTAATAGTGACTAACTAACAGTAGGGGATGGATTTATTTTCATAATTATTTTGTGATATTTGTGTTTATTTCATGAAATGAGAAATAAACACAAAAAGAACGGAATATAATGCAACATAGACAAAATAGCAAATGATTTCCCACTGACAGGCCTTGGTGACCTCAAACAAGCTCCAAAATACCGTACCTCTCTTTGAACACAAATCAGTGAAAACATTCATGATATGTGATCAAGATAATATTAATTATATTGACAGATGTTAACAGAGCTAAAATAAATAAGACAGCATTAAGTATCACTCTATAGGTTAATAATGTATTTTAACACATCATCATCACATCATATTTCAATAAGTTAACTTAGACTTTAGTCCTCAGGCAAACACTGACAGCAGTGTAGAATGATCTTCCCGAACAGCAGTGTTGAGACATCTAAAACAATGTCTACATTGATGATCACGTGGTACAATCCTGCCAAAAAATCTTAGTTTGAGTAAAAAATGCCTGAAAGTTAGACAAGGATTACAGGCACCATGTTTGAACATAATGATGTGTGTAATGTCACAATCTGGCAATTTGTAAAATATCTCTCTGTTCATTACTGTGCTTTTTAAACGGTTGTGAGAACTGATATATTTCTTTGTTGTCCAAACCATCAGTCTCTGTGATTGAAACAAACGGCACCCCAGGAAGGCTCAGAGGGACCACGTACGGCATAAAGAATCCTATCTCTGTGCGAGGCCCCCCAGGAGAGTTCAGACGAGCATTGATCCTCCAGTCAGACATAAAGGACACACCAAACCCCCTCATGTTTGCCTGTCTGTCTGTCTGTCAGTTGGGCGGGAAGGGTGTGTGTGTGTGTGTGTGTGTGTGTGTGTGTGTGTGTGAGAGAGAGAGAGGGGGATAGGTGAGCGCTGGCATATATCAGATAATTCATGCTGCTCCATTGCAGCCCCTTGAGCGGAGATGTCAGTTTGATGCATTCAGAGAAGATGAGAGGCACAGTCAGAGTGGATGAACGAAGCTCTGCACAGCAGGTCTGAGAGAGTGTGATATCTGGGCCTCTCACATTTAGCCCAGACAGCTAGCCTCTGGGCTGATTAACCTACTATCACTGACCTAAGCTTTCATTAACAGAGCTGGCTGGAAAATACGTTAGCTTTTAGCTAAGGGCGCTAACGTTGTCAGGCAAATCTGTTAGCTTTTAGCTAAGGGCGCTAACTGTGGGAGTAGCACTGCTAAAGGCAAACAAACATGGCAGCTCACTCCGCTAGTGGCTTTTTCTCTGATATATTGATTAGTTAGCAGGCCTCCCACCTCCCTCCCAAATTGATTTTTTTTTTTGTTGGGTATCCTGAAGAACACATAAGTGCAATAGAGTCTACAGTACCTGAAGAGTCTGTGGTCCCATGGGTCACAGGAGAACATTAAGCTCTGGCAAAACTGCACCTCATTTCAGCGTATCAGTTTAAAACGGATGGTATGGATGGAGACAGGCGGCTCAGAGAGTTTATGCTAGTAATCAGCGCCTGCTTAGCCTGCATATGGTCCTTTCAGACCTCCCTGACAGAACAAATGAGAGAGAGAAAGAGAGAGAGAGAGAGAGAGAGAGAGAGAAAAGGAGAGACAGAGAGAGAGAAAACAAGGAAGGGTGGAAGGGGAAATCCATTATAGCTCCAGATAAGGCACATGGCAAATGCGGAAAAGGTCCAGAAATGTCATGCCAACCTGCGATGGCACATCCCCCCCTTGCCCCCACCTCCCACCTTCGCTCCGCGCCCTAGAAGAATGATTGTTGTAATCTAGGCCGTAATGAAATTCCCTGCAGAGAGCCATTAAGATGCACAGAAAGGGGTGAGCATTCTGGGGATAGAGAGGAGGGGAAAGAGTGTGTGTGTGTGTGTGTGTGTGTGTGTGTGTGTTTTAAAGAATTTATGTGAAGATGGCACACATGCCCGCCCCGTTCCCCAGCTCTGGGCTTCATCTCATTACGGCAAAGAGGCTTCAGAGCCACATTGAGCGCCAACGCAGTCGTGCCAAGGCAGGCTTCTGCTCAGGGACCAGGGACCAGGGACTGGGACCAGGGACAGACAAGCAGAGTAGCAGGAGTGGAGAGAGTGGAGAGAGTTGCAAGCCTCTCTCCTCTCTGTTAGCCACCATTCAGCCACTCACACATTAACCCCCTCAGGAGAGTTGTGGAAATGTAATCACAGAGCAGCAATTCTGAAGCCCAGCTGCTCAAGCACCATATCAACACATGTTCCCAGACACGCGTCCACAGTAACTCAGGAACACAGGAGGTTACAGCCACACTGCCAAACTACCTCACCAGATGCCTTTTACTAGCCTGGCTTACTAAACGTCTTTTGGGAGGCGGGCTTAACCTGCGTCCATCAGATGCCTCTGTATACTACTTGACGAATCTACAACCAATCAGACCACTAATTCCGATGACGTATGCGTAAGCTCGTTTCTCATTGGTGCCGACAGATTTGGGAAAAAATAATTCTTCTAAATCGGCATGATCTTCATAAATCGGTACAGCCACTCGTGTCACAGGAAGTATGGGCGGGCCCAGGCTAGCCTTTTACACCACTGCAGCCCAACTTTGCTATTTTAAGTCCAGGTAGACAACCATCCACTTAAGTGTTAAGCATCATGAGAGGATAGAGATATTACTTACGGTAAACCATATTATTAGTATCATTATTATTATGAATAACACATAATAGTACTGTGATAGTTTATTTGTTAAAATTTTGAAAACATAAGAGTCATACCATACAGTCCCCCAAGAATCCTGTATACAGTACAAGCAAATGTTTTACTGTCATGATCCATTACTGTTACTCAGTCTAACTCCCTATAAAAACATTGTTGGCATAAATTACTAAAGGTCTCCCTTTGCCTATAATGTTAAGGACATCTGAATAATATTGACTAGTACATACTCCATACTTTACCCATCTGTATTATAATAGCAGCTGCATTCGTTGTGTACCTACTATTACACTTATAATGTATATTCTGCACTTGCTGCTCTTTGCACTTCTGATTAAACGCTAAACTGGAATTCGTTGCCCTGTATTTTACACATGTTATGACAGTAACGTTGAATCTAATGTGATCTACTCTAGTAGAGAGGAAAAGGCCGGTGGGTGCAGCCCAGTCCTGGCCCATAGTTACAGAGGAGCACTAGTCTAAGAGTTAATGGCTCCCCAAGGACAATTCTTAAAGGTCTCCTTCCAAAATAAACCGTTTAAGACTTGATGTTTTTACATTACCATAGGTCAGCCCAAGTTGTACTTCTATGCTTAACTTGATTTTTGAACTTTGACTTGACTCAAAATGCTCTCCTACCCCTGTAGTCTGTATTCGCCTGTGATAGAAAACTGCCAGGAAAAACGAGCGAATCGGAAAAGCTGTACAAATGTACGTCAATTTGAACATTAGCTATGCAGTTAACCCGCCCTCAAGAAACGTTAGGCTGACTGCAGACAGACCCACTAGATGGAGCGTCACAGTGTTGTTAGCTAATCAGAGGCGATACATTTGCATATCATTAATATTCATAAGAATCCTCTCGAGCTATCCCTGCTCTCGTTTTCACCTAACTAAAATAGCTTGAAACAAGACAACCACAGCATATTTTTTGTCGAAACCAACTCTCATGACATTATTTTAGATAAGAGACCACGACAAAATTAATGAAAATACGATGGAATGAGATCTTTAAGTTGTTTTTTAGGAAAAATTACAGACAAGCCAAACATTTTGTCCGAAGCCATCTTCAGGGTCTCTAAAGATGTCTTAGGCTAAAACGTTTATCTTGACCTGCTTCCTAATCAGACAGCTTAAGAATTGTAGTTTGGTAGTGCTGTTTTAACTGACAAAATGGAATAACCCCCATTTTCACACACCCAAAGCCTTTACTTATACTGTACTGTACATTCAGAGCTAAATGCACTTTTCCTCAGAAATCCCAGCATTACCGGCACCTTGAGAGGTGCTGATCTTGCATCAGCTATCAATCGCAGTTGAGCCCTAGTGGTTTGTAAATGGGCTGTGAATGCGCTGGAGGTGCCTTAAGAGACTCCCTACTCCATAGGTAGCTTTAATCAGCCATGAAATGCTGTCTGTCTGGGGCCCTTTGCATTGATCCGCAGCAGATGCGGGTCAGTGGTCCATACGCACAGCTAAGCTAAGCTAAGCTAGGCTAAGGAGATCTCAGAGAGACGGCTGCACAGCACGGCTTCATTCCAGCCGTCCGTAATGGCTGCAGGTTGCCTCATTCGGCTGGGGCAGACCTGAATGTGATGAGCCATGACTCTTATTAACGATAATGGCGGCCCACACTTAACTGTGAGGAAAAGGGTGTACCAGACCAGGCGATCTCATCTCAGCGTATAGCTGCTAGCGATGGGTTGTGCGTAACAGAGAAGACAGACAAATGAAATGTACGGTTGGCCTTTTAAAATATGATTCTACGATAATCAGCAGTGATTTCATCTCACTTAGCCACCGATCACCTATTCATTAGCTAGCCAGTTATTCTCATTTATATTAATGTATTTGGACTGGACCTGTTTGTCTGTGATCTCTGGAATAACGAACACTAATGGACTCAATTAATGACACACACCCTGCATTGGTGTATTACTCCAATAACGGTCGCTTTGCCCTAGCTCCGTAAAGGGCGCTTTGCCCTAGTCCTGGTGGCCTCCGAGGAGCGAAGCTGTGCTTAATTCTACGACATGCATTTGCTCTGTGTGTGTGTGTGTGTGTGGGGGGGGGGCATTGGCACACTGGGACAGAAGCCCGTGGTAACCAGAGGGAAGAATATGATTTCCACCCACCATGAAAGAAGGTGTGTGTGTGTGTGTGTGTGTGTGTGTGTGTGATGGGGGGGGGGGTCAATTATCCACTACAGGCAACGGTGACAGCGGTAATATTCTGTGGCTCACCTTTTATGTGTGCTATCTGCCACTGCAGTGGTGCCCTGAGCCAAAGACGGAGCTGAGGAGAGCAAAGCAGCGGGGAACTCCGTCTTTTTTCTCTCTGTCTCTTTCTCTTATTCTCTCTTTTTCCTCTTTTCCTCTCTCTCTTATTCCCTCTCTCTCTCTCTCTCTCTCTCTCTCTCTCTCTCTCTCTCATCTTCTCACTTTAATTCTCTCTCTTGCTCTCTTTCTCTCTCTCATTCTCCACCTCTCTCTTGTTCTTTCTCTATGTTGCAAGTTTTCTCTCTCTCTCTCTCTCGTTCACTCTATCTCTTCTTCTCTGCTCATATATACATGTAGAGCTCACTACAGCTGAGAAGGGGCAGGCAGTTCTCTCTCTCTCTCTCTCTGTCATTCTATCTTCTCTTCTCTCTGGTCATACAAACATGTAGAGCTCACTACAGCTGAGAGGGGGCAGGCAGTTCTCTCTCTCTGTCATTCTTTCTATCCTCTCTTCTATTAGAGGATAACCCCTTGAGATGGAGCATCTCGTTTTCGAGGGGGTCCTCAAAATGCACCAAAAACACCCAACACACCCACACAGATTGAAGCTCTTTGTTGTTGCCAAACACCCCAAAACCATCCCTTCCCTATCCAAAACAGACTTACATTAGATACAAAAGTAGTACAAAAGTAAGAAAGAAGATAAAACAAAAGATATTAAGGACAGTAGATATTAGATATTACAGTAGAGATAACCCTAATTAGATAGATAGAACAAAAAATAAACAAATAAATAAACCACCAAAACAAACAGACATATGCACATATACATTTGCATACACATATACATACACATTAGCATATGCATACATATACACGGCTTACACGCATGCACACACACATACACTTGAAAGAGAGACGTTAAATGAGGAGAGGATGTAGGTCATAGGCTTACACTCGAAAAACATTTACATTCATCACCTAAGTGCAGAAAAGTTGAGAGAGATGATTTAAAGAGTGAAAAAGAAGAGATTGAAGAAGTAGACCTTAAAGAGGTAAACTGAGGGAGCTTTAAAACTGAAAGCACGCCTTCCCACTTCTTTAGATATGGAGGACAGAAAAGAAAAGATGATCATGGTGTCTGAGGCCATAGGTTGACCTATATGGGATTAGGTATTCTTTCAAATAAAGAGGATAATAAAAAATAAACATTTGTAGACAAACTGAAACCAGTGTAGCTGCCGTCTGGCCCTCAGTGATAAAAGATTCAACTGACAGTACATATGGCAATGATGAGTTAGAAATGGACACCTCAGCACAAAGCGGCAAATACTGTTGTAAACAACATTTAAAGATTTAAGGTGGGATGCTGTAGTATTCATATTATAAACTGTATCAGCATAATCAATGATCGGAAATAAGAGTTGAGTAACAATTCTTAGCCTAATCTGTTGTGTGAAACAATTAATTGATCGAAATAAAGGACGCAAGTTATGATGTATCTTCCTCACAATAGAATCAATATGAGCCTTGAAAGAGAGGTTCGAATCAAGCCAGAAGCCCAGATATTTAAATTCCTCCACATTCTCCATTTATGTGCCATCTAAGAATGAAATATTTAGAATTTTACCTTGGTTATGCCAAGCAGACCTGGTGGCAAATTGCATGCTGTCTTTTGTTCAATATGAGTCCATTATCTGAGAACCACTTTTGAACAGTATTAAAATCAAGTTGGAGTGAAGCTGGAAATCAAATTAATATTATATTTTGAAGAGTAAATAACTGTATCATCAGCATACAGGAGAGTTTGACTATAAGAACACATTTGAGGGAGACCATTAATGAAAATAGAAAACAAAAGAGGGCCTAAACAAGAACCTTGATGAACACCCTTTTCCATTATCGTAAACTGAAAAGAAACACCATTGAAAAGTACACATTGACGTCTACGGTGAAGATATGAGTTGAACCAAAAGACAGCCTGTTCACAAAGACCAATGCTATGACATTTATCAAGAAGAATATAAGGATCAACCAGATCAAACACCTTAGTAAGATCAATAAATATTGCCCCAGTGGACATTTTATTATCCAAAGAGGATATGACATCAATAGTAAATTTTGTGGGAGCAGTTGTAGTGGAGTAATTTGGTCTGAAACCTGATTGATTGGGAGATAAAATAGAAGATTCATTAATATAATTTTTGCTACATTGCTAAATTCAGATTGGTCTACAATTGTTAGGATCAAGGGGATCACCACTTTTATATAAAGGTGTTACTTTAGCACTCTTCACCATAACAGGAACTTCACAAGTAGAGATAGATTAATCAAATAGATCACATAGTGGATAATATAATATTATGCAAGAACATGAGAAGCAATTTTAATACATTTTATCTCCAAACCATCTTTACCAGTACTACATCCTGACTTACTTTCAGAGATTGCCTGCTGTACCTCAGTGGGAAGAATGGAAGCAAATGAGAAAGAACTATGAGTTGCTATGCTATTTACAGGATTAGAATAACAAAAGTCAGGTGGGCATAATTTACAAACAGAAGAAACGTGCTGGTTAAAGGCATCAGCAACAGAAATGGGGTCACTTAAAATATCATTATTTATTCTTAATTTTGTAGTAGAATTTGTTTTTGATTTGTTTAACAAGCCATACATTTTTTTTCCAAAATTGTTTTGGGCATGTAAGATCATTTGACAGTGAGTCTCTAAAATAGTTTGATTTAGCATTTCTTGTCATAACAGTACAGAAATTTCTTAGGCGCTTATATTCGTCCCAGTCTACCAAATCTTTTGTTAAGTGATATCTTTTCCAGGCCTTGTCTCGTTGTTTAAAAAATGCATCAAATCTCCAGTAATCCATGGTAAATATCTACCCTTAACTTTTATTGATGCCCATGGTGCATGTTTGGTGCATCACTTTTAGTGCCTCTGTGTGAAAAAAGTTCCAGGCATCTTCAACATAGCGAATTAGCTCCAACCTATTCCAATTAATGCCTAACAGATCTTGAATAAATGCATCAGCATTAGAGTTTTTGTATTATCTTACCTTGATTACTCTGGGAGGCAGACAAGGTAGTTTTATTTTCCATACACAGAAGATAACTGAGTGGTCACTAAAACAATCGGGCAAAACGCCTGAATCAGCAATCCTGTCAGGATGCGTGACCAAGATCCAGTCTAATAAAGATCTGGATCTCCCATCCACTCTAGTGGGCTCCTGTATTAATTGAGTGAAATTCAGGCTTTCAAACTGAGTCCTCTCCTTCAGGGAAGCCCTATCAAGCCAATTTCGGTTGAAATCCCCCAAGACAATAATTTCATCAAGGCAGTTTAGAGAATTAATAGTAGTAAGAACATTATTTGTTGACTCAGAAGGAGAGTTTGGAGGTCTATAGATACTCCTGGAAATGAATCCACAAGTGTCCTTGCCCTCCGACTCCTCGGGGACGTGAATAAAGCGCCGTTTCTAAGCTCTGTTGCGATTCTCTGCATCCTCCACCTGTGCCCGTAAGTAAGCATTTTCGCTTTCCAGTGTTTTAATGCGCTTTCCATGGTCAGTTATGTTATCCTTGTTACCGCCAGCTCTCTGTTCAAGGTCTGAAAGTTGATATCGAAAGCTTTATTGTATCCAAGTTATTCTGGATATTTTCACTAAGATTTCAGATTTCTAAGGAAACTATTTCAGTAAGTTTTAAGCACAGCAATCATTAACTATGCTTTTATGTTCAGTCTTTAAAGCTCAATTATTCGGCTGGCAGCTGCTGGAGCAGCGAGTAATTGTTTTATCTTTCTTTTTTTATTTTTCTTCCTCCTCTTTCCTTCCTTCACCTCTTCCCTGGCTCCATCTGTCCATACCTGAGTTAAGTGTGTGTATGTGAGTGCATGTTTGTGTGTGTGTGTGTGTGTGTGATTTTTCTTTTTTTTTTTTGTGCATTGTTTGCTCCGAGCAAAAAATAAATAAAAAGAAGTGTTGTTTACCGGTCAATATTTCCAGCCTCGGAAGCTGGTGGCTCATATGTATTAAACACACCTGTTAGCAAGCATTTACAGGGGTGAATTATGTATTAAACACACATTCTGTTAGCAAGCATTTACAGGGGTGAATTAGGCA
>JAGFZM010001829.1:0-16110 GCA_017657215.1 Limnothrissa miodon | reverse complement strand
AGCGCGAGCGCAGTTGACGGGGGATGTGAATGAGGTCGTGACACGCGAATGACACGTCCTGCCCGGGGCACCACGCTGTTTCAGAGCAGAAGCCAAATCTATCTTTAGGTACAGCCATCGAGATAAAACCACAGCTACATCTCAACTGCCATTCTTTCCCAAAACAAACATGAAAAAAATATATTGAATGATAGCAGACTTCATGCCGTCTAGCTTAGGTCAGAGTGAACCGATCACATTTTATTCATTTTATAATTTACCTTTGTATTGTCATACATGGGCCCACTCGCACCGTACATGACAGTAAAATACAAAGTCAGCTAAATAATTAGAAGAGATTTGGTTATTGCAGATATGAGGCCTATAAATTCGGATACCAAAATAGAGACACGTGCTGGCTTTAATTTGCCTAGACAATTGAAATCATGTGCCTATTTTATTTGAAAACGTCGATGCATGTTGTAACAACCAACCAACAATACAACGGACTGAAAGGTTGTATGTTGGAAGAGGTTTAAATCAGAGAATTTCTAAGTTTCCCATTTATTGAGTTTCTCCCATGCAGGCAATGATGCATCAGTTGCCTACAGCATTGCTTTCTGTCTTTTTCTCACACCAGCAACGAGCTTAATAGGAGCTGATATGAAAACAACATTTAACACTCTAACGGTCGTTAGTTGGCATATTAGTGATGGGCGCCTCGTGTACCCTACGTCGGGTTACAATAATTGCACGCTTTATTCTAAATGGCATAATTACAAACGACGCAATAGCCGCTGTCGAGATAAGACATGACATGGTAGCGTTTTGAAAACAGCTCACTGATTGCTTGCACGGCCGGGCGAAGAGAAACGCCATCTCGGGCTCTTGTAACAGTAGCATCGGGACGCCAGGGCGGTGTCCAGCCCGGGCCCTTCTTTTCAATGGGTTCCTTTATTTAGGCCGGCCCGCGGATTTGTGGCCGTGGCCACCTTTTATTCTGCTCTCTATGGAAACGAGGATCGCGAGGGGAAAAATGTGCGCCTGAATAAAAGAAGCGAGCACAAGGAACGGCTTGGGAGAAGCATCTGTTACACTTGGAAACTTAGACTATCGAGAGGAGAAGGCAGCAGAAGCCTCTCTCTCTCTCTCTCTCTCTCTCTCTTTCACAAATTCTCTCTCTCTCTCCTAATCCTTTTTCCAGACCAACACCAATATCGAAAGAAAATACAGGCTAGGCTATATATTTTTCCCATAAACTATACTGAAATCGTAAACCAATATACAGTAGATAGCATTAAGGGTTTCAATACAAGATTTACAACAGCAAATCTCTAATCTCTTAAATATATATTTATTTTTTTTGGGCAACCTATGCTGCTCTCGGAATAAAAATATACCGAGGAGATACTGTACTTTGTCGTGTCATCCAGTTTGCATGGCATGGACATATAGGAACGAAATTTAGAATAGGCAATACGTTGCAAGTAGTCTAAGGAAGAGGTTAGTCTTTTTTCTCAATTCATACCCGTTCCCCCAAGACTGAATTGCGCTGCATTTAGTACCGGTAATACACTCTAACTCTACAACTAATTTTTTTTAAATTAGGCTACATCCTCTTGTAGGTTAGACTACATCGTAATCAGTTAAATATAACGCTACTTTAAGAAAACTTTACTGGCTCTGTCTATTGGCGTAAATTGAAAAAAATATAAAACAGTGGTTAGATTTAAAATAGATATTAGTGTAAACAATTAGAGACCATGACATTTCCTAAAATAAACAACACTTGAAATAACACATTCCACTTAAAATTGGAATGGTCTATGTTCAGTCGCCACAAGAAAGCCTCTGCATTGATTTCCCACTTCCCGTCCTGGTTTCCCCCATTCATACTGTGTGTCATACATCAGGTTAATGCGTACAAAAACGTGGAGCAAGAGCTCACCTGTTCGTTCCTGTATCTTGTCTCTCTCTCTTTCTCTCTCTTCTTCTCTTCCTCTGTCCCTCTGATCAGCTTCCTCAGTGAAACTGCGGTCTTTAATGACTTTCTGGTGGCTGCTAGCCTTCTTTTATTTCTGCTAAATGTATGAAAATGTATGCAAATTTAAATCAAGCTTAACCTGGGAGCTCTTGCAATATATTTAATGGAATTTTCAAACCAATAAGGAGACTGTGATGCAGTCTTCTAATGGCAAATATAATTACGCAGCTAGGTAACCCTTGAAATATGCAGATAGGACTTTTCTATTTTTTCTCTCTCAAAAGGCAGTGAAGACCTGTCGAGATTCTTAAAGACATGCACAGAGGGTTGCACAGTGTGCTCTTGGGCCACAAAGATTTTGTTTGTTGACGCTGTTGTTGATGATGATGTTTACGACGGCTGGGGAGCCAGCTGAGGCTTGAGTGAAGATTGTGTGAGTAAAGAAAATGGGCTGTCACGTCAACTGTCATGGCACAACATGTACAATGAATAATATGGTGCACACACTGACATTCAAAACAATTTTACTCTGGTCATATGACGCGCTAAGTATGGATGGAATTCTCCCTGTTTAAAAATGAAGATACACAAACAATAGACCTATACAAATGGTAAGTAATACAGTTTTAAGATTAATACTATATATACCATATAAACGATATAGGTAGTGTTTCACAGCCTCGATCGTTGAAAATATTACCAATTAAAAAGTTTCTTAAAACTTCAAGAGTTGTAGGCTCCCAACTATCCAACAGTAACTTATACAAACGGATGTCTATTTAAAAGATATATATATAAAAATTTTAAAAGACCTTCCAAATGTTGATTGATAAAGAAAGAAAAATACATTTTCAGACAAAGCCATTTAAAGCTGCAACATCAATAGCAGTGGCCATGCGTAAATAAGTTACAGATCGGCTTGGTTAATAAATAGAATCTACAAAGCACGGACTGACTATTTCTCGGCTAAACCAAATGGAGCCTGCACTGTGAATCACTTCCTGTTTTGTGTCAGTTTAACTCTTTCGATTCCTGCGTATCCAATTTTAATGGTGGGGATGCTGCTTCCTTTGTTACCATTGGCTATTCCAGGGAGTCCGTGCGTGCTGGGTTGAATTGGATTGGACATTGGAACTGTCAATCACTCACATGCTGCTGATTTGGCTCCAGAGTCTGGTAGATGTCAAAGGCTGAAGCTGTTCCCTTTGCCACATTATAACTAGTAGGGGATCTACGGTAAGCATGGCCACAGCTGCCTCGAATCCCTACAGCATTATCAACTCCAACTCCATGGTTCATGCAGACGCCTCGGTCATGCAACAAGGGAGTACTTTCAGGAATCACCAGAAACTTCTCCAAAGTGATTATCTACAGGGAGTCCAAAGCAATGGACACCCAATTGGACATCAGTGGGTGACCAGCGTGTCCGAGGGAAGCCCTTGGTCATCTTCGTTGGCGACCAATGCTCTGGAGCAGCAGGACGTGAAGCCGGGACGGGAAGATCTCCAACTCGGGGCGATCATTCATCACAGGTCGCCTCATGTCGCCCACCATTCGCCCCATACAAATCATCCAGGTGCATGGGGGACACCGGTGTCTCATAACTCATCTATAAACACCGGCGGACAACCTATCAACATTTACTCACAAACGGGCTTCACGGTCAATGGCATGCTGGAGCATGGCGGGCTAACGCCTCCACCAAACTCCGGACAGAACCAGAGTTTGCACCCGGGGCTGCGCGACACACCGGACCATGGTGATATGGGGGCGCATCATTGCCACGACCACTCCGACGAGGAGACGCCGACCTCGGATGAGCTGGAGCAGTTCGCTAAGCAGTTCAAACAAAGGCGGATCAAACTGGGCTTCACCCAGGCTGACGTGGGGCTTGCGTTGGGGACACTGTATGGCAACGTTTTTTCGCAGACGACCATTTGCAGGTTTGAAGCCCTGCAACTCAGCTTCAAGAACATGTGCAAACTAAAACCGTTGCTGAACAAGTGGCTGGAGGAGGCAGACTCGTCCACGGGAAGTCCGAGCAGCATTGACAAAATCGCCGCACAGGGGAGGAAACGAAAGAAACGGACCTCGATCGAGGTGAGCGTCAAAGGGGTTCTGGAGACACATTTTCTAAAATGCCCCAAACCAGCGGCTCAGGAGATATCCTCTTTGGCTGACAGCCTACAGCTCGAAAAGGAGGTGGTTCGTGTGTGGTTTTGTAACAGAAGACAAAAAGAGAAGAGAATGACTCCACCGGGAGAGCAGCAATCTCACGAGGTTTATTCTCACGGCGTTACAGACAACTCCTCGTGCCATGATCTCTGACCAAGGAAGACTTCGCAGAAATGGAGACCTATGGGCTTTTTTGAATGATGGGTTTGCATTCTCATCTAGTCCATTTTTTCTGGTTGTACTATAAATGACAAATTGCAGAAGTCACTGAGACAGACAGAGCGAGAGCAAGAAATAAAGAGAGAAGAGAGAAAAAATTAAACACACAACAACAGCACCGTTTCTGCTATTTCATCCCCTCGCGTATATCTTCAGTACTTTGGGCATTATCTCAATATGTTTTATTTGAAATCACAAATGGAACAAGTTATTTACCAAAATGTTTTTGTATTACAGCAAGGATATGAATACAAAATTTGTGCCTATCTATAACCTCTCAGCGCCTTGGTTTTCAAATCACAATTATACATCAGGTTTATTCAGTAATAATTTCTGACAGAACACAATGTAAAACAATTCTTTGTTAAAGATTTGTTTTTGTCATTGAATGCTGCTTAGCATCTTGATTACCTAAGGTGTAACAGAGAAGCGAGCAGTCGTCTGAGTATGATTTATTGATATGTTTAATTTTGGTTGACTTTTTGCCGCGCCGATTGTATGAAAAATTATACGGCAATGCTTTATAGCAATACGCAGCCATCTTTAGCCAAGCTCAGATGCCGTCGGGAGGAAAGTAGGCTATAGGTCACCTTTTAGTGGCTTTTAAAAAGGCTTTCTTTTACAGAAAAATTGTATCATCAGTTTGTAATTGTTTTTGTGTTCAAGCAGAATCGTGTCAGTGTCGGTATTATGTTTATCTATTATTTTACTGATGTAGGCCTGCTTACAGGAGCAAAGCACTTCCAAACTTTGACCATCATTCTTTATTTCTTTTACACAAAAATATTATATGTCAGAAACAAAGCAACGTACGGCCTAACATTATAATATGTAAAGGTTCTGCAGGTAAAACACGGTCACTTTGATTTGTCATATCATCGACCACGTTACTGTGTGAAATATCGGGCACTAAAAATGGAACCGTTAGATAATTGCCAGTGACACGCGTTGCGACACACTCTATAGCCTATAATTATTTTACTGTACACCTTCAATATCTAAAGTTTTATAATCTTAAATACTCCTGTTATTGTTTTATTTCTTAAATATTTTTTTCGAATACTGTACAGTTTTGTATATTACAACCTTTTTGAAGTCATTAATTTAAACAAATACTGTTTAGTTATTCATGCACTTAGTGATGTACAAAGGATATTTTCATTAAAATTTGACGTTTTCGGCCGTTTTAATCCAAATTCAATGACAGGTCAAGCGATTATTTATTTTCAGTATAAAGCTTGTATTATGTTTTTTGAAACAAACTGTATATTGTATGTTGTAATAAAACAACTTGTTGTTACAATTGTAGTGTTACTATAAGTTGTTTTGGCGACATTTAAGCTTGACTGCAATCTTGGTTAGCCTTCTGGAGGATAGTGACAGTCAAGGCATTCAATATTTGGTTCATTTTAAAACAGCCAATCCAGTGTATTTGTAATTATTTTTTTTACTAATTTTAATAGACGTTTATTGAACATTTCAGGCTTATCTTGTCTGGTAAAATTTTATAGTTAGCCTATTACACAACAATATACTGTCCTTTCATTCTCACTCTAAAAATTATGTAGCCTTGGCCTTATCGATTTAAAAAGGTAAACAACAAAAGTGCGTGGCCACAGAGAAAGAGGCCTTCAAACATTGAAAATGATTGTAGGCTACTGGGCCCTTAAAAACAATGAAAAGCAATGATTTAATTGCACTTTTAGATGTATAGCAGTAGACCTGTATTTTACATCTATTATTTTTGGTTACATTTACCGTTATGCTGTATCTAGGCCCAGATTATGTTTTAACACACTAAACCACAGACGCCGTGTTTTGCTTTTGATTACACGTCTGTCTCAATTCATCATTTTACTGTTTCAATTATTTTTATATTGGTCTCAGATCAGAATAGCTTAGCAACGTGCAGTGCACACGGATGTGTTTGCTTGGAGTATTCTGATCGCCCGGGCTGGCTTGACACCGCGTGGTAGGCCTATTACATCACGGCCAAAACAACCCGAACAATGACCGAATCTAAACACGCACAGAGGGCCTCGGACACCCGCTGCTCGCTTATAGTAAACAAGGAAAACAATACAATCTAACATTTTAGTGCGCATGTAGGCCGCTCACACACAGAAGCGCGCGCACATTCACATACACACAATCTAGATGCCAACATGGCAAAATAACAACAGTATCCTCGGCTGCGGATGCACAGCTCGGAAGGGATGCGTGATATTTCAAAATAAATCCCATGCAAAAGGCCATAGGCCAAGATAAAAGGAGGGAGAGAGCGAGAGGGAGTGAGGGAGAGCGAGCGAGAGGGAGAGGTGTCTGGGCCTTGCCTTGAAACGCGAGGCCTGACTGGAATACTAATGCCGCTTAATATATGCATTTCCCCAGTCTGCAACTTCCAGTGACCATGGGGATGTGCTAAGAGAGAGTGAGCGCGAAGGAAAGAGGAACTGCATGAACACTATAGCCTGTCCTGAAAATCTAAGTCGTTTCTGATATGAATTATGTCGATAACGACAATTAATAAGATAAATGCATGTGGGGAAAAAAACATAACCCACACCTGCCTTACGCAGCAGTATGTTTAAACAAGAGAAGTTATTGAGAGGAACAACAAAAAAGGCGAAAACCCCCTCGAGTGCTTCTTTGCTTCTTCCTTATCGGGTTCTAATGAGAACAAAAATATTCAGCTAAACATATCTAATGCAAAATAGTGAAAAATACATATCGCTTCAACACATGCAACCAACTCTAACATGAAGGTGTACCAGATAACGAGCACGGCAGGCTCACCTTCCGCCACGGGCAGGCCCCATTGCGGCTAGTTTAAGGATCAACGTCGAGGATTTGCATAATCGACCTTGTAGTATTGTGCCCTTCCTAACAACAATTTGTCCAGTCTCTCGGCAGTCCTGTGCTCTCCACGGGGTGTCGCACCCGTGTATCGTCACCGATAAAGCTGGGGCGTTTTAGTGGGGACCAGAGTTTGGATTTGAGTGTTTCCTGAAGGCCTACTTCACACCCAAGGCCTTTGAGAAGTTACAGCTCTGCACGTTTTATAAAACATGGACCCATATAATTCAAGAATTCAACATATAAAACATAAAAACCATATGGAAATAGTAAAATATTAAAATATTTGGTGACGTTAAAAATAAATACATTTTGACTCTTGTGATAGCAGCATTGTGTTAGCAGTTGATCTAACCCAGTCGCTAACCTACAAACAAAAAAAACATGGAGCCACGTAGTGTTTAATTTATTGTGTCGGATTTGAAAAATGCCAGACCTTCGAGTTTTGAGGTGCTTTTACTGTCGATTGAGATGGAGTAGTTAAAATTTACACCAAGCATTCAGACTTCCAGAACTCAAATAAACTTAGCTGACATTAACGCATGCACAGTCCAATATCTGAGCGACACTGTGTGCTTTTGAGGACAAACTGCACTGCAAGACCATTTTACAGGTATGAAGGAACTGAAAGAATATTGAAAAATGTATTTAAACTGGCAAAATGAATGATAATCGCAGATTTGAAACCTGGCGGGTTTGTGAAGTGTACTGTCATAGCCTATCTGTTCTCTCGCGCGGCCCTCCGAGCACGTCCCGGAGGCGGAGGAATTGCTGATAAGATTAATTGTGGAACCAAAATCAATTTCACATTTGCAATTCACTGGGTTACCCACACGACCCGATCAGCTCTGCTACACTGAGCTATCCAAGGATCTCATCGCTCGCCGCGGGTGAACCCCCCTCACCTGAGCGAGAGAAACTTTCATTACAGTGCCAAGCGATGCAGTGCTGTATTGCTTTGCTCACATTTTTACCAGGCCTTCAACTGACAGGAACGAGTAGGACGGTGTTCATTTTTAAATATAGCCTATAAGTGGCTTGGGACTAGCCTAGCCATATTTGTGGTATGTACATCTGTCTGAATAGCGGAACATAGACCTACAGTATAGATTGCGGCCAATTGTGTTGTTATGATGGGTCCTGAAACTAGATAAAACATAACTTTGATACTTTGATTCATATTACCACAATTGTAGAGGATGCCACCTAAAATCATACTTACCATAAATCTGTGAACTTTTCTTATTGTAAAAACGTTTCTTATTGCAAAAACACTTTGTTGTGAAACAACGACACAACAAATCTTTGTGAAATCCAAGTGTCTGTGTTATGTCAGTTTTGTCAGAAAATTTACTCTTGATTTAAATGTTACATAATTGAGCTTAAATAAATAGAATATATTATTGCCATACCAATTTCAAAATAGAAAAAATAAATGCACCCATCAATCTTTCTCTCTCTTTCTCCTTCTCTCTCCTACACGCAGACAAACGCATACAGGCACACATACATTCTATATGCATGCACACCCACAACAAGATATAGTGTAAGTGTACAGTTTCTCCTATATAGTAAAAGTCCACATTAACTCAGGGGTATACAATTCCTCCCTGACCCATCCGTCCCGGCATGAAATCCAGGCCATCGATGACCGGAATAGTATAAAGAGATCCCATCAGCATGTGGATTACACGGTACACCTCCAAAAATACCTCCTGGAAAAACATTAGTGCTGAAAAGCCCACGGCTGGGGATTGGGTTTGTACAGTAGATGGCTATCTGAAGGCACTCGTGAGGCCAGGCATGCAAAGAAAACCGGGGTGGGGGGGTCTAAGGAGAGGTTTGGAGGGTCCTGCCGTCGTCACAGAGGGGCCAGGGCCTCATTCCATACTGCCCACACAAAGACAGGGACATCGAACTTCTCACTTTCCTCTCCCAAAGAAGAAGTGGCTCCTTTGGTTTGCCAACAGAGGAACCAGTAATAAGCAGGCTTACTCAGAAGCCTTTCAGTCCTGAGTCCTTAGGAATACCTAACGCATCTACAGAAAGATCCTTTAGTTGATCAACGGTCATTTAAGGGAAATATTTTGATATAGAATCATTTCTCCCTGTAGGCTTCACTGAATGAAGCCTATGCACTGTAAATAAGTGAGGGAGAGATTTTATTAGAATGAGGTTATTGGTAGAGGCTGTCACTAGAAGCAAAATAGGGAGTGAGAGGCCTTAATGAACTAAGTCATTGAGCTTCATAAACAACCATTTTGTTTTTTTGTTGTTGTTGTAAAAACAACAGGATGTTTACTATTATGGTGCACATCACATTAAGGCCACAGATACTGTTGATTCCTAACCAAACTGGCCTAACAAAAAAAGTGTTCATGAAACAAACCTGTTTTAGCATAGCCTAGCTCTCAAAAATAGTCTCGAGTCTTCTCTCAACCGATTTTGGAAAATGAAACATCTAAAGAAAGCAGCCAGAACAATAATTCTATGGTCTCCCTGCAGATACCTGTGCAAAGACTGTTTACAACAGAGAACCTTTTTCGCTCAACGAAATGTCTAATGTTCCCGGTGACGTCTTCATCGAACCCAGCCGGGCCGATCAGTCTTTGTCCTATATGTTCCACATTAAGTCATTATCTATGCTAGTCAGTCCATTAATTCTGCTGGTTTTATTAGCCAAGTGTTGTGGCTGCATCTGTAGCAGTGACAGGCATTTCCAAAAGCTAATCTGACAGCTAATGTCTTCATTAAGGAAATCACATTAATTGGCTTACTTCAGGGGGATTCATCGTTTAATTGGCACAAATGAATTTGCACCTGAGCTTGTGTTCACCTAGGTACCGGGAAACAAGGTGCTCTGTAGAGAAGAGATTGAAGGAAAGCTGTAAAAAAATAGAAGAAAAGAAAGAAAAGATGAAGGAAAGAAAAAAAAAATCTCTATAACCATAAGACTTCCAGCTGAGGAAAGAGTGCTAAAAATATGGCTGCCTTTGGAACGTTGTGGAGAGAGAGAGAGAGCAGGAGAGACAGAGAGAAAGAGAGAGAGATCCCTCCTTTATAAAAATAAAACCATTAAAAGTCTGAGTGCAAATAAGCAGGAGGCTCTGACAAGGCGAGGGGTAGACATTAGAGGGTAATTAACACTCGGAGGGCTCAAACGAAGAATGGCGTGGCAATGCAATTAACACCAGTGTTTACCTCCATGCACAGATATGCATGACACTGTGCATTCTCTTCTCTAATTGAGTTGACAGGGTAGGGGGAGGAGGATGAGACTATGTATGTGTCTGTAAGAGAGTGTGAGAGAATGTGTGTGTTTGTTTGTGTATATGTGTGTGTGAAAGGTTTGGGACTCTGGAGCTGGCATTTACAGGCTTGGGCTAAATGGTAGGTAGGGCACGGTAGCATGCAGAGGACGAAGCGAGGTGGCACCTGAATACTTCTTATGGCCTCTTGTATTCATCTCTGCCTAGTGGCTGATTCCCAGTGCCTCCTTAACCCTAAGCCCTGAACCCTCAAGGACTAAACCAAAATGGGGGGAGGGATTGAAACTCAGCCATTGAGCCATTGTGTTTGTAAAAACAAGCATGGAATGATATTTCCAGGCTGTAGTCATAAGACAAACCCTGTGACCTCTGTAATATTGTAGGCCTATAACAGTGTTATGTTAGGAAAGTTATGGAGGTTCAAAGAACATCTGATGCCAACCACTGTTCCCTCATAATGGAATGGCTCTATATAAACTGCTCCCCTGAGTCTCCATGATAACAGCTGGAGATGGGGGCCAAACGCTCCAGGGGCCTGGATGGAATGCCCAGTGGGCAGCAGGCACCTCTGGTCTCCCCCCAAATGCCATGGAAAGCCAGGCACACGCCAGGCGGTCGGGAGCCAACGCCATGCTATTTGCGGCATTGCCCACGAGTCTGCGTGGTCTGCCCAGCCCATGGCGCGGCGGGTAGAAGCTGGCCCACGGTGGTGGCGGTGCTTTGCCTCTGTGTTTGAGACCAGGGAAAAGGAGGGCTCGAGGCTGGTCGAGCAGGCAGGCTGGGCTAAAAGTGGCCAAATTACAAACTGCCGCCACGGTGAATGCAGGTCCGTCAGCAACAGCACTGGCACAACACGGGTCTCATGTCTCATCCAGGAACCGCAGTGACAAACACTTAATATGCAGAGTGTGCCTGCAGAGACAATGACAGTGTCAAAGGTAACATGGCTCTGTTGTCAGATATGAGTTCCTGAAGAGGCTCTTGAGGTGAGCTAAACGTTTATCGGTCTAGAGGACCAAGTCAAGTCCATCCAATAAATACTATTTGGCAAAGTTATGATAATGATAAAACTACCAGAAACTACCCTCCAAACCCCTCATTGGTTGAAAGTTCTCTCTTCAATCCCATTCTGCGTGACTTGGGGTCTACTTTGTTTCACTTCTAACACAGTGTACCAGTGAAGAATGTTGAACTTATCGTCACGGCCTAGTGGAGTGCGCCAAGTCAAGCTGGGTCAGAGGTGTGTGTTTAGTGTTTACAGTAGGATAAGAAAACATGTCTGCTTACTGATTAACATCATAACACCCTCTCCACAGAGTGGGTTTCTGGTTCTAAGTATTCTAAGTAGTGTTCTAAGTAACACATATTGCTGCCAAATCTACGGTCTTGTTAATTTCCTGCTCTGGTAAAAGCCTCTGGAGCTGGTGGGAGTTTTTGAGGCTTCCTAAGAAACACTGCCACCTACAGGTGGACAGAAACTCCAACAACAGCAACACAGACCAGCCAACAGCTTCTCTTTCTGAATGGATGCGTTTTCAGTGCACTTGTGTTTGGGATCTTAACTTCATGGGCACAGATAAAACTTTGACGTCTTGAGTGTGCCACTGTTAAGGACACTGCTCCTGGTCAGGCCTAGGAGTGGAGTTCGTGGAAGTGTTAGTGAGCGCGCGCCTGTTAATGATTAAAACCTTAAAGCAACACCATGTAAGAAACAGTATTTACCTTCTGGCATCAGTTCTCAATGTACTGGAGAGACCTTTAAGGTCACCAGACTGCGCAGCAGAAAATGACACCTAAAGCGTGGCGTGAGCATCAGAAACTAACACTAGTCAGGCTCGCTGAAGCTGCATAGGTTAGAATGAAGCAAGGATAGATACACAGTTGTCCCTGGAGCATTATCCCCCAAACAATGAGTCCACTAGGTCATTCATGCTTCAAATCATTAACTCTGGCACAATACAATTGCCATTTGACACAAAATACCAAAAATGCTACTGAGAAAACTACAGGCTACAGGGAAGAATAACAGCAAGACACTTCCAAGAGAAAAATTTTTTTTTTGCATGTCAATAATGATCTTTAATGTCAATATATACAGAACTTGAAAGAAAAATAGAATTTTAAAAATTAAATGAAATAAATACAATATGATACAAATTTCCACAATGTCTTTGAGGAAATATTCATGGAAATCATTATATATATTTTTTTGTCTTTTTTTTTTTAATTCAGCCGCTATGAGCAGAGGATGCCCTTCCCCGTGTCCCAAAAGTCTCTGTATTAACACTGATCCAACAAGCACCTGACCTATGGATTTTGCTTTCTTTCTTAAAAGTAGTTGTATTTTTTTGTATCTTTTTTTGTTTTGAATTCTTGACACAGAAGGTAAACTAGAAAAAAAATGGAAAAAATATAACAGCAGAGAGGGGATTTGAGGTGGGGCAAAGAAAAATACAAATAAAACCAAAGCAAAATATATATATATATTTTTTTTTTAAAAAAGTTCTTTGCCAAGCTGGTTTGCAAGTGAATGTGCTTCAGGGGGTGGGGGTTTTAAAGAACAGATTTTACGGTGAAGGTAGCTGATCACAGGTTCAAAAGCTGACAGAAGCTCACCTCAATCTCCTGGGTAGAAGTGGTATTATGTACACCTTTCTTTCTTTTGCTTTTCGGTTTTTATAGAAAGCAGAAGGAAGTCTAATTCTTCCCGACTTAGTTTATTTTCCTTTTAAATACATAATATTCCCAGCTTCTTGAGGTAACGTGAGGCTCTTTGCTATCTGGGCTCATCCTCCCGGTGGCAGGGAGGCGATGTCTCTGACTCCAAAGCTAAACGATTTAAAGCTGGAGTCGCTCGCCTGCGGAGCACTGGCCAGGTAATAAATTCCCGGCGAGAGGCAGCGCGAGAGAGGGAGGAGAGAGGGGACTCCTAAATCAGGGATTGAGCAGGCAGAGAGGGATATCTGGATAAGAGCAACATGCCTACTGATCTGTGAAATGTGGTACACAGGACGCTTTTTTTTCTTTTCCATTTCTTTCATTTTTTTTTTTTTTCTTGTTTGAAAGTGGGGAAGCAGCTTCAGGTGCAGCCGGTCACAGTGAATGAGAAGGTTTCTTTAGCTGGTGCTTTTTCTTCCTTTTTTTTTTAAAATATTCTTTTTTAAATGCCTCAGCATGAGTGACAGAGGGACAGTGAGAGAGAGAGAGAGAGAGAGAGAGAGAGAGAGAGAGAGAGAGAGAGAGGAGAAAGTGCATATACAAGAAAAAAAAAAAAAAAAAACAAAAAAACAAAAAACAAAATATATTCTTCTTTTTTCTTTACAAAGACAAAAATTGCAAAAAAGTCACACATAAATCCCCAGCAGAACGGTTTGTTTGTGTGCATGTTTCCTCTCTTCACAGAGTTCCTGAAGCCTTGCTGAGGTCACACACAGCAAGCTCCAACTAGCCAATGAGAGAGGAGGCAAGAGCAAGGCAAGGTGTTGATTGGTTGGTTTTGGGGTGGAGGGGAGTGCAGGCATTAATAAATAAAGACAGATGAGAGTGGGAGACTTTGAGAGGAAGATAACAGCAGAGAGAAGGAAGAGAGGAGACACCAGAGAAACAACAGGAGAAGATGACTGAGAGGACGAAGAAAGGGGGGGAAGGACAGTTTAGGGGAGAGGAGAAGAAAAGAGGAGAGGAGAAGAAGGGAGACAAAGAGCAGATGAAAGGAAAAGGAGACGAGATGCAGTGGAATGAGCAGCAGTGGTTGGGACTGGGGGTGGTTTTAGGATGGTGTGCACGGGTGTGTGTGTGTGTGTGTGTGTGTGTGTGTGTGTCCAGCTGCTACATATCAGTGGAGGTGAGCTTCTTCATGCTGCGTCGCTGGGCCAGACTGGATGCGGCTACCGGCTCCAGCACCGGCTGGCATGTCTTATGGCTCAGTGCAGAGTAGGTGGCAGCCATCGCACCCTGCACATGCACGCACACATACACACACATACACACGCACACACGCAAAACATGGAACACATATGGATATGTTAAATTACACAATAAAAACAATACATGCACGCACACACACACACACACACACACATGTGCTAGCAAGAACGCACATATACATATAGGCAGACACCCACTGACAAGGACAGAAACAACCACAAGCACACTGGCACTTACTTACACACACACACACACACACACACACACACACACACACACAGACACACACAAACCAACACACATGTCTTGGCAATAGACAATCAGTATCTAGTCCTTACAATGGGACACATGTAATGTCAGCCCTCTAGACAGCACCACTACCCTGTGTGGATATGAATTCATCATACTTCACCCCTTTAAATGGCAGACCCTCTCCCCAGCACCATTCCTCTCATTGGTAAACATATGGATGTGCATGTATCTTTCTGAGTAGTGTGTATCTCTCTCTCTCTCCATCTCTCTGTGTGTGTGCGCGCACATGTCTCACCTTGACCAGGTGCGGTGCATCGTGCCGTGTGAGCTGGTAGTGAGGGAGCTGGTCGCGGCAGGCGATCCACGAGTGCTTGAGCACCTGCTCTGCAGAGTAGCGCTGGTGGGGGTCCACATGCAGCATATGAGACAGCAAGTCCTACGGCAGACAGACACACAGACAGAGAGTCAGGTAGACTGACAGACGGACAGAGAGGGAGGCAGAAAAGAAGGGAGGGGAGACCCAGGCGTCAAAGCACGGTGAAGCCATCACTGCATGACCCCCATATTCTAGACATGGAGAACAGTGTTGGGGTTTGTTTTTTAGAGATGTAATGACTAAGCATGAGGAATATTTGCACCAAAGATGAGCAAATGCACCAAAATCTCATGCCATCCACTACGCATCTGTCGCTCTCCCTCCCATGCGCATGGACACACACACACACACACACACACAAACACACACACACACACACACTCTCCCTACATCCCTCACTCTCTCTCCCTCTCTCTCTATTCCACATGCATATTATTTTGTTCTCAGGTGATTTGTTGCAGGAGACACAACCTTCTTAAATTGGATAAAACAAGACAAGCGGCAAGCCTAGAGAAGTGAAATGCTCCATTTACTATTATTTACCTGCTAGGCTCTTGACCAGACGATCACCTAACGCCAGTCTTGGCCAAACTACACTGGTTACCAGTAAGTTACAGGACTCCTCTACACAGACTTGAACCTCATTATCTTCAATACTCTACAGATCCACCAACCTGTACATATGACCGTCCCTGGATGCAGAGTTTATTTGCAGTCAGAGCACCGAAGCTCTGGAACAGTCTCCCTTTTAAGATTTCATCAGCAGTGTCATCATAATGCCAACTTTTCTTGAAGCCTCTTGCTTCCCCTGCATATAGAGCCTTATTTATGACAACTTTTGGCATTGTTTATTTTTGTCTATTTTGATTGTAAGTAGCACTTTGCCTATTTTGTTTGAATGCGCTATTATTATTATTATTTATTATTATTATTCAAAAACTTAAGTGTTGGAGAGGGAGTTTTTGATCAGGAATTCCAACAAACTGCTTGGTCATTTTATAGGCCGTTCATGCAGCACACTATTGATATTGCTGTTTAAAAACACATAAGTGATTTTAATGGTGGAGAAAATC
>JAGFZM010001828.1:0-7500 GCA_017657215.1 Limnothrissa miodon | reverse complement strand
TATGATGTCCTGGGAAGGACGATCAATATTCCAGGACAGACAGTCTAACAGGGTCGCTTGAGCATTGTCACCCATGTGTAAAATACTCATATGGCATTTTTCATTTAAAACATTTAAAAACAAACATAAAACAACAGAAAATTAACGAAATTAGACGTTGAGTTTATGCCCGCGTTGTTCATACGTAACAGAGATCCTCCTACCCGAGGCTCAAACCTGTGACCTTCCATCTGACAGCCACAACAAGGTCAGGGGTCAGGGGTCATAGCCGACTAGGAGGCTCTCGGAAGGTTTACTAACGTTCTACTCACACAGCTAAGCTAGCTGGCATCTGTTCCCCGTAGACCTACTGCATACACCTGGCCCGTGTAACACAGAAATGCAAGTCACTGTCAATAGTCAATGTCAATTGTCAATATAGTAAATAGTCAACTGTCAATAGTCAATGTCAGTGGTATGGCTGCTTGCAGGAACACTTACAGGCAGAGCAAACAGGCAGCAGGCTTTCCGGAACATGGAATGTAAATCCAGAATGTCAATCTGGAGGCTGGGATTAGACCTGTGGGGTCACCCACCTGTAACTAAGGAGCCGAATTTGAATGTGTTTGCATGCTGGCACACATCTTCTGGGTAAATCTAATTCATACAGTAAAGTAAAGGAATGTAAAAGTAAATAATTTGGCCAAATGTCAACACATTCCGTAGGGCAAATGCATGTGAGTTTTTGGCCTGAATGTTGTTTTAAAGGGGTCTTAGGATGTGGTAACAAAGCTCTAGTAGGTCTTGCACAAAAATGTTTTGTTTAGTTGTTTCCTCAAACATCTGTGTTAGAGGGTTATCTTCTATAGCTGAATCGCAATATCAAAAGAAATGTTAGTTTCATCGTTGTTTTAAGCATTTGCACAGTACTGCAAATGTGTTCCCATAGCAACCACCAACTGTATGTTTGTCGGTGTAATTCAAGTAACCATTCCGCTCGTCTGACCTCTGACCTTCGTAGGTTTCCAAGGCAGCGGCAGACCTGATGGCGTACTGTGACGCGCACGTGTGCGAGGACCCTCTGATCACCCCGGTGCCAACCTCCGAGAACCCTTTCAGGGAAAAGAAGTTCTTCTGTGCCCTCCTGTAAGGTGGCATGGCGGGCAGGAGAGAGCGGCAGAGAGCAGGAGGAAACTATGCCTACTCTATATCGCAGATTTCTACACACACACACACACACACACACACACACATGCACTCTTATTCAGATAGACACTGATCCAATGATGTGGTGAGACAAACTTCTTGCCATAAGCTTTTTTTTTTTTTGAGGTGCAAACTTAAAACATTCTGTAACAAACGACAAGGAACATAAATTAAAAACTTAACTGTAAGATTTTGTGATCAATCAAAAGTAGCCTACACACAGAGGCACGCACACACACACACACAGAAACAATAACAAGCACACTTCATTTTTGGGATAATCAAACGGAACTAGGTGGTGGGTAGCCATGTAACCTGTAATTATGTGAACTTTTAATACTGATACTGTGCTGGTCAATGTTATTTATTTCTTCTTTTGTTTGCCCGTGCATTGGTACGCTTTCTCAACTAGTCATTGCATTCTCTGCTTAATTTAGCTAAATTTGCATATTTTGGTTGGGTGTGAAGGAATGACTAGCTCGTCTTGGTTTAGTAAGGCATAGGAGAATGGAGGAGGGGGGGGGGGATTATTGGGGAGTAATCTCTGCTCTCTCGGACTGATTTGAGATCAGGGATTATTCCAGAAATTACTTGGGGAAACCAGTAACCCTTCACCTCGTAGTGTACTTTGTCAGTTTGGTGTCAGTCTTTAGAGAGCTGCACTAAAAGCTGTTTTTGGGAGTGCCCTTGGCCTCCTACGACACCTACGTCTCAGATGCCAGCCGGGTGTGGATCGAACCTGGCTTTTATTTGGCCCAAATCCCCTCCGTAGTTTCTTGTTGGTCCAAGATGGTGTGCATGCATGCAAACCTTGCTCTTAACATTCCACTAAGAACGCAGAATCTGTGGCCATTGTGGTGTAGATGCAACCAGATCTGTACCTGTGCTGGCCCGTACACTGTTCCTGTATCACACGGGTGCTTTAGTCATGCCACAGAAAGCAAGGAGATGAGTAATCTTGTATTGTTTACACATCCAAGAATATAGAGTGCACAGCTTCACCGTCATGTTGTGGCAGGTGAACTTGATATCGACAAGTAGTGTGTGGATAAGCCTTCAATTGTTGTGTTTGCTGTGGAGTGTGTAAATGGTAGGTATGCTGAAGGTGGTCTTTGAGCAACCCCTTCAGTTCTCTCCAGTTTCTTCTCAACATGAAGAATTACAAATCTAAGTCACAAACATCTGTGTCGCCAAGGCGACTCATGTGATTTATATCCCAGAATCCCTGCCACTCTTTCTTCATGTTGTCTCTGTTTCAGGGACATCTTGGTTCAACAAAATCTCAAAACAGTCATTTTTTATGGACCCAAATTTAGATTTTACCTGTACCAAACCTGGGAAGTTTACTATGCCCTAATAAAAAGCCCCTCACCACAAACACAATGTGTGTGTTTTCTTTGTTCTTTGCGTAATTAGATTCACACTCTTTGTTTTAAAAGCGAGTGAATGAAATTTAAAGAGAAAGTCAGAGGGGGAGACTTATCCCGACCACTTTGATGAAATCTTAAAACTGTTTAATAAAAATGTGAGTATCTCAATCTGAGTTTAATATGGAACCCTTCCATGTATGGCATATTAAATAGCTGAGATTTTGTTTCTCAGTTCAAATTTTCAATATCATTGTCAAATCAAATATTGAGAAAAAAACATGAATTATTGTGCTTTCTTTAGTCCAAAAGTCCAGTTACAACTTCTGACTATATTATGAGATCCTCTCTCAACACGTCACATTTATGTCCCCACCACTTTCCGAACCTAAACTACACCACTGGTGGAAGCTACCTGCAGCAGATCAGAGATTGAGAATCTTGATTACCTTCACTTGTTCTCACTCATTTTTACAGACAACTTCAAAACAACAACTTTTCCATGACTTTTTCCATGACCTAAAGTGAATTTTCCATGACTTTACAGCACCATTTTATGGTATAACTTTTAAACATCCAAAATACTGTCAATGCCTTTGTTGTAGCCTTTTTAAAACAAAAGACATTTACAATGAAGTATGACAATGACTTTTATGTAATGAGCCAGTATTGAACAAAGACTAATGGTGGCTGTAGATATAATAGCCTAATGATTACTTAATAGAAAGCTGTAGACGCATTAAAAATAAACTTAAAATCCATGACTTTTCCAAAACTTTCAAAGAACTTACAAAGGTATATAAAATTACATTTTCAATTTCCACAACCTCTCCGAGGATTTCCATGACTTTGGGAACCCTGCCTTTATGTAGAGTGGCAGGACTACAGCTTGCCTGAGTGTCTGATATTGGTATGCGTGACACTCATAGACTGTATGGTTACACTTAATGCATTGCACTGGCTGTGCAAAATAAGAAATGTTTGAAGTCGCTGTTTAAACTAAGGCTGACCATTCAGCAGTCAGAGAAGTGGTTTATTATTATAAAACACTATAAAGGGAAAAAGTTCACCCATATCAAGGCTGTAAAGCAGTGAGATTTTCTCGGATTTTGACACAAAAGGAGATCAAATTATCATATTAACATAGGCACGTTTCCTACACAGTCGTTTGTCTGCAATGTCTGGTGCATCTGAAGTAATAAGTAGTGCATTAGACTCTGAGCAGTCAGTACTCAGTAACAGAATAAAGTAAATATCAATTAACTATTAATTTCATTTATTTTTTATTTTAAACATGAATCAATTAAAAAAATAATGCACAGAGCTTACAAATATTTCATGGCCAAAACACAGATAGTTAACAATAGCAAGGGGCTTAAAGAGAGGTCAGGTGATAAAAGAAAATAGTGAATCATGTTTGCGTTCACAGTCGGCCAAGTGACTAACAGTAGTTTTAATGTCCTGTACGCCTTCCAACATAACTAGCAGCAGGACAACTCTCTACTACAGTAACATTGTCAAGCTCATAGTTTCTTATTGTTGCATTTTGATACATTTTTATTTGTTTTAACTGTTTCAATACAAAACATAACCAGCGGCAAGCCAATAATGTTTGGATCAATTAACTCAATGTTGTTTTACACTTTAGACCCTTTTTTTCCATACTTCACATCTTTAAAAACATTCTTCAAAATCCCTAGAAAATCTGATCTGTTCAAAATGAGCTAGCTCACATGATAGGCCAACAGTATGCGTTTGTAATGCACATATACACTCAAGATTAAATAACAGTCGAATAAGGCTAATAAACTTTAACCGAGCAGAGACAGACAGTCAGTAGCCCACAGACAACGCTCACGTGAACATGCCCAGCTTGTGTTAAAGAGTCTTGGCAGCTCAAACTCCAAAAGAATTAGAAAACAAAACAAAAAGAAACGCCCCCCATCAATGACAAAGCATCAGTTATAGTTATAAGACAATGCTCAGCCTACAGTATGAAGCTAGACTAGATGTTGTGGTAGGTTGGCATTGCCAGTATCCAGCTACATTAAATTAGCTGGTAGTCTGCCGTCTACGGGACCAGGGTTCAATGCTATCACTACCAAACCAGCATAGCTCGCTCAAAAGCTGTCTGCACAGGAGGCCTGTGTAATTGTGTAATTCAGAGGTAAAACATGTGTGAAGTATATTCATATATGGATACAAAAAAAAGAACAGTTTGAGTTGGTCGTTTACAGGAAGGAGTCGCACCATTCCCGAAGGCAGCTGTAGCAGTCACCTTGCTGTTTAGAATTGGCCCCACACGTTTCTTTCAACCAATCACGAAAGAGCTCCTCATCCTTCTTCAGAACCAGAAACTGTCCCAGTACTACGTATGCCTGCAGAAGGAGAGATCAAGACTAAATGAATTAGTACTAATAAAATACATAGCGAAATCAAAAACAACCAAACCGGTTGTATAGTTGCTACTATTGTTTCACTCTTAGTTATACACTGTATGTCAAACCCCTCCTTTGCACCAGCATTGGTACAGTAAGATAAAGTAAGAAGTGGTTTTATTAAGTCTCTGGCAGAGGCCTAGATCAAAGTCCTTTTACGGCAAGTGCTTTTCATTTGGCGTCCATATGAATGAAACCAACATTAATAAAAATAGGCACCTATTAAAATGAATGGGTAGATATCCCATATAAACTCAAGATGGGTGTGTCATACTGGCTCAAAAGGTGTATTGTGCAAAGCAACATTCTTTGCCAACATTCACAGTATGGCCGCCATCATAGTGACGGAAGCACACAAAAGGTTAATCTCCAGTCATACCACATCCAACAATGCAATTTAGGGTCACTGTAGAGTTAGGGTTAGGAAGCTGATCCATGGATTAGTGATAGCATAATATGATTGAGATGTTAGTTAATATGATTAATGTTAGTTTAGACACATAGACAAGCATAGACCAATTTCTTCATTGTTATCACTTATCACTGCATGTGTCAAAGTATTTATTACAGGCTAGTTCAAAACTAGTTGCATCAGTTACAGAATTAGTTCAGAGAGAGATTACTTGAGTGTGAACCCCAAAACGGGTAGATAACCCACAGCTGTGATATGTTTACTCGTACCTCTGCATTGGGATTCACTCCAAGACTGACCACTTTAGTTGAATGCGCACAAATGCTCACCTTATCAAAACCTTTCTCCTCCAGACGCTTTCCGAGAGCGTCTCCAATGCCAGCCAGGGCAAATACCGTCTTCTCACCCATGGGCTCTGCCACAAAGTCTTTATGCTTTTGTGATGTTGACGACATATTGGTTCCGGTGAGCTCTGTCATGTGTAACGTTAAAACAAAGAGAAAGGGTCAGACGACGACCACCCACAGCCTCGAGTTTGGAATCAACCCAGAAATTAAACATTTGCTCTAAAATTGCCGAGCCTACTGAGAAAGTAACACTGAAAGTGCTGGTTGATTAACATTAAAACTTAACTACATCGGTAGGTTTTGTTTTGAGTTTTTGAACGCATCCTAAAAACACTGGACCTTTGCTAGTTTCAATGTCAACTTGCCAGATGTAAATTGAAAGACGACCAATTTACTTGCATTGTGTTAGCAGATTGTTTAGGTTACACTTCTTGAATTTCCCTTTGGGGATCAATAAAGTATCTATCTAGATATATCATTAGCAGGGATCTGCAAACCGTTAACACAACTTCTTATTAGTTTCCTCGCCCAATAGAATAGAAAAGTCAGTGCTGCAAAATTTGGGTTCCAATCGGTATAGTAAGTTCCGCATGTCATGCGAAGTAAACTAACTAGGTAAACCACCAACAATACCATAAAGTTAAAGTTAGTGCAGGGTACGATTAAAACTGCGCGCCAAATTGCTAGGACACGCTGAACTAACGTTAACAATGTGGTCAAATAGGTGATGTCACATACTGGGAATTGTTACATTTGCCGACACCTGTATACAATTTCAACCAAAAGGCTACCTATCGGGCTATCTAAATGATCATTAAGATTAAAAGGTTCAACAACGCCTAACGTTAGTTAGCCATACAGTTGGATAACGAAGAGAACAGCTGCAGGAGTTGCCAGCTAGCCTGCTAACATTAACGGTATGCTACCAGTGGCTGCTATCTGACGTTAGCTCAAAATCATTTCATTCAAATTACTCCCATAAAATAATTCCTCCAAAATTCATACAAGGCAAAACATAACCGATCTACAGAAATACTTTACTGTAACTGCAATTAGGAAAATGACCAAAACGCATTCTACCTTCCAGACAATGTGTGAAGTCAGCAGTCTCTCCACTTAGCGTTTACAAAGTAAAGGCGCTCTCAAATTCCAACATAACTTCCCCGTCCGCCAGTGACTTCACTTCCGTCTGCTCACTTGGACAAGAAGTCAAGAACCATACGCAAGAACTGCCCCCTGGTGAAAAAAATTCACTGATACAACGGTAGTTCAATTTCAAACTTTTCACCGTTTTTTAAGCTACAATTATGAATTTGACTTGAAAATGATTCTTCCTGCCCTGAGGAAGACAATATATGAGTATTGAGAATATATATCAGTATTCTTAAGGACTCCTCTCACCCAGCCAACAAACTGTCCTGCATTAGGCCTATTAGAGCCTTCAAACTAAAACCAGTGGGCTTAGGAACACCTTTTCCCAAAATCTATGTCCCTACTGAAGTCTGTCTCCCGATGATATCCCCCTACACCTTTAGGCCCTTCCAGACCACTTCTTCAAACCTGTACACACTTTAAACTTAGTACATTTGTTCGTTGCACTCTCAGGCCTACCTACCCAGTTTCAGGTAGGCTATAGGTCTACATACCTTCACTACTGTAAATATATATTTACCTGTATATATTGGTCATACTGTTAAACACATCTTTAAACTGTACATAGGCTAACTCTTTATATCTCATATTTATATGCC
>JAGFZM010001827.1:139157-150805 GCA_017657215.1 Limnothrissa miodon | reverse complement strand
ACCACCGGATCTGACAACAGGTAACTTCATGGAGCAAATAGGCATCTAAGGATACTCAAACACACCCATACTCACACGCAAACATGACTGAGGAGAAAGATGCCCCATTAAAGTAAAATACAAGCGTCACAGTTTCTACTGTAAGAACTCCCCAGGACACTTCATGTGTTTACACACACACACACACACATATACACACAATCACCATGTGTTTACTGATCTTGAGCAGCTGGATGAGGAGCTCCTGATCTTATCAACCCTTTGGTCTTGCACAGTGTCTTTCGCTTAGTCAACTCATCAATCTGTCAATGAATCAATGAGTCATTCAATCAATCAATGTCAGCAGTAGTTACTCATGATGCTCACTGTGATTAGTGTTGCAATCCCATGGAGGTATTATAAAACCTGGAGAAATGTGACTATAGGTCCTGCCTAAACAAATTTCAAAATGGAGTTTCATGTCAGCAGTATCACTCATGGCACTCACTGTGACTGGCGTAGCTTTAATAAGGACAAGAGAAGAGAACTTGTATGAATGTCAGTGAATCCCAGACCTGTTGCCTCTGTTAGGCACAATGCAGTGGTTGGGGCAGTTGTGGCGCAGGTGGTAGAGGTGCTAAAGGGTTGCGGGTTCAAGCCAGGTTCAAGCCCAACTCTGCTTGACCCCATCAAAGTGTTCTTCAGCAAAACTCTGAACCCCAAATAGTTTCCAGTAGCAGACTGCCTTGCCTGAATGTGATTTTCACAGTACAAATACTTTTAAGTACTTCTGAAACACCCTAGATACCCTTATAACTTCTTTAAGTGCCAAGCATATGCCTTAAGCAACTTAAGCTTTACCTTTCATTAATTTAGTGGTTAGGACATGTTTTTTTGTTGTGCCTTTGTACTGTTTGACCTGTCTTATGTCTTGTCTATGCATGGGACAGTGAGAAACTGAATTTAGTTTTTTTTTGTACGTCTAGTATATGTGAAGAAATTACCAATTCGACTGAGTGCTCGTAGGAGTAGGAAATGCTATATGTTTGCAGTCCATTTACCAATTTCCTCTATGCTGGTGACCTTGGAAGGAAATGACTGGTTCCAAAACTTTATAAATATATTTTTGAAAGTATTAAAAACTTCTTTATTATTAGTCATTAAGTATTTATTGATAATTTTTTTGTAAAAGCAACCCTAAATGTAGATCCAGTGATGTATCTGAAAACCAAAATGTAAAAAAAAAAAAAAAAAGGAAATTTCACTAAAATGGTGGGTATAGTGCTGCACTCGAGTATTATTTCCAGGGATCTATACTTTACAAGAGTATTCATTGCTCTTGCACCTCTACTCATCCGATTCTATGAGCTCATCACCCCCACTCATGTGTTCACTGGGGGAAGGAGAGCTACCTGACCAGTGGACCAGTTTTGCCATCTGTGGAGAGCTGCAATACCACACCGGCGCCGCAGGTCATCAGACCATCATGTGATCACCGCCTGGTTCAGGGGCAAGCAGAGAACCCTAAAGGGGCTGGGCACGATGCCAGATTCTCAGCCCCGTCATAACCCCCCCCCCCACACACACACACCCTACCCGTTGGCCTGCATTACTGGAGAGAGACTGCATGCACGGCTACTTCCAACCTATGTCTCCGGAGGCTCACAGTAGATCTTCAACCCGAG
Organism: Limnothrissa miodon; assembly: GCA_017657215.1. NCBI lineage: Eukaryota > Metazoa > Chordata > Actinopteri > Clupeiformes > Clupeidae > Limnothrissa > Limnothrissa miodon. The sequence goes on along the minus strand of JAGFZM010001827.1, from coordinate 149,141 downwards.
TCATACACAATGCAGTTGTGTGTATGTTAAACATTAACTACACAATGCAGTCATGAGGGATTCTAGTTGTGCAGGTGGATGTGTGTGTAAGAAAACACAGCCTGCAAGGTGAGCTATGGCAGAAACGCACAGGAAACAATGCGAGTTACTGATGAAAATACAATTTATTGTCAAATAGACAAGGATTGACTTCCTTACACAGGAATTTCTTAAAAAAAAAAAAAAAAAAAAAGTAATATTTTAGTTACTGCAACGGCACTGCAACCAATAACCGTTTGGAAAGGCAATTAAAGGCATTTTTTTCCACAAAAAAAACAAAACATAAACGTCAAAACTACACAGAATAGTGTGGTTATAACATGTCCCAATTAACATTTGGAAACATACCAAGAGGGCTTAAAAACAAACGAAATGGGGGAAAAAAAAAAAAAAATTCCTCTTGAAGATGAGGCACATGGTAGAGACTTGGACACAGACTGAAAGCCAGGGTGGACCACACTCTGTGTGTCTATCTGAAGAATGAGGCTTTTGGCCAATGCAGTCGGACGAGACAAGACAATGGCGTTTCACCGAACTTACATTCAGCCTATCTACATGGACCCCATTGAATGAGAAGTTGCTCGTCCCCATACCTACATATGGTGTGCTACATTCTACTTTCATTTCATTTACATACAACATACAAAGAGGCATCAGCCTATGGAAATCAACTATGAATAGATGTGTAGTTGACATTAGTCATGAACGGGCTCTGTTTGGGCACCAAATCTTGTTAGTCTGGTGGAGCATTAAAAATATAGCTCAGCTTTATATTGCCAATTGGCGTAGAAATGTCCAATCCAAGTATAGAAATGTCTAAAATCCTGATAGGAAATTTGTAATCAAATCCTTGCTATGTAATCAAAACGAGAAATTAGCCTCAAAATTGTAATGTGTTAAAATCCTTTGTGGTTTCATTTTTTTGTACAAAATGGGAGTCCTATCACCACCTTCTATACATAACTTAAATGTTAACACTCAATCCTGCCATTTTTCAAATGCTTTGTGAATGTATTTAAGAGCTAGCATTGATATGGCAGAACCCAGCCAGACACACAAACACTTCGCACATACACCCACCTTCCAACAAACACAGTTACACAACTACGAAAACAAAAATATATTTATAAATATAAAAAGCCTAGAAAAAAAGAATTAGCCACTCATCATGAGTGACTTACATTCAAGGACTGAAGTGAAGTGCATTGTACCCCTAACTGGAAATGTCAACCCTCGTCAGTCCAGGTAGCCCAAAGAGTCCCCCTCCAAACCCCAAAGCGCAACCCATCTCCAAAACCCCAACTGGAACACTCCTGCCTCCCACCCCATCCCACCCCTCACCTCTGTATTCTCAGTACTCCTCCACCACGGTTCCGGCCGGGGAGGAGGAGTAGAGCTTCCTCTTGATGAGGCGGAACCCGGGGCTGAGTTTGAGGGCGTGGCGAAAGCCGGGGGCGAAGCAGGTGGCTCCAATGAGGAAGAAGTCCCTGAGGCTGGGCCAGGCACTGGCGTCCTGCTTGAAGACCAGTGTCAGCTCAAATGTGGGCACCACGGTGGCGTCACATACGATGCGTTCCAGCCGCTTGCAACCTCCCCGCTCGGCCTCCAGCAGCACATGCAGCACACAGCCCCGCAGGCCGCAGGGTTCAGCAGATGACAGGCGCAGCACGTCTCGGGCAATGCGACGTGTCAATGTCTCGGGAACCAGCACCTCGGTGCAATGCAGAGTGCTCTTCTTGGAGCGAGACAGGCAGTTTTCCAGAAGCTTGGCCAACTGTTGGCACGTGCTGTCTGCTTGCCGAAGCGATTCCGCATCGCTAGCCATGCCCACCGGGGGCTCGGCCAGACAACGCTCCCAGAAATCCAGCTCTGAAAGGAGGGATAGAGATGGATGAAGGGGAAGAGAGAGATATGTACAGAGGAGTAAAAGCAAAGCACAGATTAGGTGCACGAGAGAAGGAAAAACAGGATGAAGGGAATGATAGGAGATGAGGTGAAGGGAAAGGAAGAAGAGAAGTAGGGAATTAAGAGAGAAGAGAAGGCAAGGGCATGAGGGGAGAGGAGGAGGTAAACAAAATTAGGGAGAGGAGGATGAGGAGAAATGGAGTGCAAAAGAAATTGAGGTGAGGAGGGAATGGAAGGATAGCATAGGAAGAGTAACAGAGTTAAAGAAGGAGAAGAGAGGCAAGTGGGAGGGAATAAAATGGTGAAAATCAGTGAAAACTTAAGCCCAGTACAACAATGAATAGAAATGAATATGCAAACACAAAGCATGGCAAAGCAATAGCCATTAAATTACCAAAATGTTGCAAATCACCTTTAAATAACTAAAATCTCAATGTCCTCCCATTAATTTTAAATCCCATACGAAATTATGAAAAAGGAAATGCCCTCTACACTCCCGATTTTAAAGGTTCATGGCAAAAACCACACACACACACACACACACACACACCACAGCAGAGCTGAATGTGGATGACTTCATCATTCGGTTGACTCCAACGCCCTCCCCTCCCCTGCATGGAAGTGGCTCTGCACCACTGCCGGCCGGGTAAACAACCACTAGCTGCATAATAATCATTTGGAACGGTCCAGCTAAATCCGCTATTCAGCCGGTGGAAAAAACAAGCTGCAGGCACAACGAAAGGCAATCTTACCATCTTCGATGCAGCTCTGGTCGTACCGATGGTCGAATGCTTCGGATATGCATTCGGAGTTCTTGTTTTTCAACGTGCTTGTTGCAACCATGGTTATCAGTCTTAAATATAAAGTGCTAGAAAACGAAAAAAGAAACACATTTAGAAATCAGATTAAAAACGATTTCGTATACATTACATACCAGAAAAGACTGTTGCAACCAAGGCAAATATAGGTCACAAGAGAATAGGCTACAAATTAACATTAGGTTGTCAATTTCATTTTAAACATTGCAAACCATTCTAAACGCTTAATAGCAAGACAGAACACGGGTTGTAGCCTAGGCTACTTGATAACGAACAGGAATAAACACTACCGTTAAACAGCTCGGCTACTAGTTTATGATGAAATAAGATTCCACTGCATTTTTAACAGACTAACCACTCTAGATTGAAAGAAATAAGTTTTGGAGGCAACTAGCAATACCACTCGCCATGCCTTAATCCACGCTTTCAAAGGTGTAAGAAAGGTCACTCACCTTAATAATTTCTTTTACAGTAAAATAAATTAATTGGATTTCAGATAAATAATTCCCCCCCACACACACCTTCCACAATCACACTCACAGTCAACCACTCTCACACACATCTGAAACAGCGTGCGCTGCTGTTTCTGGTCTTTATAGTCTCTCGAACAGCTGACGGCGACACGTCAACCAATCAGTGCGCGTTTGACATTCTGGAAGTTACTCATTTTGCCAGGCAACCGGTTCGCGCGCTGCAATTCCATTCCATGTCTCACTGAGTGGCTGAATCGGCGATTTTGATTGGTCAAAGTGGAAACTTTAACAGCCAATCAACGATTGTACATTAGCTGTTGCTATTCATTTTCCCCTTGTGGCAAGGCTACAAAATTCATCAAAAAGGGGACATCTCTCTTTCTCTTTCTCACACACACACACACAGGTTTATTTAATACCTAGAATCATTATGGGATACAAGTTAAACTGAACTGAGAAAAAGGAATACATTTGTAGGCTACTAAACAGTTAACTAGAGGCTAACAGTAAACATTAGACCTAAACCTAAAAATCTTTTGTAGTAATGTTTGGACACATAGACATGGCTGCGTCACCAAAGTCTTCAGAAATATTAAATCAAGAATAAAAAATTAGACCATAGGTAACTGTTAGGTATCTAGTAACTCACTGTGTCACAGACGGGATGGTACTCTTAGATTGAAAACAGGGTCCAAGAAATTGCCAGAGAATCTTACCTGATGTCGCACCTATATTGACTAGCCTACTTCACGAAGCCAGCTTCTCTCATCTAAATGAAACCTCCTTAACACCTATGCTTGTACCCTGCTTTGAATAAAAGCATCTGCCAAGAACCTATGATGAATCCAATAGCCCATAGGCCTATTAAAGCCTGAAATAATGATAAATTAAAATTTAAAATTAAAATATTAAAATAATGCAATCCCAAATTTTTTTGGTAAATAAGTTAAAGGTGCTCTAAGCGATGTGACACGTTTTTAGGACTAAAACATGTGTTGTTACATACAGCAAACATCTCCTCATGATCTGCTAGCTGCATGTCCCCTGAACACACTGTAAAAAAACGCGGTCTCTGTAGACAGCCCTGGCTTCACAAACGGCAACAAAACACAGTGGGCAAACCTAGCATAACAAATGAAAATGAAACATAACAGTGTTCCAGCCAATAAACGACAAGGTTCATGAGTCTTTCGGGAGGCATGGGAGGGAGGGGGAGGAGTGAGCTTTAACTTATAACGCTTGAACCCTCTCTGGAGCTATTCTCCGTTTTGTTTGACAATACTTTGAACGTCAACAAGAAGTGACGTGAAACAGCATCGCTTAGAGCGCCTTTAAAATTCCATTCTAGCTGATCAAATGCTTCTGTAAGCTGAGGAGGAGGGTTGTTGTGTGCATTTTTCTGCAGCAAATTGTTAGCCTACTGCTGCCAACATGTGCTAGTGGGCTGCTTGTACCATTTATAGCCTCCTGCTGGATCTTATCTTAGGTAGGCCAGCCTTTTATCAACACTTGGTTAACACAGGCAAAGGCCAAAATCTCGGCTATATGTTTCAATTAGATTTTATTCATTCATGTACACACACACACACACACACACACACACACAGCTGGGACATCCCAATATTGTAAAGTGAGCTGAAGCTGAGGCATAATATTTGACTTGGAGATCCTCACAAAAATGTCCTGTCAATCTGAGTTTCAGTGACCACACACACGACAATCTGGTGGGTCACATGTTCTAGGCTGTTCTCTCCTTTGCTCAGCCTGCAGAAAAGTTGCATCTTTATGTAACAATACAGTAGGCCTACCATACTTTCCATGCCTACTAGGCACAAACAAATAGCAATGCTAAAGATCACGATTCCCTGGCCCAACAGACTGGAGATCATTACTCAACAGACTCACCCCCATTGTGGAACTGAGCATGGTGGCTGAAGAGTTTGTAAATAGTTGCAATTGCAATGCACTTTCACAGACCCACACACACACGTACACACACACTGATGAGACATAGATAAAAACATGGTAACTCTAGGCGAACTCCAAGTGATCTGATGCTAAGTGTTACGTCTTCTGTGTTCGGAGTCTGTGAGACCTTTCCTCCCAGGTCACATTGTCTCCAGAAAACAGCCAGTCACACGTGGTTTGCAGCTTAGGCCTGCAGTCCTTCTGTGGCCCGCTCTCCCTCGCACTCTACACACACTCACACATGCAGGCTACTCTCTCTCTCTCTTTAGCTGAACGCATGCTGATTTCCTCATGCAGCAAATTTACATGGACACTCTCAAGAACTGTAGTAGGTGTCTCAACACAGTCTCCAGTAGCAACATTACACACACACACACAAACAGCTAACTATCTCTTATTGCAGAAGAGCAGTGACAGTCAATAAGCCTCCTTCTCCACATACTTATACAATATTACTTGCGCATGTGTGTAATTAAAGACATAATTGTTTTTGTCTGTGTATGTGTACAAGCTGTATGTTTTTAAAGCAATTTTCCTTTGGACCCCCATGGAAGCCACAGGGAGCAATTTCAATTTCAGCAACTTGCTCGAGGACACTTGAGGTCAGGTGGGGCAGAGATTCAACCCTGCAACCCTCCGGCTACCATATAGCCACTCTACCACCAGCACCCCAATCACATTGGGAACACTACCTAACTAGGTAATGTTCACAAACTTTGTTTTAATGTTCACAAATATTGTTTGAACCTCAATTTCATGTCTAGGCACTCTGACAATTTTGTGACCGAATTACAGAATCATGCTATGTTGTGCCTTTTTACCATTTTAAAAACAGTAATTATGGCAGCAAAGTGTCATTGATACACTCAATCAGCACGGCAGTCAAACTTCTAAACTCAACTACCAATGCCATTTTCCTTTTCAACAAAAGTTTGACCTGAGCCAATGTTGGAACACACCGTAATGTCTCGACACATATACCATGAAGAATGGCCGAATTTCAATTTTGTACCCTTTAAACAGATCATAAACCCTTGACACGTCAGAGAGCTGTATTTTTGTCCTTCTTTGTACCTGTAATTAATTAGGCCTGCTACTCACACTCAAAAGGCATTTATTTGATACTGTACATGTTACCTAATTTGGCAGTTGTTCATGCTTGTCTGTGTCTGGATGAGAACAATAGCAGGCACAAACTGGAGGGCCATGGCGCGCACACACACACACTTTCGTTCTCTCCATGTGGGCAGTAAGAGTTTCTTCACTCTGTCACGACACATTGACACACACACACACACACACACACACACACACACAGACAAAGCAGATTCAGGAATATGGAGAGGTGCCTACATCCCCGTTGCATTTTAAAACAGGATGAAGTGGCTCATCAACACTACCAGAAATAGCCTGCCAAGGCCTTCCTCCAGGAGAAACACATAGGAACACACACACACACACACACACACACCACAAAATACTGGGCCAGTTTGTGTGTCGTGATGAGTGTGTTTTCAAGTGCGTGAGAAAGCTTTGATGTGTTCATCAGTGAATTTGTGTGTGTGTTGAAAAAAGAGACAGAGAGTGAGTGGAAGAGAGAAAAAGAGATATCGGTGAGAAAAAAGAAGAGAAAGATAAAAGGAGACAGGGAGAGACAGAAAAAAAGAGAGAAATCAGGGAGCAAAAGGAGGTGTGTGTGTGTGTCGTTGTGTGTCCTATGCAAGCTATGTGTGTGTGTGTCCAGGCTTTGGGCAGTCTGTGAGTTGAAGGGATTTGAACACTGCCTATGTTCTTTCTTCCCCCGCTAGAACTGGAGAACCATGACTCATCACCAGTCTGCCGTCCACCCACCACTACAATAAATGGCCAAACACAAACACACACACTCTCTCTCTCTTTAATTCCAGTTATTACCACCACACAGAGAGAAGTGCACACCCACACACAGGAACGCACACCCACACACAAACACACACAACCAAACCAGCACAAAATCACACACTCCTTCTCTCACTCTCTCTCTGTCCACACACACACACACACAAAGGAACGCACACCCACACAAGCATACACACAACTAAACCAGCACACAAGCACACACAAAAACAGAAACAGTTACACATGCAGCCGCACATAAATGTGCAATCACATAAACACACACTCACTTATTAACCAGCATTGATTATCCCATAAGCACTTAATCCACTCAAGTATGCAAAGTGTTTTCCTCTTTTTTTTGTAGCACGCACACACACACACACACACACTCACTCAGGTGTGTGTGTGTGTGTGTGTGTGTGTAATGTACATTATGTTTGTATGTATGCATAGGTGGTTGCAAAAACTGAGACAAATTAGAGGAAAGGGAAAAAAGAAAAGGAGAGAGTGGGGACTGGAAGAGAGACTGAAGGGAGAGAGAATGAAAGATAGGGAAGAAGAGAGAGACAAGAGAGAAAATGTTTACCTTAAACATTGTGTATATTTTTTTATATTTTTATGTCTAACATGGTCGTGGTCAGATGTTCCTTTTCCTGTGGGGGTTCTGGTCGGCGGTGACAAATTTAATAAATGGTTAAAAATGGCATCCACCTTGTCAATCTGCACGTCCACAATCAACTTTTATACTACAACATACAATCAATCAATTAAAATTAGCAACAGCATGGACAGAGACCTGCCTATGGAAACCTGCAGCAAGGTGAACACTACCGCAACAGCAGACTAATAGGTTTATTTAAAAGTAGCTTAAAACTAGTATGGGAATGGAAGAGCATTTTCATGACAAAACGGGACAATATGGTGTCCTGGGGAGGGTGATCAATTTTCCAAGACAGACAGTAAAAATGAGAACAATTCTGGAAGAAACAGGCCATGTGGCAACACTATTGTGAGACTGACTGACTATTTGATGTTTGTCTTGAAGTCTATGTCTTGAGCGTGTAGAAAAAAGACATTTTAAAAATAAAAATTACTTACACAAATGCATGAAGGAGTGAGACAGAAGAAAGGGAGATGGAAGAAGGGATAAGAAGGCATGGAAGAGGGAAGAGAGGGATAGAGTCTTTTGCTGACTGGTCTCATCTGGTTGCCAGGCCTGCACCCTTTGCCTGTCTCACTTTCGGCCAGTTAAGCAGGAATCTTCTCAAGACTAGTGTGTGTGTGTGTGTGTGTTGTCACATGCAGGGGCTCAGATTACGCTTGACCCCTTGATTTCCCACAGCAGGTCTCCAGTTGTCAGTACAAGAGATTAGATTATAGCATGTATGTGTGAGGTGTGTGTGTGTGTGTGTGTGTGTGTGTAATGTTGCTACTGGAGACTGTGTTAAGACACCTGCAAGTTGTTGAGAGTGTCCATATAAATTTGCTACATGAGGAAATCAGGATGTGTTACGCTAATGCTACTTGCTAATTCTAATAGAGACAAACAACACTGGAAATGACTGCAATCAAGAGTTTCCTCGCCCTTAGCTCGGACTGATGTGTTACTATCGGTCTACTGTAACGTTAAATAGTTTTTTTTTTTCTGTTGACCTCCAACACCAGGGCTGTCCATTGATTTGAGCAGTAAATGCAAAGACTACCTCAACTCAAGAAGGTCAGTTTTTGTTAGCCAGCAAGCACAGCAGTTGAGATTTGAGAACACACACACACACACAACACACCTTGAGCAACGTTATTACTTACAACAGTCTTGCTATACAGCTGTGAAGTGAGTGGCTCCCTCTTCAAAGAAGCCCAGAGTTATATTTCCTTTGCAGTAAGCATGGCTAACCGGTGGTAATTGATGGTCCATATGCCTCCAGTGTTTTCAGGTGTAACATTAGAGGCTAGGCTAACCAGTGGTAATTGATGGTCCATAAGTCCCCAGTGTTCTCATGTGTAGCATTAAATGCTAGGCTAACTGGTGGTAGCTGCCCCATTCTCAGGATTAGCTTTAGAGACTAGTCCAAACGGTGGTAGCTAATGGTCCATAAACTTCCAGTTTTCACAGGTGTAGCATTAGAGGCTAGGTTAACTGGTGGTAGCTGATAATTCATAAGCCCCCAGTGTTCAAAAGTGTAGCACTAGAGGTTAGGCTAACTGGTGGTAGATGATGGTCCGTAATAACCCTCCAGTGTTCCCAGGTATAGCTTTAGAAGCTAGGCTAACCAGTGGTAGCTAATAACTAATACTGTAAGCCCCCAGTGTTCATAAATGTATCATTAGATGCTAGTTGAAGGCCCATAAACCTCCAGTGTTGTCAAGTATAGAATTAGAAGCTAAGCTTGTTGTTGTATACAGTTCACACCCACAGGCCAGAGATCCTGGTATTTCCAACATCAGTCAGAACCAAGGAAGCTTTCTGGATGGAAAGTGAAATGCCAGTGAAATCCAGTTGCCTTAACTGAATATGATATGATTAGAAGCTAAGCTAACCAGTGGTAGTTAACCAGTGGTAGCTGTCCCCAGTGTTCTCAGATGTAGCATTAGAGGCTAGGATAACCGGTGGTAGCTGATAGTTCATAAGCGTCCAGTGTTCATAAATGTAGCATTAGAGGCTAGGCTAACCAGTGTTAGTTGATGGCCCATAAACCTCCAGTGTTCATAAGTGTAGCATTTGAGGCTAGGCTAAACGGTTGTAGCTGGTCTGTATTAATTGTGGTATAATTGTAGAGTGGTGTAATCTAGGCAGTATTGTAATCCACTTTATCCACTGTTTGTGTGTGGATCTGGTAGGTGTAATCCATAATGTATGTGTGCATGTAGATTTACTAGGTGTCATCCAGTAACTGATAATGTGT
>JAGFZM010001827.1:122059-138757 GCA_017657215.1 Limnothrissa miodon | reverse complement strand
ACACACACACACGTTAGACTGGGGGTTAACTATATGGGCCACACACACAGATGTATGTTAGAATGTGGGTAAACTATATGACCTATGATATTTATGATATAAAGGCACACACACATACGTAATATAAATCACCTGAGAGAGCATTACTCACAATTATAGTTGTTGATTGTTGATTAATTAGTTGTTTAAGTAGTATGTTTTAATGTAGCTAAAAATAGTATTTCCAGTATCAGTTGTCTTAGCATCTTGTCATGATCACAAAATCGTTTAATCAGCTATCTCTCTCATGCTCTTTTTAGTTGCTACACTCTCAGATCAGTGCCTACCTCCAGCAATATCAGCAACAGCAGCCTCCCCTCCATCCTCCTCAACAAAAGCTTTTCAATGTACTCCATCAGGTAAAACAGACTACACTTGCTTTGCACCGCAAAGATGTCTCCACCCTCCAAAGGTCTCTGCTCGGTCCTGGCTAGCATGCAGCATGTACTAGCATGTACTTTTAAAAAGGTACCACAGATATGGTGCTGGACTAAGATGACCATCAATGGCATCCTTCAGAACATCAATTGTCTGGGTGCTTTGCTTGCTGTTCCTTGCTAAGAGCAATGACATAATTAATGCATAGTCTCCAAATGACATTTTCATCCTCTATGGCAAGACTGAGCTGGGACAGTGTACTGTTAAAAAGGTACCCAAGATATGGTGCTGGACTAAGATGACCATCAATGGCATCCTTCAGAACATCAATCTTTGCCATAGGGTTGATTACTCTGCTAATACTTTAATATTGCACTTTACGAGAAACTCAACTATTGCCTTCGCTATTGATTTGGCATCACCTGCCTCCAATTCAACCAGCCCAAGAAATGTGGACACAAGTGTTCTTTTGTTAGCACCAAAATACCAAATCACCACACCCAGGTATTTTGAGACACTGACATAAGTCGACTCATCCAAAAGCATACTGAACTTCTCATCCCCCACATCTGATGTCATCATTTTCAGAAAATAAGGAGCCAATACTCCCTTAATTATTTCTGTGCATTTGGTGCGATGCATGTGGAAGTTTGTTGCTGCCACAGAATCTGAAAAGGCAACTTTGCAAACCATACCTAATTCTCACATGCTAGCAGTGAACAATGTTCCGCAATGGCCATTGCCATAGTAGCTTCTGCACTTTTGCAGTTATTCACTTTCCTAACTAGCTGTGGTAATGTAGACTGCTTTGCAGGGTTATAAGGTTTTGATTTATTTATATGCTTTGCTGTAGCACAATGTTTTCTAATGTCATACATTTTTGCAAGCATATCTGATTTGCAGTATGCTCGGCAGTCACCCCAGGTACTGGCTTCAGCCATCCTTTAAATTCAGGTACAGACTCCCGCTCTTTTCTGTATTTTTTGGCTGTACAATTTCGATTAAAATTAATGAGCAGCTACAGTCACTACATTTTAGCTGTGGTTATATTAATTCGCTCAAAAATATAAAATGCGTGCTACTGCTGTTGCTGCAGCTGTGCCTGGCTATTTATACCTTATGTTGCCCCACCCCCGCACTCTACTGAGTGAAACCTGCAGCCGCTGCTCTTTTGAGTCACTTTTTAAAAATTGTTAAAAGCAGCCAAACTAATGGCAAAAATTGCTACATTTGTTGCTAGGTGCTTTTGGAAAAAAAAGTTGCTAGGGTAGTATGAAAAGTTGCTAAATTTAGCAACAAAATTATTTTGGAAAGAAGGAGACAATGCTGAAAATTTCCTCTGTCCTTGAAACTAAAGGGCTTAAAGCAAAAGAGTCTGTAAAAATATTGCCATCATCATTGACAGGGATCTAAACTTCAGCAGTCACATGAAGGCTATCACCAAATCAGCCTTTTATCACTCAAGAAACATCACCAAACGGAGAGGTCTAATGTCAAAAAAAAAAAAAAACTTATCCATGCCTTTATCTCCAGTAGGGTTGATTACTGTAATAGTCTTTTCACAGGCATTCCTAAAAAGACCATAAAACATCTTCAACTGATCCAAAATGCAGCTGCCAGGGTTTTAACAAGTACGAAAAGAACCAGCCAAATTTCCCCATTGGCTTCCTGTAAGTTACAGAATTGATTTCAAAGCTTTACTACTTGTTTAAATCACTAAATGGGATAGGGCCTAGTTACTTGTCTGATATGTTTCAAAAATACATACCACCTAGGTTCTCAGGACACAAGAAAAAAATTAGCTTGTAAAACCTATGGTCAAAACAAAGTGTGGCGAAGCAGCTTTCAGCTATTATGCAGCTCAGATTTGGAACCAACTTCCTGAGGACATCAAAAATGCCCCTACTGGTACCAGTTTCAAAACTCAACTTAAGACCAAACTTTTCCCTGATTCTTACTCTTAATGATTAATTTATTCAAAAATTATTTTTATTTTCTGTCCTTCATTAACTTTTTATTCTTTTTAAATTTTTACTCTGTCCTTTAATCTTATTTGTTGTGGACTAGTGGTGGCAAGGCCAGTATTGTTCTTCTTATTAAGTTAAGTTTCTTCTTATTATTCCACCGGATTTTGGATCCGCTACTCCTCCTAGGGCTTTAGAGATAGACACACCGTTCCAACTCTGACACATTCGGCCTGATATTGATCGGTGTGCTTCCATTCAGATTTTTGATATCTCTTGTCGTTTGCCCGTTTCCCCTCTTTTTCTTGTCATTTTCCCATTGAAATGCATGGGGTGGGGTGTGGTGGGGGGGGGGGGGCTCGATACTTGGGTTGGAACATCAGCAAATGCCACTAATCACTCCATGAGTAGCACTTTTTTAAAACCAGTGTTTTAAGGATAGAAACAACACATGCCCATTGCTAGCCATTTTGAAGGCAGGCAGAGGCGATTCTATATTTCCCAAATAGCCGAGACAGAAGCAATCGTCAAAATTTCGATGTCAACCACATTATTGCATTTTAGACAACCTGTGAAAGGGGCTTAATGTGTTAAAAACCGAACTATCCCTTTAAATCACAAAGCTTATTTTGTAGTAGTTTGAGAGTTTAAGAAGCACGCAATTTCAGATTGCGTTTTTTGTGACAACAATCTCATCTATTTCTCCGCCTTGTCCTCACAAACAGGCTAAGGTAGGAGCACATTTTAAATGTTTTTTTGCTGGTTAAGAAGCGCTAAATTATTTGTTTCTTATTTGGTCATTATGCACAGTTTAAGAATTCAATGAAATTTAATTATTCCGCCGTGTTCGCAAATGGCACTGGTTGAAATATTATGTCAATGTGTTAATTGATTTGTGGTCATAATTTGATTTTGTCAATTTGAATTTAAAGCAACACGCCACCGTACTTCAGTATTGAAATATGTTCTTCCCCTAACTTAGATGAGTTGATACATACCTGTTTTGTCTCTATGCTTGCACGCAATCGTTCTGGCGCGCGATGCTACTTTCTTAGCATTTAGCTTAACCCAGTTCTTTCAATGTACACCAAACAGCCTTGAAGTTAGAAGCCACCAAGCAAATCCACGGCTTTCCTATTTACATGCGGATACTCGAATAGTTATTTAAGATGATTGTGGTGACAAAATAAAACGTAGCAATTTTCTAAGTAGATAACAAGGAGAACTATGTATGGCGGAAGAACACTTGGGAGCCCTTTGCAGTCGGCGTAGTATAAGACTTATCAGGAGTGAGGATATTACATGTGCAGACAGCGAAGGGCTCCCAAGTGTTCTTCCACCATACATAGTTCTCCTTGTTATCTGCTTAGAAAATTACAAAGTTTTATTTTGTGTCACCAAACGCTAAAAAGTTGCCGTACACCTTTACTTTAAAAAGTATGCATTTTCACAAGAGGAAAACACTTTCATATTCTACGACTTTCATCTGGGACAGATGCACGGCCTTGAACACAGGTCTCTCGAGCCAAGAACTGTAACTTTCCCTCTCCCCCACTGGCAAGTTACAGCACCTTGCATCAAATTTAAACCTTGCCAATTTGCCACAAGTAAGCCATTACAAAAGTATTTTCTTTACTTGTAATAGTGCTTTTGTAGTCTTTGTATAGCTCCACAAGGAGCTTTTGTTCATAGCTGTTGAAAAAATAAACCCTACTTTTAGGCTACGTTTACACATACCTGGGTATTTTGATAAACGAATATTTTCTTCCCTCCGTTTTCCAAAATAATTGCGTGCATACACCATCGTTTTCAAAAAAGTTTCCGTTTACATTTAGCTGCATAAATATGCTGTCGAGAGCCGTCATACCTACGTTAAGCCTATGGGCTGCGGTGTAGGAAGAAGGAGAAAGCCATACAAGCCAATCAGAAGCCTCACGCCATTCCTCCGGGACAACCACCTCATTTTCAAAGTGCTCCCACCAGACAGCAGTCCGCCCAGGTCGGACCCAAAAACTATGTTTTATCTGTTTTTCGCAGTTTACACGCAAACGTGAATACAGAGTTTTCCAAAATCTCCACTTTTGCCGGAGTTTTTAGAAAGAATCGTTTTCAGAGGTGACATCTCCATTTGTGTGTAAATGAAAGGCGCAAACAAAGGGAAAAGTGTCCGTTTTTAGGAGAAAACGTATATGTGTAAACGGGGTCTTACTGTTTACGTGCCCTAAGACAAGGTTAGAAGCACAGCTGAAATGTGTTAGTGGTATGGTTTGAGCCGCATGTTAAAGTTGAGGCTAGTTCAAACGAGGATTAAACACTAGCGCCGCACTTAAGAAATTTTGATAGAATACCCCTCAGGAGACCAGAGTACATCATTAGCTGAGGAGCTGAACTGCTTCTTTGCCCACTATGAGACTCCACAGCAGCTGTAGTCACCTGCTCTACAGCACACACCAGCTGGTAGGTTGAGCCTGATGTTAAAGTCGAAGCTAATTTAAAAAAAAAGGCTTAAACCGCTATCATTAGCCCTCTGAGGGGTATTCCATCAAAGTTATTTAAGTTTGCCTCACTGACACGGACATGGATGACTCCTAAATGGATTGTTTTTTTTGGCATCTGACCTCTGATGCGCCTTTACGGATCCCGGGTACAGCATGCAGCTGCCACAAGCCAATGCCATGCAAGATATGGATGACACTGTATTAGGGATTTTTGCTTCATCTCATTTATGTATGAGGGAAATGCCCTCAACGACAAATTGCTAGACATGGATCAGTTTTTTTTTTTTTTTTTTTGCTTTAGGGTTGTTGCCAAAAATCTAAATTGCGATTTTTTTCAACCAATATTGCGATTGCAATTTTATTGCGATATTTCACAATAAAAACCACACGCACCAAATATGTCCCATTAATATACATATTTGTACACAAGGTCTAATTAAAAATCAAAAATGATTCTCATTAATCAGCATATTTTTTATTTAAGAGCATATCTTGTTGCATTGAACCCCAATCCTTGTTTAACATAGTGCAGAGTGTAGCTAACAAACAAGTCTATGTATCAAGTCTATTCAGTTACAAAATAAATAATTGCGCGCCTCTGCGATTTCGAAATTGTCACGATTACATTAGAAATGCGATTAATTATCCAGCCCTATTTTGCTTCATGAATTATATTTGTGTTTTGTTTTTTGCTCCACTTCAGATGGTTATCGTCATATTTTGTCTTGCTTATTTCATGTTATGTGTTTACATGTTACCTGTTTCATGTTGTGTGTTTCTGAGATGATAAAATATTTTAGTTCCAATAACCATTTTGAATGTTTAAAAATCAAATGTTCAAATGTGTGTCCAAATGATTGTTTCCAATAACATGTGCGTCCTCTCTTCATGTGTTTTCCATATTAACGTGAAACTTGCTATTTAAGTGCTTCTCTAACTAAATTATTTAATGCCATTGGTTAATGCCCCGTGGTTTCTCCCAAGAAAACGCAATCTAATTTATCTTGTTCGCCGACAAAATTCTTCCTAAATGATCATCACTGGTTCATATATAACTCTGCGTAATGCTGGTTCCTGTTCTTTGGCTTGCAAACAAATACACATGAAATGGTGAGAATGTACCATGTTACTGCTTTTTGTTTTTTAATCAGCACCTGTAGGGGGAGCTCTAATGGTAAAAAAATGGTATGGCTTTAAGTCTAAAATAAGGCATGTGCACTATATGCTACACACACATGTGCACAAACACACACGACCAGAGAGAGCCTTGATTCTATACATTCACGGGATGTAGGATTTTAATTTAAAACATTCTGTAACACGTTCTAACACGTTCTGTAAGTAACTGTTGTTGTGTTAGTTGTTTTGTCGGTCATTTAGGTATCTATATATTCTTTATGAAAAGATAGACAGATAGATAGATACTTTATTGATCCCCAAGGGGAAATTCAAGGTCCCAGCAGCTTAAAAAATCACTCACAACTGTGATGGCTGCTGCCACACAGGGTAACATCACCCCCACTACACAAGCACAAGTTTAGTTAAGTTGCCACATTATTAGTTATCGAAACACTTTATTATTTGCAGACACATGCTCATAGTCAAAGAACACACAAACACTTTATTTCATTCTTTTGATTTATTCGTTTATTTACTTTAACCTTACACTGTTGCAAATGGGTGCACACATTTTTAACATGTTATGTTTGTTAATAATATGTTTTCTGTGTTTTCCTGAGTTTGGTGGGAGGTCCCTTCCTGCAAGGTGCAGGGGCGTGGCAAAGGGCAGACTACCATTAAGCCTTGGAGTCGGCAAATTGGGCTGTGCCATGTCTGCGTTCATCCGGAGGGGGGTTTTGGGTTGATGTTGTCGTTTTTAGTTTGTAGCGTTCAGGGGGTCAGGATTTGTGAGGTTAGCTTCAGCCAATTAGCATGCCACTTCCTCGTCGCCATTTTCCATAAATTACATTAAATCCGGTACCATTTTCCCAATGCTGATTGGTGGGTGACCAAAACTCAGCTCATGCACGAGTTTAGTGTTTGGCACGAGCTCAATCGCGTGTGCATGTTGATAATAATTTATTCATAGTAGACGCCTATCAAGAGACGCCCATTGGATTTAGACCCACGAACAGCATGTTAAACGAACAGCATGTTAAAAACAAACCACACATAATATGCGCTCTCACCATGAATGTTCTTGTAGAAACTTTGCAAGCGGCACCAGAAAAGGTAAATTAAGCCAACCAATCATATTAACATACACATTTGGGGTGGGCATTAAGTTCATGGGAGTGCTGCTAAAGGCAGGACAAGAAAACAATGCGCGTTCACAAACGAAGTAAACATCCAATGTGTAACATCCAAAGTACCGTGTAAACAGCCAATTCCTGTCATCCATATAGCTTACTGCTCATCCTTACGTCAATCAGTAATGCATTATATAATTGGCCAAGTAAAATGGTACCGGAAATAGGCTTCACGAAACTCCATTTTAAATGATGAAAAAATGGTTCAATTTTGGCTGAATTCCCTAGCCTAGCATTTCTCATTGAAATGAATGGGGGCGGGACTTGGTCACTTTCTCCAGGTTTTATAATACCTCCATGGTATCGTTTAGTGTCTGTGTCTAGTTGACCCCTTTTTGTTATCTTTTGGTTGGGCCAAGCCTGTATATATGTTCCTTTGTGTTTCTTTGTTGTTGGTCAGGTTTTGTTTGGTTTCATGTTATGTCCTGCGTGTCTTTATGTTCTTAGTAGGCCTATAGTTTTCAGTTTTGGGTCATTTTGACTTTGTTCATTGGGTTAATAAAAACCCTGTCTTTCTATCAAAAGTCCTTGTGTCCTCGTGCCTCACTGGTCGGTCGGTCCCTCACAACATATACTATAGTGTACACAGGATGATAAGAAGCAGATCAACAAAACAACATGACTAGATCAACATAACTAAAAATAGAATACAAATAGTACGGGTAGAGATGCGCATTAATGTACTGTGGTACAGTATGGGGTGTGTGTCAAGGTAAATGTAAATGTGTTGAAGATTTGCATCAAGATGTGTGAATCAATGCTTTGAATCTATGATTTTTTTTATGAATGCAGCTCAAAACATTGCATTTACTGCAGCATTGCAGTTTTGATACAGCAGTAAGGCACAGGATTTTTTCCCCTAAGGGACATGTACCAAAGATTGGCAATAGGGAATGCCAAATGGAACAGAGTTATTTAGCTAATAACAATAACTTTGTCATTTTACAGAATTAAGGTCCAAATTTAAACAATAAAATTGGCATTTTCCTGATAATATCTAGCAAAAGACATAAATATGACCTTCTTACAGACACAATATACACAGACACACACACACACTCACACATATTACATTTATATAGACAGTGACACACACACAGACACACACACACACACACACACACACACACACACACACACATGCACAGTGTGTGTCAGTTGTTTTTTGTCTGTCATTTAAGCATCTGCAAATTCTTCATGAAAAGTAAATGTGTTGAAGATTTGAATCTAGATGTGAGAATCATTCTCATTCATCCAGGTCATGAAAATCACAGTTCTGAGTAAGGCAACTGGACTTCTTTTTGGAGCTAGGGTTATCCTAAAAGACATACACCAAAGACTGTCCGGAGGGGGTACCAAATGGAACATTTTCTTCTCTTAATTAGAGTTATATATAATGCCCGTGGCTGAAACAGCCTGTTGATCTGCCTGCATTTTTCTTTTAACCAAACATTCTGAGAGGAGTCTTATTTCCATGCAAAAAGGGAAAGAGAGGAATTAGGGCAGCACCTCAAGGGGCCTCTTAAGGCCAACAACACCCCCGCCCCCCCAACACACACACACACACCTGTTAACCTAAACTAGGGCAGTAAACGTGAGTAATGTCAACGTGAAGAGGCATGTTCACCCAGCCAGACACTGTGGCTTACCATTAATGGTCTTGAACCAGTGGAGGCCCAGGCAAGGTTTATCTATAGATTTAGATTTAGATATTGCTATAGATATATAAGCAGCAATGAGGTATATTATTCTATGTATTACTATTGGTTGAAGATGCTTTCAACACATGTGCATAAGTATGTGACATAAGAAAGGAAAATGTTGTATGGATAAGTTGAAGAGAAGCACACACATATAGTGTGCGCTAAACATTTATGACTTATATAACCCTTATGACTTATCCTTGCACTGATGCTGTAATTATTATATTATTAGGCTATTTTTATTTTTATCTTATTGTCCATATACTTATACTAGAACTGTTAAATTGCTATGCTTCTATTCTTTATTGCCCATTTTACATGTGCACATATTTATTGCTGGTCTCTAGACTTTTAACCTTACACTGTTACACTACTGGACTCATTTGCACTACTACCTTGACACACACCTCATACTGGACCACAGTACATTCATGTGCATCTCTACCCTTAGTATTTGTATTCTATTGTTCTTTTTAGGAATGTTGGTCTAGTCATGTTGTTTTGTTGATCTGCTTCTCTTCATCCTGTGTACACTGTAGTATATGTTGTGTGTGTTTTTTTTAAGCTGCTGGGACCTTGAATTTCCCCTTGGGGATCAATAAAGTATCTATCCATCTATCTATATAGCTAAGTTTGGGAGAATTAAAGGCCCATTATGCAACATTTTTCATTTAATTAATCAGTTTCATACTGTTTAGGATGCTAAAATGAGTCATTACACGGCGAACAAACGGTGTAGAATGCGCCACCGTGGCCAATAGCGGTAGATACAGCACTTGCACTGTTCAGCAGCGTGGTCCGCCTCCAATAGAATGCAGTGCAATACAATGCAATACAGCGGTCTTTAGAGGGAGCTCGTGAGAGAGAAAAACAGAATGTTGCTTAGCCCCATGGGTGAAAGTCCCAGGGGGGACACAGGGGACATGTCCCCTCCCATCCAAGGGGTGTCCCCCCAAAAAAAAACAATTAAAAAAAAAGGAATATATATGTATAAAACACTCGCTATTGTTAAAAATGTAGGTATATCTAAAATAACTGTAAGCAGAAAAGAAAAAAGAATTCTGAAACAGTTGAGTTCACCCTCCCTTTCCTCACAGTGGTTTGGCCCACTGCCTGCTTCCCCAGTTCATCTCACGTACTGTAGCCAAAGATCTTTTAGAACATCAACCGTCTCTACTGTAGCCTACTCTAGTCTATAGGTGGATGCGTGGCTGCAGCTCAACAAAATTGAACGCTAGTACAAGGGTATTTCATTCACATTAAAGGCGCTCTAAGCGATTGTGTTTGATGTCACTTCTTGTTGACATTCAAAGTATTGTCAAACAAAACGGAGGATACCTCCCTCCTCCCCCTCCCTCCCATGCCTCCTGAAAGACTCACGCGCACTAACCCCCACCCAACCCCTCCTCCAAATCCTTCTTGTCGTTTTTTGGCTGGAACAATGTTTGTTATGTTTCATTTCGTTTGTTATGCTAGGTTTGCCCACTGTGTTTTTTAGCCGTTTGTGGAGCCTGGGCTGTCTACAGAGACCGCGTTTTTTTACAGTGTGTTCAGGGGATAGGCAGCTAGCAGATTGTGAGGAGATGTTTGCTGTATGTAACAACACATGTTTTAGTCCTAAAAACGCGTCACATCGCTTAGAGCACCTTTAAATAAATCGATTCTCTTTAATGTAGTTAAGGCTGACTCATGTATAAATTAGCATAAGTGCTGATTATCCATGTAATTTCCCACAAATCTTCTATATTAGCATCAAAAGTTTTGGCTACTTCATTATACGTTCATAAACGTTAGCTTGTTCATGTGGCATTTAGCCCCCCCCCCCAGCACATCTTAAATGTTTTGCAGGTGCCACAGTGTTTTTGCAGACACCCACATTTAATTTAACAGGATGTCATGTTTAGTTTAAAAAGTGTTATGCTTGAGGATAGAACGCACAAGGCCATCAGTGGGTACTGTATGTGGTTTTTGCGATATTTTTTTATTGGTGGCGTTAATCTCAGCCGGACTCAATGGACGATTAGCAGCTACGTTAGTTTATGGTTGTCAAGGCGACACAGTAACGTTAGATCTAATTCACTCGGCTAGTCGGCTTTGATTCATCACGTTTTTTGTGGCTGGTATATTTATATTGCGGGAGTCTTCATTATATCACTGTTCTTCTGAAAGAGACTACTGTACTCAATTTCTATTCTGTTCTTAGGTGTCTTAGCTTAATTAATTTTAAACCTTTTTTAATTCCTTGTTTTTATTGTTACCTTGCAGACAGTTTCATAGACTAAAATGACAGAGAAAAGGAGAGCAGATATTAGATCGTTTATCAGTGCACCTAAACCGTTTTGTTGCAAAGCTTTACTTATTTCATGTATCTTTTTCACAGTATATCAACATCCAATAGGCATGTTTACATTTCATTGTATGTTGATGGCTTAACAGTAAACAACATAACAATGCAATAAATAGTTTTTAATAATGATAGAAGCAAAGTTTTTCACTGTGGGGACATATCTTTATAAGAACAATCTGACCTATTTGTGTCCCCTTCAAAAATTTCTCTTGACAAATTTTATATCTATCGTCCCCCCCTACTGTCAAATGAAATTTACGCCCATGCTTAGCCCCTATTTACACACACACGTTGAAAAAAGCTCTGGAAACATTCATGGCAACAGTAAATGAAGAGGACCCAGGGACCAGTGGCGCCACCAGAATATTTTTCTAGGGGTGGCTAGTGGGGACCAGAGCAAATCTTAGGGTGGCATACCAAACTAAAGTCCTAAATCACAAAATGTAATGCTATAGATTCTGATAATGTAATGATGTATACAAGATATTAGGTGCAGGTCAGTATTCAATGACTTTTGCTATTATCTCTTGAATATAGCACTCAAAAATACAATTCTGTTTATGATATGTCCCGTTTTCTTTTCATCATCACCCTAGGCAGATTCACATAGCCATTTCGCATTACTTTGCTATGGTAGACTAACATTCCCGCTTAGCAAAGCTAGCATGAAAAACGTAATTAACAACGTTAATTTCAGTCACACAGGCTAATATGCAAAACTCGTGGGCATATGCATATTCATGTATTACTGTACTACTGAAAATTGCCATTGTGTGACATCAGTCGCGTAGGAAGCAGTTTGACATTGAGGGGGACCGAATCTGCACGAGTTCGGTGGCACTATGGAGCGGAAAATTCACGGCACAACTTTGCTCACGCATATAGGCCTACATCTCTTGTTGCAGCGTATACACATGCATCTTAATTTTCACTCATTAAAAATATTGTTCTGCGATTCTTATAGCACACATTTTGGCTAGACCTAGTGTGAGTTAAAGTTAGCCTACAGGCTAATAGTCCATATTCACCGAAATGCAAGATTAAAAGCGCCATCCCAGATAGCAAAGATTTTGGCTGTTCTTTGGCAAACATCTGGCGTTTTTGGGTTAATTTTGGCAAACAAATAAGTATGGAACTACTATCTGGTTTATCTATGGCAGAGTTGTGGTTGACCAGAGGTAAAGAATAAGGTATGGCATAACTTTGGCAAACGTATGGTAAACCATAATAAATTCCAAAGGCGGGTAATAGCAGATAACTTTTTGGCCCAGTTTTGGCGTAATCTAACTTCGCCAAACGATTGCCACAGACTGTAAAAGGGCGGGACTCTGTCCCGCACAATTCTGGGTGCATTTTGGCAACTGTCTGGTAAGCCGCAAGGTTTAAAGTAAAACCGGGAAATTTTAGCATTCAACTCAGAGAAGATCCCCGTCCTCCATTTACTCTGCTGTGACCTCTGTTGGTAAGTCTTTTCTTCCTTGGAAATATAATTTTAAGTCTTTTAATGGCTATAGGTTAGCATTTTGATTTTGTTCAGATTTATCAAATTGACACACATACCGTATGTTGATAGATTACCGGTATACATTTTAGAAATGTCCTTCAAAGTTTAAGCCTGCACGATTTCACCATAGATTGGTTAGGCTGAGACTAGCCTAAAGTGTGTGGTGTAAGACTAGCCTGAATTACAACGTGAATATCTGAACCTCGAAATTGTTTGAACTGATTTTGTGTCGTAGTCTGTTTTAATATCCGTTGTGTCTGAGTTGAATTGGCTGTAGAAAGCAAGTTAGCAAAACCATAGCACCCTATGTCGCTTAGCCAATGGATTATTTTCTAACAGCAATAAAGGTTGAATCAGATCAAATCAGATATTACTCACTGTCTCTATGATTTAACAGATTTAGTTTTTAAATGTCTTAGATTAGGCCTAATTTAAAGGTGACAGAGTCACATGCTCACATATACTGTAGGGATGACTAAAATAATTCACATTGATTATATAATTAACCATTGTTCTATAATATTGTGTTGTCAGATGCCGTCAGAAGAAATCCTAACGTAAGGTGTTGGAGCTGGAGCAAAGGTGAGAGCATTTTTTTAGCAATGTTTTTATTCAGTATGAAGACATGCAGTACCTAACCGTATACATTCTGTTCCCACAGACACAACAAAGTTATCTGTGTGCAGCTTCAGGAACTCCAGATCTCGGCCTTCATTTAATTACAAAGACACCTTGTGGTAGGCTGTTATACTTTCTCTTAACATCACCTTGCAGTTAACGTGCATAAATACTTTTTGGAGACCGACTGTCTGATTTAACCGAACTGATCTAATCCCCGTTGTTGATTAAAGGGTAATCTATCTAAAGTTAGGCTACCATACCGGTGAGAAATATTACGCTACAGCTTTTGCCGTAGGCTATTATATCTACCCCATCTGTAGACCAGAATATCCGTTGGTCCAGCTAACCGATGCCATGGGTGACAGGTAGCAGAATTTCTAATCGGAAATGCAGGCAGTTTCTGATCGTCGGGGTATCCGAAATTTTATTATCACCATATTGTTATACACAGACGCTACCCAGACAATGATATGCATGTGGCCACTGATAGAGATATTGGGTATTGGGTATTTTGCATAGAGAAGAAGATTGTAGCATGCATTATTTACCTCTGTCAAAGAGGTTTTTGCTTGGGTTTGTATGTTTGTCTGTTATGATAACAGTATGGTATGGTATGGTGCATGTGAATTCACATCATAATTAATGGGATTGTGTTGGTGAGTGGTGTGTTATTATGCTAATATATTGTATTTTAAAATTTCCAGATGCACTCCAGAGATTTTTGCAGAGACCCTCACCTGAAGAAAGCTCAGCAGAATCCTCAGGTTCACCTCTCTCTGAATCTTGTAAGTTTGTTTATTTATTATAGTTTTTGGTAGTAATAGCATTAGTTTTAGGAGTAGTGGGCTATACATGCATACAATATTAATAAAGCTATAATCATCTGTTGAGTAGGCTATGTTAATTGTTAGTTGTCTGTCATGATTGGACTTTGATAAGATTTTCAGGAAGTGTTAAATCTATATCTGTTAAAATTACTGACACAGACTTTCTTGTGCATGTCTTCAATTTCAGATGCTGTTGCTTGGCAGCAACGTACCATGAAATTACAGAGGCCAACCAAACACAGCCAGTACCCTACCATCTACCGAGACCCACACAGCCAACACAATAAATAAATAAATAATAAATGCAAATCTGTTTTTATGTTTTGTGTATAATAGGCTATATAACCACACATAACACTTTGGGCCAGTTATGGCATTACTTTGGGCGAGTTATGGCTTCTTTTTGGCAAGGTTTTGGGGAGTTGGCCAAGCATAAATAACACTTTGGGCCAGTTATGGCATCACTTTGGACAAGTTATGGCTTCTTTTTGGCAAAGTTTTGGGGGGTTTGGCCTTTCTTTGGTATACTTCTGGCAACAATTTGGTATGCCAAACTTAGTTTTGGCTAGGCTTTGGCTGGGTTTTGGCCTCCTTTGGTTTTCTTTTGGCATGCCTAATTTGGCCCAAATTTGGGCCGTACATCAACCCAAAGCTTTCCCAAAATGGCATGCCATATTTGGGCCAAATTTGGGCCATAATAATTTTGCTATCTGGGATTGTCGAGTAGGCCTACACTCAACAAGGGCACGTCTTCTAAACAACAGCCCAATGGAACGAATGAGAAGCCTAATTTTGTTTAAGTTTTTGGCCATTAGGTGGCAGACAGGTCATACTTCCCTGGATTACAAAAAGTCGACCATGGTATACACGAAAAAGGCCACTGCAGGGCTGATGATGGCACATAAAGGGTAATAATTGAACGTTACCCTACTATTTAAACAAAATCTGTTAAGCCAACCAGTTGCAATAATAAAATAAACCAGCGCGCTTACCTATTCTGATCCTCATCTCAGCAAACTCATGTTAGGCTACTAATTTAGCAGCCTGAATATCCAGTTAGTTCCAATGCCCTATTCTTCAAAGTATATGTGACACCCCATCTTAAAAGGTGCACATTCCTGCGTTAGGCTATATTTGATGTTTTTGATCGTTTTTTGGGATTATGATTGTGTGTATGTGGACAAGATCCAACAAGGTGGGCTAATCTGTTTTCTAATCATGGCTGTATCTGGAACGAGATTGGCAGCGACTGAACATTAAGTCAGATCTATCAGTAGACTGGTTTAAGAAACCAAATCAAAATTATGCCGTCTCAACAACGTTGATAACTGCCACTGACCTCAGTCCTCGCTGGGTTGCTGCTGACAAAGCTGGTTTTGAATGCAGCACATAGCCTAAGTAATGAAGTCCCTATGATTTAACATTCTGTAAAACCGTACTTAAAACTAACATGTCATTCACTGTGTGCATTGTTTTATCAGAGCATTGTTTCACCATAAAAGCAATTTTCTCTCCGGCCACACAATTAACGTAGCTTCACACTTGTTTCCTTGCCTGCATACTGTAACGTTGATGCTATCTGTAAGCTCTAAGAAACGGCAGCAAATTAAGGTTTCCGATGGTCCAGAGCTACTGATAGTTGTTTTTTTTTTTAAATGACGGGAACCCTGCACTTACATTATTGACAAAAAAGGAGCGAATATCTCATTTTTTTTTCCCGGTGGACGTCTATGATGACTGGTAACGTTAGTTGATCTTGCAAGGAGCAGACGTTGCATGGGTGGTGGGGGAGGGGGGTTGTTATGTGAAGTTTGCGAGGATGGCAAAAGCAGCGCTGCTGTTTGTATCCCCTCCCATTTCAAAATTGTTTTTACATCGTGGATAATATAATCTAGTCTGCATTATATTTTCACAAATATGCATTATTAAGAAAATTATTAAAATTTTCTTAGGGGTGGCAAAGGGGTGGCTGAGGATAATTCTGGGGTGGCTGTAGCCACCCCTAGCCACCCCTTGGTGGCGCCACTGCCAGGGACAAGTTTTGTTTTATGTAGCCTAGCCTTATACAGCCTTGATGTGATATCATCTGCAACTACAAAACAGGTGGCCGTTTTTAAGAATAATATTATTTGAACACAAATGTTTTAGTGTATAAAACGCAAAAGGCTATTACGCTCAAATCCAATATTGGTCACTAGACCTTTCCACACGGATAAGTGTGTGACATGAGAGATTCTGAAACGATCAGGGAAAAGTAAAAGACAGGAGAAGTAAAGACACACACAGACAAAAAGTCTGGGAAAGGAAACATTTATGGAAACAGTAAATTAAGAGGATCCAGGTGTAGCCTACACTTGTTATTCTGTCCTGGATACGTGAGCTGTATTGTAGACAGATAGCTAACAAGAAAGACCCAGTAGACTTGATTCCAGGTAGAGGTATTTACTGAAATCTCTGGTACTTTTTTTTGGTAAAACTGCAACACAATGAAATATGTACAGTACATGT
>JAGFZM010001827.1:106236-122049 GCA_017657215.1 Limnothrissa miodon | reverse complement strand
AACTGCATTAACTCAATACCACCACTAGAGGGATCAAACCCCTCCCAATTAGTGACAGGAGTCAGAACACTTGTTGTGGTTCCACGTGTAGCCTAGCTATAAGCCCAAGTCCAGTCCAAGTAGTATATTAACAAACATGTAGCATGCATGTGAAATGGCACCTTAACATTTCATTAGGCCTACTGTGTGTTTTCTGTTAATAAATACAGTACTTACTGTTACATAGTAAATAGTACTTTAACAATAATAGTAAAAATATTTTAATGTCAAAATTGTTGAAGGAAAATAAATGTGGGTCATTCACAGGAAAAAAAAAACACACACACACTCCCTCAGATTCAGCTGCTGGTTGGCATGAATAAGGCTGCAAACACTCTCTCTCTCTCTCTCTCTCTCTCTCTCTCTCTCTCTCTCACACACACACACACACACACACACACTTAAACATCCCTACCACCAGATCAGGTTCATATGCAGGTTTGCATGAATGAGGCTGTCCGTGTACGTCCCCAAGTGAGAGGGGCAGTAAAATGCCTGTAGTCTGCATGGCACCATTTCTTTTATTGGGTCTGTTGTGTTATGCAACTCCAGTTCAATGCTA
Organism: Limnothrissa miodon; assembly: GCA_017657215.1. Lineage (NCBI taxonomy): Eukaryota > Metazoa > Chordata > Actinopteri > Clupeiformes > Clupeidae > Limnothrissa > Limnothrissa miodon. The sequence continues at coordinate 121,448 of JAGFZM010001827.1, read as the reverse complement.
TTTATATGCAAATCCGCTCCTCCTAAGCTAAAAATATGACATACACACACCCCCTGGGCTAAGAAAGTGATACTGACCCCCATCCACACCCCCCACCCGTCCACCTATTTCTATACCTACCAATCACACACACACTCACACTCACATAGTTGCTGGCCCAATATGATCTCGGAAACACCCCCTTTAAAAATTGACCCTTTTGTACCGACCTCACAGAGATACCAGCATCAGTTCCCTTTTTGAAACAGACTTCACAGAGATAGCAGCATCAGATTCATTTATAACTGACCTCCAGTGGTGGACAGTAATGAAGTACAAGTAATTCGTTACCGTACTTAAGTAACTTTTTAACGTATCTGTACTTTACTTGAGTATCATTGTTTTGTGAGACTTTATACTTTGACTCAACTACATTTCGAAGTGGAAAACCTTACTTTTTACGCCACTACTTTCCTAAACCCTATCATTTCTTTTTACGTTCCTTTCCACAACATACATGCGTAACCAGTGACAGGTCAAAATAAGTACATGTGTTCCGCAAGTGTACCAATCAGAACACGTTGTGTTTCGTGCAGTTTGCGCGCTTTACTGTCTATGGCTGCTGCCTGCAAGCTTGCTTCTTTTCGCTGTCACTTTATAGCCAATGCAATAATGGAATCACAGACAACAAAAATAACCCCCCAAATTCCGAAATGCATCTTTGAATCCCATTTGTGGGTCTTAGGCATTAATGGCGGCCAAGGAAAGTTTGCAAGTTATTGTACAGCTCAGCTGTGATTTAGTAAATGAGCAAGGTGCTATATGATAAAGGAATAAGATTTCTACATTACTTCAAACAGTAAACTGTTAAAGAAATACGTGTCTAATGTGGTTTCCCCCACCCTATTTATTCCTAATCACGTGGTTTCCATTTAGTAGGATGTGCTTATGATAATTTCAAAAGATATCAGTATAGATATCAGTAGATAGATATCAGATATCATTTTTTTTTTTTTTTACCTTGTATGACTTGATTGAGTGTATAAAGGACATGACAAGACATTGGAACTACATTACACCAAATTACTTTTACTTTTGATACTTAAGTACATTTGAAGTCAAGTACTTTTATACTTTTACTCAAGTCAAAATTTAAAGGGAGCACTTCCACTTTTACTGGAGTAATATTTTACACTAGGTATCTCAACTTTTACTCAAGTACATGATCTGTGTACTTCGTCCATCACTGCTGACCTCAGAGAAAACGGCATCAGATTCCTTCTGAAACTGACTTCACAGAGATCAGCGTCAGTTTGCATAACAGGCTTCAAGAACAGTTGAAAACCATGTATTTTCAAGCACACATGGTTATCATTCCATTTTCACCGGGCACAATTTATTTACATACTTTATCATTCCAAATGCATCTTTACACATAGAGCACCATTTGACCCATTCCATGTATCTTGGTTTGCACATCCCTGGGCATTAATGAAAACGTGGATGTTCTCCTTCCTGGAGGGAAGGAAAGAAGGCTTCAGAACTCATGTTTACAGGCTTCAGAGCTCTTGTGGTGTAATCACAGAGAAAGTGATAAATCTGTGTACATGAAATAAATGTAAGAAAGGGGTTAGTAATGATGTAAGTTTGTTTGTGTGTGTATGTGTGTGTGTGTGTGTGTGTGAATGTGTGTGTGTGTGTGTGTGTGTGTGTGTGAATGCTCAAAGCACAAAGGGGATCAATACTTGATCATTGTCGAGCGAGGTAGCTGCTGTTAGATTATAGGCCCTACAACCAAGGTGACTGGAGCCTGCTGAACTGTATAATAGTATGTCACATCCTAGACAATTTGAAAGTGTGTTATATGTTTTTCTTTTTTACTCTTCTATACTACTCTGTTAGATTGAGTCATAACAATAATTTTGGTTTCAGTTACATGACGCTTTCGAAAGCTCTTCTGCAACCCATTTTGTATTCAATTCAATTCAGTTTTATTTGTATAGCGCATTTTTACAAAAGGCATGTCTCAAAGCGCTTAACACAAAGAGACCCAATGAGCAACAGGGGCAAGGAAAAACTCCCTAGCAGCATTTTTTGTTTTTATTTATTTTTTATTTTTTTTTGTTTTATTTGTTTATTTAACAGGGACCATGCACAGAACAATTCCTGTACCAGAGTTAGGTATACAGCTAATTTACATCTGTGGTCCCTGGGCAGGATGCAGTAAGACAATAAAAAAATAAAAATAAAACATACACACGAACAAACAATAAACATATAGACATTACATACCCTACTGTTACCATTACAAATAACTACACAGTAAAAACAACAACAACAGATTATGACAGCCTCATACTAAGACATAGACAACAGCAACTTCACACTTTGGCATTTTGACATAAGAGCAATACACATCCAGTACAAGGGACACATATAACATATATGACAACACATAGGACAGCAACCATTGACTAATGATCGCATCTTTGATTAGCCTTTAGCCATGTCTTCAGGGATAATTTAAACTGACTGAGGGTTGTACTTCCCCTAATATGTACTGGGATTGAATTCCATTTTTCCACTGCTCTAACAGAAAAAACTGACTGGCCAAATGATGTCTTCCTGTAAACCGCATAGCAATCACCTCTGACAGAGGACCTAGAGACCCTTATTTTATCTCTACAAAGTGATATGCATTGCTTGAGAGGTGGTGGTGCAAGATCACAAATAAGTTTATACAATAAGCACATATCAGCAAAACAAATAAAACTTTCAAAAGTCAGTAAATTGTATTTTGTTATAATGGTACAGTGATGGTAATGTCTTGCTTTTTTGTCAAGTACTTTTATAGCCATTTTATAGAGGGTGGCTAGAGGTTGTAAAGTAGTCACTCCTGCCTGGGACCAACTTGTAGAGCAGTATGACAGATGTGAAAAAATCATGGAGTGTAAGAATAGTTTAGCCGCAGGGAGGGGCAATTGGTGGCTAATATATCTAAAGTTAGCTAAGTTAGCTCTGACACTTTTGGATATTTTCTTTATGTGTTTTTTAAAATTTAAATTAGAATCAATGATTACGCCCAAATATTTGAAGTTATCAACAGTGTTTATTATCTCTCCCTTAACCAGGATACTAGGTTGCTGTTTTATAGCATATCATTTGATAAAGAAATACATGGCCACTGTTTTACTCACATTAAGAGTAAGACAACTATAAGTCAACCAGTCTGACACTTTATTTAAAGCTGAAGTGAGTTTTAGTGCAGCTTGTTCTCTGGTGTTAGCATGTACATATATAACTGTCTCATCTGCATACATTTGAATGTGAGCTTCTGGGCCAATCAAGGGCAAATCATTTATATATAAACTAAATAAAATTGGACCTAAAATAGATCCCTGGGGTACTCCTACTGTACTATTAGAAAGTGATGAGCATGTATCAATAATTCTTGTACATTGCTTTCTTGAGTCTAAGTAAGATTCCATCCATAACATAGCATTAGCAGAAAAGTTTAAGCGTGAGAGTTTGGACAGCAGGACATTATGGTTAACAGTGTCGAATGCCTTTTTAAAATCCAGGAAGACGGCACCAACTTCTTTTTACTTCTTATGGTAAAGGAAGAAACCTTGGGCAGTTCCGACTGCTCAATGGGTTAGCCCAACTGCCTAGGGCATTTTGTATCCATTAAATACCACCTAGATGACATTCAAAATGTAATGTTTTGTAGTTTTCTTGGAACATGACAGGAAGATAAAACTGGAGGAAAATAAAGACAATTTTCTCGTCCTTTTTCCCAGCACTCAGTGACCTCAAACATAGATCAACATTTCTTCAAACCTCCAGAATGCATATTAGTTGCTAGTAGCCTTATTAGGCCTATAAAGATAATTGAAAAAGATAATGTGAAGTGATACTCCCTTGAAAGGTAACAGGTGTGTAGATCTACAAGCTCAGAGAACAATAGCTCCATCTACAGGTGACATATTATATGTATATTATATGTCACTTGAGCTGTGTGTGCATAGAAATTAAAGTAAAAATAAGTGAACAGAATGCGAAAGGGGAAAGTAAGATCAGGCTATTTGGTTTGGCTAGATTGAAGTTAATAATAGGCTATTGTGTACAAAAAGACACAATAGTGAGGTAAAATTTCTTTCTGTTTTGCGACACATTTGAGAGAAAATGTGTTTCTAGCCTATTTCACATGAGGTGAGTTGTGAGGTGCACGTCGAAACTTCAGGAAGTAGGCTATGCACAAGACAGAGTTAAATGAAAGAGTCAGCTTCTAGGCCTACACTACACAATGCGATATGCACGATTTAGCCAAAATTCAGCCCGATTTCAAAAATAATTGCACGACTTAAAAATTGTGGCAAAATGCATACAGCAACTATCTTTGTACCTTCGGTTGCGTTTAACAGTTACACAATGCACAACATCATCAATGCACATCATTTATGAGGTCAATAAATAAGCAACTATGAAACGGGCCTAGCCTGCCCAAGCGGGTATTCAAAGTCAATGTGTACTTTATTGTCAATTCACTATGTAACAAGCATTACACCGAGGACTGAAAGTGCGTTTCACCAGACACCAAATGTGCAATTTTTAACTAAAAACACACACATGCATGCACACACACATATGCGCACACACACACACATACTCACACCATCACAACAGATACCATGAGACATCAATAAATAGACATAAAAAAACATACAATGTAAAGCGCTGGAGTGGTGGTGCAACATAGTTATTTGTTCAAGTAACATATTTAGATTTATATTTTTTCTTAGAGAGTTGATAAGCCTGATGGCTTGTGGAAAGAAACTGTTTGCCAGTCTGCTTGTGTGGCTCCGCATGCTGCGGTAGCATTTTGCAAGTGGTAAGAGGGAGAACAGTTTGTGTGCTGGGTGAGTGGTGTCCTTGATGATGTTGATGGCCCTCAGTGTGATTTGTAAAAGTCCTGGATGGCTGGTTAGGGTGCTCTGGTGATCTAGTCTACAGTCCTTCTTGTCTGCAGCTGAACAGCTGCCATACCAGACAGAGAGGCTACTGGTGAGGATGCTCTACAGCCCATGCCCATGTAGGCCTACACTACACGATGCGAGACGCACGATTTAGTAAAAATTCAGCCCAGTCTCAAAAATAATCGCACAACTTAAAAATCGTGGCAAAATGGGCCAAAAATCAGACAGTGTATAACGTCTAAAAAACTATTCGGAGCTCTCCGGTCAAACCTAGATGTAGTTTTCTGGAAGGAGCTTGCCCTGTTTTTTCTGATCCTGCGGTCCTGGACCGTCGGCACCAAAGAAGCCAGAACCCAACGTACGCCCTTCTAACTGGTGAATTCTTTCAGAGCTTTTGTATCTGTATTTGCGAAATTATATATTAATATATGTAGCCAACTGTAATAGTCTGCATATTTAATGTTTCATTAAGCTGAAGGCAATTCTAAATATAGTAGATTTTTATTTGGAGTGGTTGAAACATGAAGAAACGATCCAACATTAAACAGGAAGACAATCCTAAGGGGCAAAGGTAGGTTAGAGAGCACATGATCTGAACTATTAAGCTTGGGCTAATGTTTAGTGCCATTTGCGTTCAAAGTATATGTTATTGTATTTATACTGTAAATAAATACGGTCAAAATAAAGCACAGCTAAAGGGTGTTATTAGGGACAATGTGCTGTTATGTATTTATTTTTTATTTTTAATCAGGTATTTTTTATAATATGGTGGTGTCTGTAATTTTTGCATTGCACTGGAAAACACCTGCTAAATATAACCATACACTATAACCACAAGTAACAGACATTCTTAATACTACAGCTCATTCCATCATAAGAGGCCTCCATCACCCGTGCTTACGTGTGTCTCCATGAAAAGTGACCAGTCAGAGCATCGCTTCATTAACTTCAAACAGGAGGATGTCATGGATCAAGGCAAATCCTAATAACAAATTAATAGATTAAGTGCTGAAAGATAGATAGATAGATAGATAGAGAGAGATAGAGAGAGACAGATCCATACATACACACATACACTCCACATTCATACATACATGTTACACTCCACTCTGCTCCCCAGCTCTGAAACTCCCTCCCTTCTGATCTCCACAACACACACTCACTCCCACACTTCAAATCCAAACTCAAAACTCATCTGTTTAGAAAGGCCTTTTCACTCTGACCTCTCTCACTCTCTCTGACCACTTCCTGCAACCACTCTCACTCTATCGACTATCACTCCATCCACTCTGACCTCACTGACCACCCGACCATAACTGTATTTTAATCTATATTTGTTTTTAAATGTATTTTTATCTTTATCTTTAGCTTTTAATTTTACACTATTTTAATTTATTTTGTACGGATCTTTTTTAATGTCCTTGATGTATGGCGACCTTAAGAGCCTTGAAATGCCCCTAAGAAATACTATTATTATTATTATTATTATTATTATTATTATTATTATTATTATTGTTGTTGTTGTTGTTGTTTTCATTATCTGGGCTGGCCAGAGACCGGTTAACGCTACAGGACCTCCAGCACATATTCCAGGTTTGGATTCAGCCATGTCATGCATCACTGATAGACAATGATTAAAACATTAACTATGTTGGTTTAGAGAGGAGTCCTGAATACAAATGGAATGCAGCAAGAACAGTTTATACCATAGACTGTATGGTTTAAACCATGTCTTGACAATGAGGGACTTGAATAATTTGAGGTTGAATATTTACCCCTTACTCGCCATAATTCTTCTGCTTGGGGATGGCATGTGTATGACCGCCAACCACATGCCTGTATGCCTTTTCTGTTGACAATGGAACATGCCTGATGAAACATTGAGGTTTGGTCAACAAAGGGATGGAAAGCTGGAAGAGGAAGAAGCTACTACATGTCCAGCAGAGGGTGCTGTTTGATTAAGATTTAAACTATGTGCCAAAGTTCTTGTGTTACTCCAATATACCTTTTAAAATACAAGATTTTCAAACAAATACTTGTTTTACACTGTCCATATTCCTCGTCTCGCTGATTTATGATCGTGATTAAGTCATAAAACACAAGGGATGTCAACTTAGAGTTATTTTCTCAAATATAAAGCCAGGTGAAATATTTGTATTAGTTAGTCGATGGTGCTTCAAGTATGCTAACTTTGTTGTCGTGTTGATTGCGTCATGTGTTCGCTGAATGAAGAGAGAGAAAATGTAGTCATGTAGACTACGTAATGTGGAATGTAAGCCTATGCAAATGTTTTTTAATCATGATCATTATGATTTTGACTTTTAAAACACTGTAGCCTGTCACAATAGCATCTCAGTGATGTAGCCCACCCTAATCATCAGCTTTAGGCCTAGCCTATATAAAAATCTATAGATAGGTCTTAATTGACAGGAGGACAAGGCCTTGATGCATCAGTAGGCTAGGCAACCACTACCACTAGGCTAGGCTACCATTAGGCTACATAAACATGCACATGGATGCACACAAAAATAAAAATGCGGAAATATAACATAAAGTTTAACTTATTTTGTTTTATATGAGACTGTTATAGATAATAATTGTGACTACAATTTCTGAATGAGAACTGAGTGGACAAATTTGTTTCTTGGACAGCTGGACAAAGACTTCTCGTTCCACGACCTCTTGTAGGCTTCTCAATCTCAACATTGACAACACAGCTTAGGCTAGTAGCCTATCCCAAACAGGGTGGCCCACTCAGGTCATTCGTGCAAAAATGATTGTCGCTAGCAATCAATCTAGAGGGATAGAAGTGTGGGGTGTCGCACACAATGGTGTTTGCTCTGGCGCCTGCGCTTTGATGGGTAATTAACCGGGATGATGCCAAGCAGCCAATCACATCTCCCGTTAAAGCAGTCGCTGGATGCCTGGCCTGCGAGGAGCGGTCGGGAGAGAGAAACGGGCATCGCCGACACCAGATTCGTGTTTGGTCGGACAGACCTCACGCAGGCGTTCAACAAGTGATCCGGGTTGGCCAACCCACATTGTCAGTGCGGTAAGTTCTATTGTAGAGCTTAAATGACTCTTCTTGTAATACTTGTAGATACCTCTAACGAAACCGAGAAATATGAGACTGGAACTCTGTCTAGAAAGTAAGGGGACACACCATCACTGCACCGCTAATGTAAAACGGACAGATCATTTATTTCCATGACAGAACCCAAGGCACGTAGTTGTCTTATTTCAGATGACAACCGATACATAACCTCAATAATGTATCGTTTGTGTCAAACTCGCCCGGCATATTGGGTGCGGATGTGACACTTACGTCACCGCTCACTCGCTGCACTGTCCTGCGCGCATTCCAGAGCAGAGGAGTGTCAACAGGCGCAATTCGGTTTTTTAGACCGAGAAATGCAGAAGTGGCTTAAATTGAGTAGAAATGTTTGGAAATTTACCCATACTGTATCGTGTCATTTACTTATCATAAAAAGGGTGTTGCACCGGAACAGTCAACTAGTTGGTGGGACCGGACAAGAAATGCGGTCGAACTTTTGGAACGGTGGAAGAAAATTGAGGGCGTGTCTATGGGCATCATCTAAATAGATTATATATCAATTCGAATTGAAATCGACGTATGCTTTATTTCTACAACAGTTTTGCGATTTGTTTCCAAAACTTTTTTTTTAAGTCATAACTCTGTTTTGCAGTGCTTCCAAGTCGACCACACCTGTATGAAAATGTTGCAGGTTACGCCAAAGTTACTATTTGTTTTATTTTGTAATTCAATTGTGTACTATTACACCCCAACATAGACACACACTCAAAAACACACATACAAGCACATAGTGTGATTACTGAGATTTAGATTCCTCACTGCTACAGTATTTAGTGTATGATATAATTTTCTCAACAGCACTTGGTGACACCAAGATAGATGTGTAGATACTTCCTGGCTTGAAAGTAGCCAGAAGTTCTCCTTTAAAGGAATCTCTAAGGCATGTTAGCCCAGTAAGACTGATGTTGGCGTCAGCTAAATCAACATGATGACACAAAACATTCAACATTTGTATAGTTTTTAGTAAAAGTTTAGAAAGGTAGTGAGTGAGCTGTTGCTTGGCGCAGGTACGGTGCAGCCCCCAGCATGGCGGACCTGGAGGTGGTAAAGAAGATGTTGCGGGCCCTGCTGCAGTCCAGCAAGAGCGGTGTGACTCTGGGCCGCTTGCAGGCTGAGTACAAGGAGCTGACAGGCGAACTCATTCCACACAAGCAGCTCGGTCACAGCACACTGGACGCACTCCTGATCACCATCCCCTCCATAGTACGCATGGAACGGAACCGCAACGGGGAGGTGAGTCTATCTGTGTGTGTGTGTGTGTGTGTATGCGTTTGGGTGTGTGTGTGTGTGTGTGAACCAGTGTGGAGCATGTGTGCGTGTGTGTGTGATCACTATAGGGCTGGCCATCAAGTGGGTGAAAAGCCTGCTTTGGGCCATCAGACTTGGTTTCGCTGAAGAGGAAAACTTGATATTCTAATTATCCTTGAAACGTGGAAATGCATGGAATATGCCATTTTTTTTCTGGTCATTAACACAACATCTCTCTTCAGATTTTCATTTCATACAACAAGCTTCTGATCAGTCTGTCCAAATGACTCCCCTCTAGCCTGTAACCACTGTGAGAGAACTACCCTTCTGATCTCTTGAGAAGACTCTTTGCTCATAGTCATTAATTTGTGTAATTACCCCCTCTAACCACTCACCCACCACCCTGGTGCATTTCAGATGGTGTGCTATGCCACGGCATGCAGTGAGATGGCCCACCTCACAAAGCTGGTTGCACGGCAGCGCACTGCCAAGAAAACCGGTCGCCCACAGCTGGTCAACTGCCAGATGAGAGCCAAACCGGCCACTCCTCTCGTGCTTAATGGTGAGTATGTGTGTGTGTGTGTGTGTGTGTGTGCGCGCACATGAGGGTGACAACTTCTGCTACAGCCTGTTTGCCTTTTTAGGCCCAGTAGGATAACCCCAGAAAGGAGGATAAATACGTGTTCGGCTTGATGCTGCGCCGGACGCCGGACGGGGCATTAAAAATCCGGACTGTCCAGCCTAAATCCGGACGTCTGGTCACCCTATAGGGGTGGGCACTAATTCCCTTTTATGCACTCTGTAAAAATGAGGTCTATGGCTGAATAGGTAAGCAGAGGTTCACGGGCTCTCTTAGAATGGACAGTGTGCAATATGGGATCTCTGATGATGATGGGCAGTTTGCAACAAGGTGTCTCCCATAATTGCTAGCGGTTAACAGGCTAGTTGATGATGGACAGTGTGCTACATGGGCTCTCTCCTGTGGGCTAACTTTTAGCAGGCTAGCTGATGATGGGCAGTGTGCTACATGGGCTCTCTGCTGTGGGCTAACTTTTAGCAGGCTAGCTGATGATGGGCAGTGTGCTACATGGGCTCTCTCCTGTGGGCTAACTTTTAGCAGGCTAGCTGATGATGGCAGTGTGCTAAATGGCCTCTCCAATAAGTGCTAGCTGTTAGCAGGCTAGCTGATGTTGGGCAGTGTGCCACAGGGCCTCTCCCATGAGTGTTAGCTGTGCAATAATAAAATATCAGGGAATGTTATATTATTAATAACTCCAAAGGATAGTATGTGTGTGAACAGTATAATCAGTATAAGTATAATGTTGATGCTGCTGACTGTGTGTGTGTGTGTGTGTGTGTGTGTGTGTGTATCTGACAGTGACACTGCAGAAATAAGCAGGGCAAGGAACAGCAGACAGTAGCCTAGCTCTACACTTCTGGCTGCTTGTCCTGATCTCACCCCCACTCTTAAAGCAGCAACCAGCAACACACACACACACACACACACACACACACACACACACACATACACACACACACACACACACACACACACACACACATTGAAAAAGGGGGAACCTGGTAAAGACAGCAGCAGTGTGACTGATAGATCACAGACAGAGACTGTTGGAGAGATGGGTCACAGACAGACACTATAAGATAGTATATCAAGGAATCAAGTCATTTTTTATTGTCACATACTATTGTGTAAAAACTTACAGAAATATACTATGAAATAGCTAACATCACTGACAGAGACTTTAAGATAGCTGACATCATAGAAGGAGACTATAATATAGACGGTTCACTGACAGAGACTATAAGATAGCTGGGATCACAGACAGAGACTGTAAAATAGCTGAGATCACAGACAGAGACTATAAGATAGACGGAGTACAGACAGAGAGAGAAAAAAAGAATAGAAAGACAGAGAGGGAGACAGGGAAGAGACAGAGAAGAGAGAGAGAAGCAGAAAAAGTAAAAGAGGGAAATCAAAAAGAGAAGCAGAAAAAGAGAGTTGGAGATTGGCGTCAGTAACATATCATAAGGAACCCAAGCATGGCTTGGTTGAGTCTAAGAACACAGAGGGAGGGAGGGAGAGAGAGAGAGAGAGAGAGAGAGAGAGAGACGCCTGCATTGGGGCTTGAGTGACTCCAGTAAGTGCAGAGAAGGCGAAAGAGAGAGAGCGGTGCCGGTATTAGGCTTAGTGGAGGAGGAGGAGGAGGAGAGAGAGGGAGAGACAGTGACACCGGTATCAGGGTGAGTCCAGTAGGAGCAGCATGTCTTAATGCCCGTGCTGAGTCGGGGGAGTAATCTGGATCTGGCTGGACCTAACTGACTCAGCTGTGCCGGTAAGTGTGGGTGTGTGTGTGTGCATGTGTCGTAGGAGTGTGGGGCGTCATTGTGTGATGATTGTATTGCTCTTGTCATGACATTAGCAACATCATGAGAGATGCGCTGCAAGGAGTGATGTCATCGGGTGGGCAATTGTCATGCTTAGGGACATAATTCTCTCTTGACCGTTGGAGTTAGCGGGATAGCAGTAGCAGTTGTCTGCTTGGTGTTCTCTCACTGAGAGCAGACTACTTCCATGATGCAGTACCTGAAGATAAACACAATCATGGGATCATGTGTGCATGACCGTCTGGTTGATTGATGCTTTAGGATGCTAGATTATGGCAAAAAAAAGAAATTATAGTCATTTTAGTCAGGGCTAAGATCCTGATGACATCATATGATTAGTCGAACAACAATGTCAGTTTTAATATCAGACTTGAAATAAAAAGAGTTTTAATCAAATCAAAGTAGGCAGATTAATCATTAAGAGAACCATTGATCAGACACAGTCTAGAACACTTCTGCTGTTATCACAACTCTCACCTTTGCTGTTGCCTGTAACCACTCACTGATGTGATGAATCTATTGATGTTATAACCAGTGATTAATATGAAGGGCCTATTGAGCTTATATCCTGTGATTGATGTGTTGAATCTATCAATGTTATAACTGATGAATAATATAATGAACCTATTTATGTTATAACCTGTAATTAATATAATGAACCTATTTATGTTATAACCTGTAATATAATCAACCTTCTGATGCTATAACCTGTGATGTTTGAAGGCCCTTATTACTGATTTTTCCTGCTGATTCCTTGAACTAACGTCTGCAGAAAGAGTCTGCACTGAGATAAGTTATGATTGGTGAATTACAAATTTGCTGCAACAGGCTTTTACATTGATTTTGTATATGTGGTATGTGAGTGTACTGTATGTGTATGTGTGTGTGTGTGTGTGTGTCCAGCTTAATTGTGTGGTTACAGTTTTAGTTCACACTACTACGAAATGTCTTGCAGTTGTTAATGTTAATATTCATGTCAGTGTCAATGTTTATGTTGTTGCCGATGCTGATGTTGATGTCGATGTTAATGTCAATGTCAATGCTAATGTCAATGCCAATGTCAATGTCAATATCAATGTCAATGCCAATGCCAATGTCAACATCAATATCAATGACAATGTTAATGTCAATATCAATGTCAATGCCAATGCCAATGTCAACATCAATATCAATGACAATGTTAATGTCAATGTTAATTTAGAATTCGATGTTGATGTAAATGTAATTGTCGATGTGGATGCCAATGGCAGTTTCAATGTCAGCGCCAACGTTAATGTTGAAGTCGATGCCAATGACGATGCCGATGTTGATGCCGATGTCGACAATAGCTCCCCTCTTGACTCAGAGTCAGTACGTAACCCGGCTCAGGGCTTGTGATCAGGAGGCATTTTTAGCTGCAGCTCCAGCTCAGCTCTGTTCTACTTTCACATTTCTGTTCTGTTCTTTTTACAGCCAAACCCAGAACATCGCTGCGGCAACCGGATCACCGGGGACGACTTGGACGGGGGGGAGGCCGCTCTGGGGGGTACGGAGACTCTCGGCAGGGACATGTGAGAGACGGACACGGACAGACGGACGGCAGGGGTGGTGGCACCCAAAACAAGGTCCAGAACACGCCCGCCCGCAAAGTCTCATCTGCCTCAGACAGGTTAGCGACCAGGCTGGGGCTACAGGGGTCAAAGGTCAAGAAGTTCCCCTTTGTTCTAGCTGTATATTTTATACAAAATCACCTCAGGTATGGTACAGGTCTAAAATTGGGTCTGAAATTTGTCTGGTATGTAAGTCAATAAATGGTCTTTGGAGGCCCAACATTTAGGAGACCAGGTCTGGTGTATTGGGTCCATTCAGAACTCCCTATCATGACTAGTTGATTTTTTGTATTTAAACAGAACTTTATACAAAAGGCATGTCAATGGTGAAATCTATTTAATCTCTAGTCATTTCATTTAACGTTCATTTGACTGTTAAAACTGTTTTAAGTTTATCAGTGGCCGCCCACCTGATTGACACTTGGGTGTTCGATTAGCTTATTGCAGAACTCAAGTCTGGTGCAGTCCGGTTCTACTGGTAAGGTCTGGTTAAGCTGGTCAGAGCCTTGTTTGTTGATTGATCAGGACTGGTGAGTTCTGGTTCGGCTGGTCAGAGAGAACCTGCAAGATTGTCAGTCAACTTATGCTGCTTTCCGGAAAGCTGTTGAGTCGGTCCTCCACCCAAAAAAAGAAGAAGAAAGTGGAAGACTGTAGTAGTGACGTGGGGGTAAATCAATGTATGTCGGCCTCGCTGAAATGCAGCCGACCGATGCCCTATAACAGTGGGGGTGACAAACTAAAAGACTATAAACTACATTTATCAGCATTTGCTGGCTGTACTAGACTGTGCCATTTCACACATGTTCTGTTCTGCAAAGAAATGAACGCAAATATAGTTGCTTTATCACATGCAAGGCTGATGTACCTACTGATAGTCAAATTGTCTCTTGTTAAACCAAGCAAACAGTAGCTTATTGCGATAGTCAGCCATGTTATGTGGATACATATGGCTTTGTTTGGTTGGAACGCTTAGAGGTTGAACCTCAGAACACTTATGCCCAACCTCCCTTTTTTCTGAGATGCAGCTTTAGATATCCAATTGGTTAATCCAATCAGTGAGTGACAAGCAATCTCATTGGCCAAATACCACAGGAGAAACAAACAACAAAAACAGGGTCTACACTGCCCAAATAAATCTGAATCTGAATCAGTATCAGAAACTTGGTTTCATTGGTCAAGTATGCTTGCATACAAGATGATCTTATGATGATGATGATGGAGATGGTGAAAATGTAGTGCTTTATTTTTTTCCTTTTTTCTGTTCCTTTTATTTCTTTTTGTTTTTTGTTTTTCTCATTCCTTCTTTCTTTCCCTCCTCTCCCCCTCTTTGGTTGTGTGCTGTGAATGAGAGTAGTGTTGAGAGGGAGAGCAGGCCAGCGAGGGAGGGATGGAGCGATGAAGGGAGAGAGCTCTAGAATGAGAATGAGAACGATAGCCTGCTGCTTATTCAGCATGGGGGTGATATGTTGTGTGTGTGTGTGTGTGTGTGTGTGTAGAGCGGAAAGTCTCTCTCTCGGGGTGTGTGTTCTGATCTCTTTCTGCAAGCCAGAACACTTTTCAGTGCAAACAACTGAGCTCACACCCTGCTCCAACTCCACTGTGCTCTGTTGTGCCACCGTTGTCTGTATCAGTTACAGCACACACACACACAGAATGCCCCGTGCCTGATACCCCCACCGTTATAGTCTGTCCCTCCACAAGCGCCAGCCAGTCAGGATGTGTGTGTGTATGTGTGTGTGTGTAAGGGGGAGAGTGAGTGTGCTTGTGTGTGTGTGTGTGAGTGTGTGTGTTAAAGAGTAACTGTGTGTATATGTGTATGTGTGTTAGAAGGTAACAGTGTCTATTTTTCTGTGTGGTGGGGAGGATATGTATAGATGTTTGCATGTTAATAGGTGACTGTTG
>JAGFZM010001827.1:70758-105836 GCA_017657215.1 Limnothrissa miodon | reverse complement strand
TGTGTGTGTGTGTGTGTGAGATCAGACTCGTGTTCATCAGGCCCTCTTCATTAAGCCACTCCTGGGCATATTCTGCACCACATGACTCGTTGAAAAAGTGGCCGTTAAGAGGTATAAATTCATCATTGGTTAGTGGGATATGTTGGCCTTATTAGATTGGCTTTGGTGTTTAAAAATACTTTCCAGTTTGGTGAAAAGTGACAAGGCTCACCTGGTTAAGGTAATCTCCATGCTGTGGTATCACAAACATACATTGACCCAAACAGGTGATGCAATGGCAGCTTGCAAGCTCTTCTATACCAGTATTAGTCCAGCATCTTTTATGAAAAACCTGTTTTAGAAGGCTATAACTGCACTGAATGCAACAATTTAGTCACAGAAAAACAGCATTCATAAAAAATAGTGCCTTGTATTGAATTTTACAACACAATGCAATATTTCAGACTTTTGCAATACTGCAGAATAAACTGCAGTTTTCCTTTTCTAACACAATGCATTTTTGAGGGACATGTGTTCCTAGTCAATAAAGTAAAATAATGTAAAGGAACTTACAACCTACAAGATAGATGCTGTAAACTGGCAGCTAACGCTAACAGATATGGGCATAAGAACTCTTGCCGCCAGTTAGTTAGCATCGGGTGCTGTTTGGCTATTTTGTCTATGTTGTAACAAGGTCTGTTATCCACATACCTAAGCCTACCAACAGCATGGTATGGTAAAACAACAAGGCAACAGGTAGAGTCACTCTGGATAATCCTTTAGAGGGCTTATTTGGCTACACTGGCAATAATGAATCGGCCAGAGAAGCTCTGGTGAATTTACAAAGTGTTCAGTAAGGCATTGGTGAAAGTAGTTCCTGGTTCCCCTGCATGATAAGCATATCTTTAGTTCCTGGTTCCCCCACATGCTAACCATATCTTCCCTTTATCTCTCTCATGTCTCCCTTGGGCCTGTTAAAGGAATTATCCAGAGTAAAATACACTTTAGATAAATTTACGGATGATTGGGAGTACATACGTTGAGTTGACATCAAAATCATGTAATTCGGATGTGTTTTGAGGATGTTATATTTTACCGTTTTGAGCCAAAACTCGTTAGCCTGGAAGTGACCAGGGCATATCATTTCCGCCGCTACAAAACGCTATTTTTATACCTCTTCTACAGTTCCAAACAACATTACACTTACGTGGTAGTGAGTAGAGGGTCCCTAAAGCCAAACCGTAGTATCCCAAGGTCTTCATGTGGTTGGATAGAGAGTCCAGAATGAATTGTAACGAGCCAGTACCTTTCCGGAAATGTTGCTGCTTTAGCTGCCATCTTTAGGGGAAAGTCTGTAGGAGTCGGTTGCTGAGTGTGGAGTAACACAGTCTGGAAATTCACAATTTTTTTTTTTAGTTTTTAAACATAGTCCTTCTTTCAAATTGAAATGAAGTTGTATGCAACAGCAAAGCATAGCTTACTAACAGGTTAGAATTTTGAAATGTCATGTGACGTGATATCTCGCGTGAGGTAGCCTCCTGTTGAGGGAAGAGGCTCTGATTGAGCAGCAGAGATGAGCCTGAAAGACAAAACGTAGCAGGATGGCAGAGGACCTCAACGAAGAGGAATATTTTAGATTTGATTTTGAATTCGCTGGCCTGCCATACCAATTCGAACCTGAATATACAGACGAGGAAGCAGGCGGAGATCGCTGGAACCCAGCCGCAAGTTGCTAGTAAGCTAGGCTTTGCTGTTGCATACAACTTCATTTCAATTTCGAAAGACTAGATTTGTTTTTTGTTTTTTTTAACTGCGAAAATTGTGAATTTCTAGAGCGTGTTACTCCACACTCGAAAATCGACTCCAACGGACTTTCCCCTAAAATGGCAGCTGAAGCAGCAACATTTCCAGAAAGGTACTGGCTCGTTAAAATTCATTCTGGACTCTCTATCCGACCACATGAAGACCTCAGGATACTTCGGTTTGGCTTTAGGGACCCTTTACTCACTACCACGTAAGTGTAATGTTTGGGACTGTAGAAGAGGTATAAAAATAGCGTTTTGTAGCTGCGGAATTGATATGCCCTGGTCACTTCCAGGCTAACGAGTTTTGGCTCAAAACGGTAAAATATAACTTTCTCAAAACACATCAGAATGACATGATTTTGATGTCAACTTAACGTATGTAATCCCAATCATCCGTAAATTGATCTAAAGTGTATTTTACTCTGCATAACACATCACTGATTAAATTAACATGTTTCACTTATTGGCTGTTTGCCTGCTAATTACATCAGTCCTTTCAAATAGTAGTCTGGCTGCTGACACCGGCAGATGAAAGATACTGGTGCTGTAGATATTGGTGCTAATGTGGGCCGTAGCACAGGACTGGAGCACATTACAACCCACACCTGAAAAGGACAAAGGTGGTTGATAGTGTTTGGCTCAGATGATGGCGTCACAAGCCCAGCGGAAACCAAAAGCACTGTGCTGACTAGATGAGTGATTTGGTGGGGAATACCACCTAATAGAGAGGGAGGGATCATGGCCAACCAGTTTGGCCATGTAAGGGACGCACATTAACTTCCATCCCTACCCCCAACCATCTTGTTGCCATTGTTTGTTATGTTTAGCTCAGATCCTCTGCCCCTAGTGTTTGTTTGAGTATTACAGCCCCTGTGTTGTCTTTCGAGACCGTGTTTTTTCACAATGTATTCAGGGAGCAGAAAGCTAGCTGATCAAGGGGAGGTGCAGAATCTTATAGAGCACTTTTAATGTGCAGAGTGAAATAAGGTTGTTCTAAAGTGTTCTAGAAATGTAAAGTGTTTAATGAGTGACCAGCTATGAGTGTGTGCCACAATTTGTGTCATTAATTATTTCATTATTTCAATATAAAACTTCAACTCTCAAAAGCCTCTGTAGTGATTTAATGACAGCAGGCATTGAGGGTCTCCAAACTGTACATATGAAATAAAATCATCAACTGTCATTTCAATCCTAGTGGTTCATATTCACAATAGGGAATGCTGTTATTTATAATGCTAATAATAATGCTAGTTAGTGCACAGTGCTAGTAAATCTCCAAGAACATTATTGAATGCGGACCCAAACAGACTATACATGTATTTTGTGAACATTTTACTAGTAGACTACTATAGGAAAGGGTGCAGGGAACAATGTGCAGGTTTTTACATTAGCAGGCTTTTACATTAGCAGGTAATCTTTACTAGTAGCCCTTCCGATTTCTGTTTGTAGGCCAGACAAGAGGATGACCCTTCCCTCCAGGTTCCAAAAGGAAGTCCACGCCCACCTCTCTAGAAACCCTCAGCAGAGTAATGGTGAGTGGTTGGATTGCTTTTTCTTCCCCTTTTCAACTGCACTTGACCCTATCTCTCCCTCTCTCTCACCCTGTCCTTCTCTATCTCTTTTTTCTCCAGGTATAAACATTTTGTAGTGCTATCACATGTTCATGATACTTGATACTTCATGTAATGTTTATGACTGAATATTGTCACTTGACTCTTATGTTGAAGTCCTCACATGAAGTGCTATGAACAATGAATTGCGTACAGCACAATACAAGCAAGCAACCCGTGAAGGAGAGGAGTTTGATTAAGATGTTTATGAAAGATGGTGAAGATAAACAAACAGAGGTTGTGAGTTTGAGGGCATTGGTGGGGCTGTGTTCATCTAGTCCACAATGTGACAAAGGAAATTTTTTTTTGATATCTCTGCTCTACAAGGAACGTTTAAGAGAAGCATCCTGTTATACTCCCTGATTCAGGGATCCTTGGAAAGCTTATTTATTATTACAGTTAAGGTGGCAGGGGAATTACAGGAATTGATAGAAATTATTGAAACTTATTGATACAACAGGTGATCTTGTGGTCTTAGCCTGCCTGAGATTCTTTTCACCTTCATATAGTCGTTGTGTGAATGACCGCATTGCTTTAGTTTATGCCAATACATCTTACTAAAAGTTATTGGTTTTCCCCCTTCAAATGAGAGACCACTGACAAAAATCACGTTGATCACACATGGTATAAAACGCTCCTTTGGTTTCAAATGAAACAAAAATAAAATTAACAAAAAAAAAAAAAACAGTTTTTATTTTATTGCCTGTTTTTCAGCTCCTCCCAACCTAAACCAGAGCTCCCTGCTGGCAAAAGCCAAGACGACTCAGCCAGGGTCCTATAACCCACAGCTGGTGCAGGGCCGTCTGAAGGAGATCCTGACCAAGTACAGCAATGGCTTCTGGGTGTCCAAGCTACCCCACCTTTACAGAGAGCTGTACAAGCAGGACCTGCCCACTGACGCCCTCAAAGACCTAGAGCAGTGGACACATGTGTGCACTGTAAGACCTCACTGCTCACAGACACAGTACAGACCGCAATACCTACACATAGATTAGAAATATTACTGTTCACAGACACAGTAGGCTACAGACCGCAATACCTACACATAGATTAGAAATATTACTGCTCACAGACACAGAACAGACCTCAATACCTACACATAGATTAGAAATATCACTGCTCACAGACATGCTGTAGTACCAAACTGTAGTTTGTTATCTCCTCTATGATCTGTTTTGATTCAGTCCTCTATTTGTTCTGCCTTTATTTTTGCTCAATAAAATCACTCTCCCTCCCTTTTTATTTTTTCGGTCTCTCTTCACTCTCTTCCCCCCTCCCCCTGTGTTCCTTTCCATCTCTCCTTTTTTCTCTCTTTTCCCTCATCCTGCGTTCCTTTCCATCTCTCCTTCTTTCCGGTCTCTCTTTTCCCTCCCCTGCATTTCATTTCCTCTCTCCTTTTTTTCTCTCTTTCCCATCTCCCTGCATTCCTTTCCCTCTCTCCTTCTTTCCTTTTTCTTTCTCTCTCTCCTTTCCTTTCTCTCTGCCTCTCTCCTTCTGCAGGTGGAGAAGCCCTGCAGTACCAACCCTGCTGAGCTTCTTCTGTACCCTGCCAAAGAGTCCACCCCCAGCCCTCTTAGAGGCGACAGCCACTCTCCATCTCCTCACCCCCAGAGACCTCCCCTGCTCCGCACACCCACCCCCACTTCCCCAGGCCCCTCGTCCTCCGCCTCGCCCAGCCCCTCTCCCAGTGCGGGGATCCCTGTGCCTGTCTCTCTGTCTCCGCAGGTGCGTGGCAACCTGGAGGAGCTCCTGCTGAAGTACAGCAGTGGCCTGTGGGCTCACGCCCTGCCCAAACTCTACCAGGACACCTACAAGAGCTCGCTGCCTGACTACGTGCTCCAGCACCTGGGGCTTCTTGCCGACTTCTGCACCGTCGACTACCCCATGCCTGACAACCCCAAGCGCGCCATCCTGTACGTGCGCACGGCGGCAACGACGGCAGAGGAGGATGAGAACTGCAACCAGGCGCCAGCGGATCAGATACGAGCAGGTGCTGAAACGGACACGGAGAAGAACACAAGGGCAGGGACGGAGGAGGAGTCCCTGGTGCCTGCTCTGCAGATCCCGCGTGAGGAGTACCCGTCTGTGCTGGTGGTGGAGGCCACATGCACCAACAGTGTGGTGCTTAGGTGAGCATTCTGTTCTGAACATTCAAGGCAAGGCAAGGCAAGGCAATTTTATTTTATAAAGCACATTTTATACACAAAAGAATTTCAATGTGCTGTACAAAATAAAAGCAAAGTACATTAATAGTAAAAAAATACTGAATAAAACAAATAAAGGCATAAAGTGACAGCACAGTTTTGTTTAGATTTAAAACTGACAACAGTGCAGGCATTGTTTTTCAAGATGTGTGTTGATCTAAATACACTCTGCTCAGGTTACATAGGTGTGTTTGGTGCGAATGCGTGTGAGGCCGGTGGTGGCTTAGTGGTTAAGGAACCTGGCTAGCTTGCTTTGGTGCTGTAGGGAGACGAAGAGACAATTTACAACAGACAAATGTAAAGCAAGGTGAAAGCATTTGATCATTTAAATATGACAATTTAAATATGATGGCAGCAGGTGAGCATGCTGTGCTCAGGTAACACACAGGTGAAACGGTACGTTGGGCTGAATCTAGTGGTACAGGTGCATTGGGCTAAATGCAATTTCAGTATGGCGCCCTACAACTTAATGAAACCAAACCATCATAACACATAACTCTTCGCTTATTTTTTGCCTCTCATCTCATTATCACAACAATTGACTTATATTGGTGAAAATGTACAATGTTATTAGTTTGACATAAAATTGGTAATCCTAGGTGTAGCTTTCCAGCCATGTCTGGTATTTATTTAGTGTTCGCTGTGATTGGCGGTGGCAGGTACATAGGGGAGGGCTACTCACAGGCCCAGGAGAAGCTGGAGGACGAGATGTGGGAGTTCTACAGCCAGGACAACACCAAGAAAGCCCTGGCCTCCCCCGCCTCGGGTCAGCTGGCGGCCGTGCGTGCCGAGGAAGAGGAGGAGATCCTTCGAGCCCAAGTGTGCGAGGTCATGGCAGACAAGATCAAGGTTAGTACCCAGATGTGCGGGGTCATAAGGTCAAGGTCAAGAAGGGTGTTTGGGTGTGTGAGGTCATAATGTGGGCCATCTTACTGACATCTTATATTCTGGCCAATAGGGTACTTGTCTGTGATGTGTTCTGTGTTTGCAGGTGTACTATGTGGACCATGGCTTCTCTGAGGTCATCAGCAAATCCAAGCTGCTGGAGCTGGATGAGAAGTTCCTCAAGCTGCCCTTCCAGGCCACCAGATGCCAGCTAGCAGGTTAGTTGACTGCGGGTAGTTGGTGTATTTTCTATAAGGGTTAAGGTGTAGGCCACTAAATGAACGGAGTAAATGGCTTTGGGTAGTTGAAATATCATGTTTTAGGGTTAATGAGTAGGCCACTAAATGGATGGACTAAATGGCTTTGAGTAGTTGGTATATTACTGTATGTGTAAGGGTTAAGGTGTAGGCCACTAAATCCCAGTTGGCTGTTGGGTTGACTATGGGTAGATGGTATACTAAGATGTAGGGCACTAAATGCCTGCTAACGGGTTAAAGTGTAGGGCATTTGTGGAGCATTAGTAACAATAAATATGGAGTGTGTTAAAGGTTCAGTCACCCTTTATAACATAAACATAATGTCTCCTCAGGATCACCTAGCTGCTACTGTGTCATGTCAATCGACTCCACGGTTTCTGATCCTGTTAGAATAATACTGAGAGAGTGTATGACACCAATTTTTCCTAAGTGCCTGTATGTGTTTGTGTATGTGGTGTTTGTGTATGTGTTTGTGTGTGTATCAGGGCTAGAGCAGTTTAGCCAAGAGGCGTCAGTGCTGAAGAAGTTTGAGAGTATGGCAAGTGGGAAAATCCTGCTGGCCGAGATTTTAGAACGTGAGGCGACACCCCTCATGGTTCTGTACGACACGTCGCAGGATGATGACGTCAACATCAATGCAGCTTGCATGAAGTCCCTGCAAGACAAGTCCCTGGAGAGCCCGCTGCAGGTGCCCCTCCCAATATGGCCGCAAGCCTAAGATGATTACATCATGCTAAAATCCCATTAAATCCCCAGGAGCCGTCTGTGACCTCCCTGACTGTCTCCCTGACACACAGACAAAAACATCTTCCCCACTACTCCATTTATTCTGCCTTAACCATAGTCTTCAGTTCAGAACTCTATCCACATGCATTAATGTCCCAGTTAATTTACACATGATGTAATTGTTACCTTATATATAACTTAACACAGTAAATTCTACTACCAGGACCTGATAATGGCAGAAGTTCTGCTTCTGCTAGGTGTGTGTTTGAGCTTGGGTTGAAGCGAAAAGCAAGACCTTTAGCTCTTAAATAAGACTGGAAAACTGGAGAGGAAGTGAGTGCTCACACACACAATGCTCCTGGTTTTAGCACCAGGTCAGATCCAATCTCATTTTAGCCAGAGCCAGAACCTGTCCTGTTTGTACAGAGGTAAAAAAATGTAAAGACAGGATTCACATGTGTTTTGGCAGATGTTACAACATATAAAATTTCATGAATGTTATTTTGCTTTGGTAGGTGAACAGTGCCTATATGAATGTGAGTGTGACGAGTGTGTGTTCGGACGGGACAATCTATTGCCAGCTCCCTTCACGTGGTCTGGCCAAACTCACAGAGGTCCTGGGGAAGACAGAGGCTTACTTCCAGTGCCAGGTAGCACACACTAGCCGCTCACGTCTGTGTGTGTGTGTGTGTGTGTGTGTGTGCTGCAGACACATTGCCCAAGTAGCCTCTGACCTCTCTAACTGCTCTTCTCTCCTGCTTGCTCAGGAGCTCTGTAGGTGTGGGAGTCAGATTGGGATTAGTGTCCATAATCTGGGACTAGGATCTGGCCTATTTAATCTGTAGTAAACACTAACCCAGTGGCACAGTGCAACACTGTGAGCTACTTCCCCAGTCCTTCCTACTATCCATTTTAGCTATATATAGACCTTACATCATATGACTTGACATACACCCTTTCCAACTAGTATACCACTAAGGGTGATTGTATTTAAGGAACACACTGTATTAAATCTGATTGGTCTGCCACAACCTTAGACAGGGTTACCTGAGATATTTGAAATGATATATAGCTGTTCTGTGCTGTTATTTAATATAATATAATTTAATAGTAGCTAATATGAAAGACATTGCTTGAAAGTTCAAAGGCAACCTGTCCAGTAATTCAGCTGTTTGAATGTGCTGCTGGGTGTGTTGTGTGTGTGTGCATGCTGCTAAGTGTGTTTGTGTGTTTTTTTTGTGTGTGTGTGTGTGTGTGTGTGTGTGTGTGTATGTGGTGATGAGGGTGCAGACTGGACTTTGAGTTTAAGCTTAGTGTGCTCTATTGTATGACCACGTAGTGCTGATGTCATATCCCGTGCGGCAGGTGACGTCGGAGTTTCTGGTTTCTCGGCCATTCTGTGGGAAGGGCTGCCTGGCACGGTACAAAAACAAATGGTCTCGTGTGGAGGTCAGTGGAACCTAGCGGAACCCAGTGGAACATAACAAAAAGGAACATAACTGATTCAGATATATTGTATTGTTTATAAATGAACAGACTTTACAAACCTTCAAATGCATTCACTTTTTTAAATACAGTATCAAAGTTAATGTCTGCTCATGCACCACAGATGAATAATAGAAACTAAAACAGAGCTTTTTTTTATTACGTTTTTGTCTCAAGCACCCTTGTGTTGGATTGTTCTATTAATATATTCTCTTGTGTTTTTATATTTCTATTTACAAAAAAACTGAAAACAGTCTTGTCATCTAAGCCAGCCTTGTACTTAAAAAAACTCAGTATCTCTCTTTCTCTCTCTGTTTGTGTGTGTATCTCTGTCAGATCACTAATCTCCATGGCAGTAGAGTGTTGGACATCCTCTTCATTGATTTGGGGGTTCAGGCGTCTGTAGAGGTCATTGAACTAAGAGAGTTCCCACCCCCTTACCTGCGTGACCTCATCACTCTTCCACCCCAGGTGAGACTAGCTGTGCTGTGTTAGGCTTGGGGTGATCTTGATGTGCGTGTGTGTGTGTGTCTGTGTGAGAGTGTGAGAGAGAGAGAGGTGGGTTGTACTCATATATCTGTGAGTGTGGGATCTGACTGTGTGTGTGTGTGTGTGTGTGTTTCAGGTGGTAAAGTGCTATCTGGCTGATCTATCTGTGTGTGTGGGATCTGACTGTTTGTGTGTATGTGTGTGTGTGTTTCAGGTGGAAAATTGCTGTCTGGCTGATCTACCTGTGAACGTGTGATCTGACTGTGTGTGTGTGTGTGTGTGTTTCAGGTGGTAAAGTGTTGTCTAGCCGATCTATCTGTGAGTTTGGGATCTGACTGTTTGTGTGTTTGTGTGTGTGTGTGTGTGTGTGTGTGTGTGTTTCAGGTGGTAAAGTGCTGTCTGGCTGATCTATCTGTGAGTGTGGGATCCTGGACCCCAGAGGCTGTACAGTGGCTTAGAGACGCAGTACTGCACTGCAACAACTGCAGCATAAAGGTAAACATAGACACACACACACTCAGATACAGTGCAATTATAGTATTATTATTAACCGATAATAAAATACTTACAGTATACTTTTAGAGCACCCCAGGGTTTTTTTATACAGCATCATAGTGGCGAATTTTTTTCTTCAGATTGCCAAACTGGAGGAGGGCAAGCGTCTGGTGCACGTGTACCTCTTTACCAGCAAAAACTTCCACGACATGAGCCGTAGCATCAACCGGCAGCTGGCCGACTCCGCCCTCTGGAAACACCAGAAGGACGTCTTTCTTACCAGCCATGCCCCCTCAACCAAGACCACGCTTCCGACACCCACACAGCGCTCGGCCAGCCCCCTCACCACCTCCGGCTCTGGCTCCAACCCCACCACTACCAATGAGACACGAGCGCCCCAGCTCCGGCGCGCTCATTCCCTCCCAGGCACCAGGGCGAGCCCTCCCGCCACCCTGCCGCATGTTGCCTCTAGCCCCAGCCCGTCGCAGGGCCGCCTGCCGATGCCCCAGGCGCTGACGCTGCCCCCTGCTGGCCAGAACTTAGACGTGTACGTGTCGGTTGCCTGCCACCCTGGCCACTTTGTGCTGCAGCCCTGGCAGGACATGTACAAGCTGGTGGTGCTGATGGGGGAGATGATACTACACTACAACAAGAGCAACGACAAGCCCATAGCCATCGAGAAGAACCAGGTGTACGCCGCCAAGGTGGAGAACAAGTGAGTGTGTATTCCATCAAACTAGTAAAAACCATCAATGTACTGTGTTCTCATAATGAGGGGATTATGCAATATGACATCATGACTGACCTACGTATGTATGTATGTATATATGTATGTGTGCGTGTGCCTGCCATCCACAGTTGGCACCGGGTTCTGGTGAAGGGCATTCTGACTAATGGGCTGGTGTCCGTCTATGAGCTGGACTATGGCAAGCACGAGCTGGTTAGCTGCACACAGCTACGCCCACTCATCCAGGAGTTCCGTCAGCTCCCCTTCCAGGGCATCACTGCCCAGCTAGCGGGTACGCTCAGTCCACAACCACCACCATTGCATACATTTCACTTAAACAACACCATTCTAAGTGGTTATCAATATCACACTAAATGGTTAACTTCTGTGGTTGGGAACATGCAGTTCAATTTGTTAGGAGCGATTAGTAGGAACTTACAGAGAAACTTTTTGTTTGATTTAGTAGTCGTTCATTTTGTAGATTATAAAAGCACTTGTTGTCCGCAACGCATTTGTTGTCCGTGTTGGGGAAAGTTACTTTTGGATTACTTTTCTCTTATCAGAACAGTACAGAAACTGAGGACAAACAAAACTAATGTCAGTAAACATATAGCTAATGTTTCAAAAGAAAATATGTACATGTAAAATAGTATAATAGAATATAAAATAGTAATTATAATTTTTAAACGAAATACTGAATATTTCCTGATATGGTATTTTAATTACACATTTCAAAGTAACTAATTACTGTTACTTTATTATTTAATTAAATAACATAATTCTGTTGAAAGCTTCTAGGCTTCCAGGCTACTGAGTGGCAGGAATTTTGATGTGCTAATACCCCCTGGAGGCCATAATTATAATTGCTGGGATAAAATCATTTTGATTTACCGGTAGTTGAGTTTTGCTATCATCATATATTTGTCGTGTGACTGGCAATGGAGCTGAGATGTAGCATCTCAGAGTGACCTAAAATGACTGGATGTTTCTATGACAGCATTTGTGCTTCTGGTGAATCCAAAGCCATGTCATCTTCAAAGGTGAATGTGCTCCTTAAATCCTAATGCTAACCTCCCAAGCCTAGGATCATTAAACGCTTGATTGGAATAAATCAACTCATACAAGGTAAATGTTTGGGGATTTACGGCTGAAGGTTAGGGGACACAATGGAATTTAGACACTGGGATCAGAAGGGAAAATCCTGCCTTGTGCCTACAGGTTTTGCTAATGTGCTAGGTTAACGAGTTTTTCTCCATTAGTTCAGCTGGTTTGCAAAATGCTTGAAATGTGTATACAGTATGTGTGTGCTGATATGCTAGGCTAATGGGGCAGGATATCACTTCTATTTGAATCACCCTAGTTTGTAGCCCACCTACAGGAAATATCCCTAAAAGTGTAAAAATCTGGATTCAGAAGTCCTCAGATCTGTTCCAGAATCCTAGTTAAACCAGCTGATTGTAATTTAACAGAGCTCATCCGCTAGAATCACTTGCAAACATAGATATACATATACTATATGTATATGTATGCTTGCAAAGATTAAACTAGAGAATTTTTATTGGAGTGAGCACTTCCACTCTTAGAACACTCCTGGTGTTACTATGCTCTAGGGATGCTCGCCGGCGATCTCAGAATGAATAGGGGCATGTGGAGATGCACCCAGAAATTGAATTCACAACAAATTGCCCAACCAATAAGGAAACAAAGCGATACAACTGCCGTATTACTTCTTTTTGAGGAATTCCTATCAATTTCTATTAATTTAGCCGTCAAGCTCCATAGACATGAACTTGCTCTGGCTCTGGTTAAACCATCATGATGGCATCAGAACTTTTACAATTATGAATATCACTATAATGGTGTGTGTGGCTGTGTGTGCGTGTTGGATGAGAAGGGAAACAACTTGCTCACACAGATCTGATGTCACAGGTGTGAAGCCTCGTCAATGGTCGGAGGAGGCGTCCATCGTGTTCCGGAACCACGTGGAGAAGAAGCCGCTGGTTGCGCAGCTCGAAGCTGTCCAAGAGGCTCCCAACGCCTGGGACCGCAAGGTGACTGTCTACCTGGTAGACACCTCGCAGGAGGAGCACGATGTCTGGGTGCACGACATCATGGCTGAGTTTGCCGATGAGCTTACCAAGGCCGCCTAGCAACAGCAAGCAAGCAGCAGTGTGTACGAGAAAGAGCAGTTTGTTTGCAAGCGGTGGAAGAAAGTTAGCGACTAGTCAAACTAGTCTTCACACGAGTGTCTCATGTGCGTGGGTGTGAGCAACTGGTGTGTTTAGGGATGTTGTCTGGGGCCGTCTCTGTTTGTCTCCTATTACCCAATCCCAGTGGGGTTGTGCAGTGGGGTTGGGTAAGAGCCACTTGTGATGTGATAGATGAGCCACTTGTGATGTGATAGATAAAGTCATGAGGTTTGCAAGCCTTGACGCTGACTTTAACGACACATTAAAAAGACTTAACTGGGTTTGATTTACTAAGTCGACTCTGGCAGTGATGGAGGAGGCATCCAGCATGTATCTAGTTGGTCGACAGGCACAAAGTTGAATGAAAATTCAGACTTCATATGAAATTTCCAATTTCTAGAAGGTGAATGGGGAACGTGGATTGGTACAGTACATGTGCTTCCAAAATGCTTCCATTTTGTCCAACAAAAAAAGGGCTAAGCTAACGTCTCTGACATGACCTTAAGAAAACAGAGCTTTTGAAGTTCAACGCACAAATGAAAATGTCATTTCACACACAGAGGAGCTTGGGGTGTCCAACTGTGTTGACTCTCAAGTGTGATTAGACTTGACTGGGCTTGGTTCAGTACCATATCTGGTACTGATACGTTTTTAATGTCCCATGAGGGAGATTTCCAAGAACAAGTGTTAACTGACTGACTGATAGCGGATGCTTTTATCCAAAGCAACACAGACTTGCTTTGGCTGACCAACTGCCTGACAGTTATGTAAGTGCAATTCCACATGCACTGAACCGGGGAAAAACCCAGCAATTAAAAAAAAATTAAAAAAATTAATTTTTTTATTGTATCCCTTACAAAAATAACATTTTACAGAAGTAATACAATTCTATTGAAAAGATGGTAGTTAGACAAAGCAAGATACTTCATGGTAGTTCATGTCTGCCAAAAGTAGCCGTGTCATTGACTGTTCTTGACTGTAGTAGATAGTACCATACCGTGAAATAAGCTTGATACAGACCTGAATCATAGACATTTTTTTCGGAGTGGAGTATCATACCATGACAACTTTTTTCTTTAATGGACAGGAGGGTTTGGAGATCATGATACCGTGTCTGAATTCTCCATCCACTGCTCAGAAAAATAAGGCTTTTGAAATATTCTGTGAAATGCCATAGACCTCATTGTTACATAGCATGCCTTTGCACTGCATAATGTGATGGTGGTTCCAGGAAGCGGGAGATTAGTTGCCCCCCAATGTGACAGTGGTTCCAGAAAGTGGTGTGCCATTGAATATGTTGCTCTGCCTACCGACCATCTTTGTTGCTGTTTTACTGCAGTTTTTTTTACTAAAATGCCCTTCAAGACACAAAATGTTTCCAGATGAAAATAAGCAAAGCAACCGCAACTTTCTACAACTGCAGTTATTTTTTGTAAGGGATAGCCCGGTATTGCTAAGAGAGAGAAGCCACACAAGGACTCTCTTGGTTTGACAACTTGTTCTCTAAACTGTACCTTGATCATCTCTTTAGATGTCAGGTTCAAGAGTGAGGTGTTTACATAGGCCTGCTCAACAGTCTGACATTTGCCTGTCTGATGTTTTAACAGGTTTACAAAATAATAAAAAAAGGTTATAATGTAGTCATACATACCCTGTCCTCTGTCGATATGTGACAAGCCATTTGGACTGCTTTTATTTCGGCTCGTGCTACAGTGTTGTTCCTGAAGCTGTGGACAGGGGGCGCTATGCTATTTATTTCCTTCCTTTAATGTTGTTTTACTTTTTGTTTTTAGCGTAGGCTGGCACAGTTAAGTTGCATGACGTGAGTGGGTTTTGCTGAGGCGAGGCACAGCTCCAGCTTGGTACAGGCTACTGGTAATCAAATTACTGAATTATATCGAAATCAGAACCTCCAATTTTGACAACTTTTAACTCTAAGCATTTATGTGTATGGTTGGACCACAAGGTTGAGCGCATATCCTGAAATGTTTTAGGAATAAAGCTGATGAAACGTCACTTGTTTTCGTGTCTGTTTCATTTACTCCGCTTGGTCTCATCTCTCTGCAAGTTAGGGCTCAGACTAATCCATAACCCTTGACTTGGAACACAAGTGCAACATGCTTTTAAACACATGTTAAAGTGTAACATGGTTTTAACAATTTTAAACAGCATTTTATGGTTTAAAAGTTAATGCAAGTTTACTAACTTGCACTCTAAAAAGCGGTTATAAACAAAATAGCTAAAAAATAACAAAAGAAAACATATACCGCTAACAGTGTGGACGGACAGGCAGACACGCACACATAATATCACGTCTTACTGATAACAACTGACTGTAAAAAAAAAAAAAAAGAAAGAAAGAAAAACGCAGACAGACTGGTTAATAGACTGATTACCAGTCTGCTTTTGGGTCAGCAGACAGCTATGTGCCTCCGTGTGATCCTCCACCATTGTTTTTCAAGGGACAACATGAGCCGTGCTTTAGGAAAGCTTTCATATGCCGTGAGTAGCCGTGCTATTGTGGGACAATGAGGGATGACATGAGCCGTGCTTTAGGAAAGTTTTCATTTGTGCCTCATATTTATTTTCACCACATGAACTCAAGTCAAATCAACCAGTCACCGCCAGAACAATTGATCATGTTAAATATAAACTAAAAATGTGTGTGTGTGTATTGGACATGGAGTAGATGTATTACAAGAATTAACTTTTTAAGGAGTATGAAGTCAAGGCCAGAAGGACCCGTTTTAATTTTTTAGGGATTCTGTGTCTGTGTGTTCGTGTGTGTGTGTGTGAGTGTGTGTGGAGGAGTTTGTGGTCACTTTAGTTCGTCCAGTAACAGTCGGCAGCACTCGCCAACCTTGGCAGGCTCTGCCACACCCGAGTACTTGTTGATCTGTGCGGGCACGCCTAGCGAGCGTGCCAGGTCCTTTGCAGTGGCGTCTCCCGACACAGTGGTGCCTAGCGCCACCAGCAACCGAAACACGGCTTCCCTGTCCTGCACCACCTCCAGGGCAGCGCTAGCCACCGACAGGCACTGGGCCTTGGCCTCCAGCTCCGAGGGCTGTCCCAGCAGCTGTCCGGCGTAGTTGAGCACGAGCGTGGCCAGCGCCACGTGGATGTTCTTGTTATTGACAGCAACCAGGTTGGACGCGCGGCTCAGTACTGCCTCCCGCTGACCCAAGAGCAACTGCCGCCCATTCGCGCCCGCAAAACAGTTGCACAGCGTGCGCAGTGCCAGCATCTGATTGGCCGGCGGGCCCTGCGGGCCCATGAATGACAGCAGGTGGTTGCACAGGCTCACGCCCTCCGTGCCGCTGCACAGGCGCTGATTCACCTCTGGGTGGCGCACCGCCAGTCGAAGGATGTCTAGCACCGGAAATACAATATCTGTGGAGGAGAAGAACAACATAAACATGTGTTATAGCAACAGCTGCATTAGTGGGCACCCACTGGTCAGTGTCAGATCAAGTTCTAGGCTGTTCTGAAGCCTCAGCTATTTGGGAAATGTAGAATCGCCTCTGCCTGCTTCAAAATGTCTATCAATGGGCACAGTCTGTCAGTCCTTAAAACAACCCAAAACATTTGTTTTAAAAATATTTGCGACTCACCAAGTGGTTATTGGTTGCTCCTGATGTTCCAACCCAAGTATCGTAGCGAAATGCAGTCTCCATTATGTTTTAATTGCCATTTTGTAAGTTCCATAGGTTTCTATTAGAAGACTCTTTGCTCCTTGATATCACGCCAGCGCCAGTCTTACAGCAGTCTTTTTGCTTGCCACAGCAGTTGTCCTACCTGAACAGCGTGACGTGCTCTCTCTCCCAAGTATAGATATTTTTTAACAAAAGTTTTCAAGACTGAAAATGGAATATGAATGGTGGATACTAGAGGAGGACATGCTCAATTTTGAGTTTGACGGGCAAGGATATCGCTTTGAACCAGAAAACACTGAAGAGGAGCTACACCACATGGAGATGGAAGCTAGGGCTTTGGAGGTGCCTGGCCCTGAAGCTATAACTGAAGCGGAAGTTTATGTGTGGTTGCGATGTGTCTGGAAAAACTGTTCCGGAATTTACAAAGTGCCAAATAAAACATGACAGAAGTTTTATTTTGCTACGATACATGTTTTAGACCATCAGTGAGCACCACAAACCACTCAGTGAGTAGCAGTTTTTTTTATTTTTTTAAACTAGTGTTTTAAGGATAGAAACAAACAATTGCCCAACGCTAGCCATTTTGAAGCAGGCAGAGGCGATTCTACATTTTCCGTAGGCGGGAGCAGTCATCAAAATTTTGGTGTCAACCACTTTATTGCATTTTAGACAACCTGTGAAAGGAGCTCAAAGCGTTACAAAACTGTACTATACCTTTAATTGAATGTGTGTTTGTGTGTACTAAACTAAGAAGCTTTGTGTGACAGGAGAGCAGATTGACAATTTTACACCCAGAAACCTTTCACCACATTGCTCACTCTGAACATGCACATGCATGCACTCAAATAATCACACTCTTCCAAAAGGATACATTCCTCATGGCAAGTCTCACAAAATTGTTTGTGTGTGTGTGTGTGTTTAGTTCTTACCCTCTGGGCAGGGTGTATTTTCCTACAGCACGGGTGTGTGTGTGTGTGTGTGTGTGTGTGTGTTGTCCTCACCCTCTGGCCAGTGTGTGGTTTTCCACAGCAAGCTGATCTGCTCGTCTGAGGGCTGCTTGGAGGCCTTGAGGTCGCAGACGGCTGTGAGCATCTGCTCCAGATTCCCCAGCACCTCCTCAGACAGACGCTGCCCCTGGGGAGCTCCTCCGTTCAGCTCCTTCAGCTTGGCTACACAGGAGGTGGTGGAGGAGGAGAAAACAAATGGAGGAGATGGAAGGAGGAGAAAAAGAGCAATGATGTTGAAACAGAAAAAGGGGGAAAAAAAAAGAGGAGGAGGAGAAGAGAGGGGGGAAAGGAGAAGAGGAAGAGATGGGAGAGGAAGAGAGAAAGGACAGAGGGAGAGGTAGAGAAAAGAAAAGAGAAAAAGGAGGGCGAGGAAGAAGAAGGGAACAGAGGAAATCAAAGAGAAAAAAAGGAGAAGGGAGAGAGAGATAGTGAGAGATGCTAATGTGACGCTATGCTGGATATGTTAAAGAAGCACTAACACATCTTATGGATGCTCATGTGAGACTAGACTGAATACATTACAAAAGCACTAACACACAGCTGATGGATACTAGCATGAGGCTACAGTCCACAAAAGCGCTAACACATGGTAGCGTATTTCCATGAGGCTACACTTGATACGTTACACAAGCCTTAACGCACATTTGATGGATGCTAACGTGTATCCATAAAGCTACACTAACATAAGCAGATGCGATCAATCAAAGTCGATCAAAATGAGAAGACAGAACAAAGCTTTAGAAAGGTTGCTGCAATGCTGTGTCTAGTTCTACTGATCATCATGAAAGCTAATTGATGAATTTTGATGTTGTGTCTGATGTGACTGAACATATTATGAACATTCATTACATATCCATATCTTATCGTATACTGTTACTATTTAGTGTCGCCCCTGGTGTGTTGATTTCAGTTCAGTGTGTTCACAGACAGACAGTGTCTTTGTGTGAGGTCCCATACGAGAGCTGGCTTTTCTGCTGGGCGTCAGATTTAGCACAATGGGACCCCGAACCCACACACCCCCACTGACCTCACTGCACACAAACCCACACACCTCACTGTGTCTGTACATCTTACACAGTCAGCCAAATTCAGAACAGTCTGACAGGCACACACACACACAGCATTTCACTGAATGTAGCACTCATGCTCTCAAACACACACACAGCTTATCTTTGCTCATCTGTTCAGAGCCTGCCATCATACTCATGCACACACATGCACACTCAGGGATTCACACACAAATAGAGACACACACACATACAAACAGCACTATGTGTCAGCTCACCCAGGATCTGTGTGGCGTTGGCCTGTTCAAAGGTGACTCCCTCTGTCTTTGGGAAGTAGATGTTGGTGCTGGTCTGTCTGTGAGCCGCTGAGGAGTATGCACTACCGCCTGCAGAAATGGGTAAATGGGGGAGACATCATTCATCCATCCAATGATCCATCTATCCATCCATCCAGTTTTTAAGCATGCAACAGTGTGTGTAGAGTGTTTATCTGTATGCGTATGCATGTGTGTGTGTCTGCATGTTTGTGTTTGTGGGTGCGTAGGTGTGTGTGTGCGTGTGTGCCAGCTGAGGTAATGCTGCTGGTTGTTTATCTGCAGGTGCAGGCAGGTATATACCTGGATCAGGACCAGGACCCACTGGACCGGCTGGTGGCGCAGACCCCTTTACAGGTGAGAGATACACACACACACGCACACACACACAGCCAGACAGAGAGACAGACACAGGCCCGGCCCTGTTCCTACCTGTAAAGGGGTCAGCCGCTCCCCCCCCTGAGGCCCTGGTTGGAGGCCTCGGGGATGTACCGGCCCTGACCTGCAGGGGGCAAAAGGGAGATTGGAGACAAGTTAGACATTTTCACTGGCCAGGACTGGAGACAGTCAAATGGAATTAGAAACAGAAACAACAACAACAACAACAACATGCTCCAATTTATAACCATCTGGACCCTCCAATCTAGAACACACACACTGGCAGAAGGTGTTTAGTGTTTGAAGACTTTATCAGTGTGTGTGTGTGTGGTAGCCCTGCTGACCTGTGAAGGGGTCGCTGGATGAGGGCGCAGGGCCCAGCGTGTGGCCCTTGGTGTTTTCGATGATGAAGTTGGCCACTTGGTCCAGGAACATGGGGCTCAGGTCGTTCTTCTGCAGGAAGTTGTGGGCCACCAGCCACGGGTCGTCCGTCACGTTGTAGGGCAACTTCATGGACGGCCCGCCCTCATTCACGTCAATGGTGAACACAAAATCATACTCCTGGCCACCAGGGAGGGACAGAGGGACAGACGTTTGTTTGAGGTCCACAAAGTGTTGCACTATTAATAGGTTAAAGCTACAAATTTTAAGTCAATGGTGGACACAAAATTATACTACTGACCAATTGTGCTTGTTTGAGGTGATACCGAGTATTAATAGGTTAAAGCTTTGTACACACATTTGCTACATTTATTTACACATGCTGCATAGCTCAGTATTTCATTTCAGTACATCAATTAGCTCAACAGATTAAACAAATGAATGAACTCATAAGGTTGTTAAAAAAAAACTGATGACCAGCTTTTTTTAACACTGTTTATCTTCAATATGGAGCTAAATAAATAAGTTTGTGTGTTCCCTGCCTCACCTTGCCTTCGTACATGACCCTCTCTGACCTCTGCTGGGACGACCCCCCCAACCACGTCTCCGATCTTCACCCATCGGCTGTCGCTCACACTCCACTGATACGCCTCCACATGGTCACCCTCCCTCACCAGACGTGTCTGTCCGTCCCGGTTACCTACACACACACACACACACCCACACACACACAAACAGCACACACACACACACACACACACAAACAGCACACACACACACACAAATCAAGTTAAAATGATAAAGAAAAGTGAGAGGAAGTCTGCCCATTCTTGGATCGTATGCTAACCACTATCTTCAGTGGCTATCCAAACACAGTAGGAACCAGCAGTATCAACTACACAAAAGGAGGTTTGAAATGAAGCACTGAGGCTCTTCCCCTAAGCATTTAAAGAATAAAAATGCTTCATACTAGTAAATATTTCGAGGTCGTTTTTTAAGGAAAGGAAAATCCAAAAGCACCAACAAGTGTCTGAGGGATCAGGGCTTTAGGAGGACACTGGCACTCAAACATATGTGAACCCTTGCCTGGTTCATTAAGGTGCTCCTTTCCCGGAAGCTCCTCCATCTTGATGTCTCCCAAGTCGCCCGTCTTGGGGTCGATGGTGGCTCTGGAGAGCTCATCCTCGAAGGCCTGGAGGTCCTGCGCACTCGCCAAACGCTCCTCCGACTCAGTAAACACACGGATGAGGCCATCGCTGGGAGGAGGAATCAAAGACAAAACGCGCGCGCACACACACTTTATTTGTTTTTCCACAAAAAATGTTTTGCCTAAACTAGTTTTTCATAAAGTCACTTCTTGGTGGGAGGTGTCAAAAGATCAAAACAGATGATTTCTTTTGATTATTTAGTGAGATAAAGAGAACTGAAAAAGTGTAAAAACAAATTAACACAAAAAATGCTGGAAGGAGAGACACCAGTCCACGAGAGCAAGGGGTCAGGATTTGTCTGGTTAGCTTCAGCCAATTAGCATGCCACTTCCTCGTCGCCATTTTCCATAAAAAGGCAGGACAAGAAAACAATGCACGTCCACGAACAAAGTAAACATCCAATGTGTAAAATCCAAAGTACAGTGTAAACGGCCAATTCTTGTCATCCATATAGCTTACTGCTCAGTAATGCATTATATGCTCAGTAATGCATTATATAATTGGCCAAGTAAAATGGTACCGGAAATAGGCTTCACGAAACTCCATTTTAAATTATTAAAAAATCGTTCAATTTTGGCTGAATTCCCTAGCCTTGCATTTCTCATTGAAATTGATGGGGGCGGGACTTGGTCACTTTCTCCAGGTTTTATAATACCTCCATGCACGAGAGATACCAAACACACGTCTGGTACAACCAATGACTGTACACACAGATCCAGACATTTTAACAGGGAGAGTGGCTGACTCTGGCCTCTGCCTGAGTGACAGTGAAAGTAAATCAAAGATAGGTAGGTCTGATACAGGGTTGTGTCTACATGGAAACATGCAGGGGACTTAATGGGCGGTACCTGGCACCCACTGCAATGTCCCCATTGGCCAGCACGCAGCAGCACCACACCGATTGGGCAGGCAGACGGATGGTCTGAACACATTCGCCTCCCCTCCATACCCTCACAGTCCGATCCTCTCCTGTGCTGACAAAGTCTGGGAGAGAGAAAGAGGGAGCGGCAGAGAAAGATAAATAGAGGGAAAGAGAAAAAGAGATGGAGAGAGACAGGGAGTCAAGATAAGACGGAGAGATGGAGAGACAGATTGAGTGAGGCAGTGATGAAAAAGAGGAATAATTATCTTTACAGCAATTCTGAATCTGTACTGTTTATTTTGCTTTTATTGATTGTGTGTATGTGTTTGTGGCCAGCTTATATAGTGCTAAATAGAAGTATCAAACTGTCTGATTTAGCCACTATATCAATTATACAGTGGCTAAATCAGACAGCTAGATACTTCAGTAATTCTAAAGTGAACTTAAGAAGCGTGTGTGTGTGTGTGTGTGTGTGTGTGTGTGTGTGTGTGTCTGTACCTTGTCCATTGGGGAAGACAGCCAGGCTATAGATGTAGTTGGTGTGGCTGTAGTAGACTTGCACACACTCTCCCGTCACCATCCAGCGGCGTATACTGGCATCATTACTGCAGGAGAAGAACTCCACATCATTGACTACGGCCAGGCCACGCACACAGTCCTCATGGCCTAGGAGAGAGGGATAGAGAGAGGGAGGGGGAGAAGGAGAGAGAGTGACGAAGAGTAAAAGACAGA
The DNA here is from genome assembly GCA_017657215.1 of Limnothrissa miodon. Lineage (NCBI taxonomy): Eukaryota > Metazoa > Chordata > Actinopteri > Clupeiformes > Clupeidae > Limnothrissa > Limnothrissa miodon. The sequence continues at coordinate 83,443 of JAGFZM010001827.1, read as the reverse complement.
AAGAGAGACGCGGATAGAGAGAGCAAGAGTATGAGAGGGGAGAGGGAGAGTCAGTAAGAGAGAAAGACAGAGAGAGGGAAATATAAAGAGGGAGGGGAGAGAGAGAGCGACAGAGAGAAAGAGAGAGAGAGAGAGAGAGAGAGAGAGAGAAAGTGGAAGAAAGAGGGAGAGGGGGATAGAGAGAGCAAAAGAGAGGGAGAGGGAATAAGAGAGAAAGACAAATAGAAAGAGTGAGAGTGGAAGAAAGAAAGAAGGATAGAGGAAAGAGAGGGATAGAGAGAGCAAGAGAGAGGGAGGGGAGAGAGAGATAAGAGAGAGCAAGAGAAAGGAAAGGAGAGAGAAAGTCAATTGGAAACATCAATAGAGCAGAAAGCACTTAGAACCACTTAAGCATTAAACTGGACTATTTCCACTCTCTGTGGAATAGTACACACAATATGAAACAGCCTTTTCCTGCCAAGAAATAATGCATCAGGTCATTTAACATTACTATGTTAAAATGTATATCAACCATCACTTACCACTACTAGGTAATTGATAAAAACAGGATTAATATATATTTTTGCTAAATAAAAATACAGTACAATACATGAACACATTTTTTATCTGTTGTTCATAAACAGATTCTACTTCTTGTTTTCTCCCTCTTCCTTGCCCAGAAGTAGAAATAAGTTCTTCTCGGTTCAACTTGGGGGCCTAAAACAAAATATGGGATTTGGTGCCCCCTTGTGTCCAACCTCAGGCAACACCAGCACAGCAGCTTCTGCTAGCACACACCTAAGGTTGGCTCTGTTGCTTGGCGACAGCTTATGCAAGAATAATTCAATTTCTATTAGAAGTGGAAGAGGTGTCTGTGGTAAACCCAATGCTATATGAAATGTCCCCCTGTGTTAGGGCGATACCAGCCAGCCAAAAATCTCCCCCCTCTCTCAACTCCTGTGTTTGCCTTGATCAATGAAACTGAACATGTGCTTTTTGAAATGGCCTATTGCACAAAACTAGGATAAGGGATTAAGCCGGGATATCTTGGTTATCCTGGCTGAATTAACCAATCATTTGTCAGTAGACATCTCATCCAGGACTTCTAAGATGCCTGTGTGTGTGACTGGATGTGTTTACCTGTGTGTGTGTGACAATGTATTTCTGTGAACACCATATGTAATAACTGTCGTGGAGTCAGTCTACAGCCTTCACACTGGCTGCCAAGACATGTTTTCCAGAATGTCTCAAGCTGTGAAGATCAACGACTATAGTTACATGCACCACGAATTTGGTCCAAATTTTGGTTAGGGCAAAATCCTGAATAATCCCAACATGTGTGGAAGAGTAGTGTGCTACGGGAATATTCTAATTTGCATGAGACACTATATTATGATTAGGTCACAAACTAAGCCTGTGTTAACATGCACACGTCAAAAACAAAAGCAGATATGACATGACTTGCGCATAAATTGAATATTGCAAGACATCGGTCTAAAACTACAATATTATAACTAAACTTACTGATAAACTCCATACTTCCTCTATGTGCATCACTCATGGTAAAAACAGGCCTTCCTGCCTGCACCATAGACTTGTGTTAGTTTAAAATTTAATGTCTGCAAAATGAGGGCATAGTGCTGATTATGAACCATCATACTGTACTCTGGAGTAGTCCCCAATTTCTTCCTATACCTCATAACACATGACTTCAATCTCCGACCAGCAGATCATGACTGAAGTGCCCTTGAGCTAGGTAACAAAACCCTTACTGCTTCCCCTGCATACACGTTCAGGACATGTTTTTGGTCTCTTTTCATGCATTCCAGTATGTGTGTTAACTGGCCAGATCAAACATTGTACATTTGTTTTCTGTATGGTTAGAGCTGGGTCAGCTGGTTCAAGCAGGAGACCTTTGCTGGTGTGAACACACACAGAAACAGATACAGAGGACACAAACACCCTGACAGCTGTGTGAATAAGGCCTCACTGCCTTTACTTCCTCCTTCTCCCAGTCTACTCCACACTAATCACCCCTCACTACTCACCTGTGAAGGTCCTCTCGCAGCGGCCAGCCTTCCACAGTTTGATTGTTTTGTCAGCCGATCCAGTCAGCATGAGGCCCTGTTCTGGCAGGATGACCACAGCCCAGACTGCAGCAGTATGGCCCTACAGTTACATTAGGGTTACAGTAGGGTTAAACATTACAGCAAGGTTACATTAAGGTTACATTAACATTACATTAAGATTACATCACCATTACAGTAAGGTTATGTTTACATTTCAGTAATGGCCAAGTACACTAACAGGGGAGATGAACACAGGGTCAATAGAGATAAACAGGGTTCACCGTTTCCACACAGGCTCCCGTAGGCCCGCATAAGGTCTACCATGTGGATGGCAGGGTTACTCAGATTATGTGGCAAAGGTATAAATGTCAAATTAAAAATTGTTTCTACATGTCAGGCTTAATAAGGCAAAGTTTAAATTCCTAAATAAGCAGAGAAATGTCTAAACTAAATGTAAACAATGATGGTGATGGTGGTAGTTATGTATATGACTTTGCGGATATTGGTTCCTTATCAAATCCTGAACACCATATTATAGCTGCCAGTGTACCTGCAGTGTCATCATGCATTTGTCGTTGAGCCACACTTTGGCTGTGGTGTCCCAGGAGCCGCTCAGCAATGTACCAAATTTCCCAGCAGACAGCGAGCACACTGAGAAGCAGACAATAATGCAGAACGGAGGTCAGGTTTCACAGCATTGGGTTACTGCAGTGCAGTTGGTACTTTCGAAAATCGATATTGATTTTCTCAAGTAGAAGATGCAGGTTGGTTGTTCTTGCCTGTATTCTTGTGACCTTTGAGGATGTACATGGGGTCTGGTCTGTCGAGGGAGAACACGCAGATGTTGTGGTCGTTGCCACCTGTCACTATAAGCCCGCGGGGGTAGGTTTCATTGGGCGTTATGATACAGACACAGGAGACAAAGTTCGTGTGGCCGTTCATGCAGTGCATTTCTGAGAAACCTTCACCAGGACTGCAAGTAAAAATGGTGTGCCAGAACATGTCAAAGAGAATACATTCTGCTGTTCATCTAATTTATTGGACAACAAAAACAATATTTCTCTACAACAGCGGTTACAGAAAAATTACATGATTGTTGTCTTCAACACAGCAACGTTAAGCTGGTTAATTAACCTAAAGTTAGAGTGTCTTTAATCGTATTGAAATGCGTCGCTTACAGTAACAACTACACAACCCACATGGACAACAGAATATCAACCCAAGACCAATTGGTTTAACCAATAACATTAGATCTACCACAGTTAATAAGTAGCATACTATAGATTTCGATTCCGTTTTCTTGAAATCGAAACTAGTGGTAACAAACTGTACCCTGTAAACACAACTGAAACTTGAACAGACTTAACAGTTTAGCCAATAAACAAACTAACATTATGAAGTCTTGAGGTACTAGCTATTTAGCTAACGTTAGTGTTAGTACCCCGTAGGGGTGGGCAATATAGACGATATATACCGTATGCAATATGCATTTGGCCAATGATAGAGATTTTGGGTCATATCGGCATACCGTGATAGGCTCATTGCGTCTCCACAACCATGTGAAAAAATGTTGACCTGTAGCTTCACCTTATTGATAGCGCCTTTTCATTCTTACAACGAAACTGTGTAAGAGCCTATAAATTGAACAGCTACTGCCTGACACAAATGCACCTTACCAGTTTACTTCTGTGTGAATTTGAGAGTCCAATATAAACACCTCCGAACGATGACTAAACAATTGTTGTACATATTGACTTTATGCTATGATAACCATTAAGAAACTGTTATGCTGTAAGTTACATACCAAAGTATACCGTGATATATATCATCTACCGTCTATGGTTCAAAATATATCGCAATATAAATTTTAGACTATATCGCCCACCTCTAGTACCCCGTCAACATTTAAAAACAGAAGCACTAGCTGTATAGGCTAGCATTAGCATGCTACCTTGAATTGGGTACCCATACTCTTGCTGTTCTGTCTCGGGAGACCGATACAAACGCCCCTTCAGGGAAAGCTGCCGTGGCAAGGCCCCTTACATCCATCTCATGCCCTGGAATGGAGCAACTTAATCTATATGTACTAGAAGATGCCATTTTCAGAGACTCTCGGACAATGAATTGACAGTTCCGAGAAGCTAACGAGATCCAACCAGTATCAAGTGAGGCAAAGCAGTGTAAACTATCGTAGCTTCCGGGTCATGTTTCGGCATAATCTACCAGAATAAAAGACACCACTACAGCCCGCTTACTTCTAAAATTGTTACACTTTCTGTGCTGGAACTCTCGATTTTATTTAAATCTGTTTTCTTCACGGAAGATGTGGGGAAGGGAAACAAAACAAACAAACAAAATGCATCTGCCATCGGCCCTTTTCTAGATAAACAGAGAGAAACGTCCACTAATAATACAAGAAGTTAGCCAGAAGAGGGCCAAAAAACATGTGCACATTATTTTACCCCAGTATTACATGCTTATGTAGGACAGCGAGAAGTTGATAAGCCTTTGACGTCGAAATAAGCAGTGGACACAGTGGAACAGTTGGATATTTTTAAGCCTTTCATATCGAAATGAAATGTCCATTGAACATTGCTCAACATTACTAAATACGCCAATGAAAATTTCCCTGTACACAATGTGACGACATGAAAACTGCAAAGCTCCAGCAGCGGAAGTGGATAATCGTAACACTTTTAAACGTCTTCCATGTGTAACTGACAAATTGTTTTGTTACCTTAACATAAAACAAACTGTATGCATTTTGATTTATGTATGGTGTGGCGCTACAGTGTTTTATTGGACCGACTTATTAAATAGTTTTGTTCACTGTCATTACACATCCTGTCATATTGAAATTGTTACGCCCATTTATGATTTGTAGTCCTTGCTCCAGCAACCAGCCAGTGGTTTGTGAGGTTGCTGGAGCAAAGTCAACCTAGCAGCTGGAGTCTCACATCGACGGAAGAAGTTGACAGTTGTGATTTCATTCACCAGAAATACCAACGCAGGCAAAAAGTAAGTGGATAACACTAATTTGTCTTTGACTTAGTATGGTACTAAACCGGAATGTACATATATTTCTGTTGTTTTGGCGGGGTTCGGTATGTAATTTCAGTGTAAAAGATAATATTATTGGATCATCTGTGAGCCATTCTACCCTGCTAGCACAGGCTACTTAGTGTTATCATGCTAATACAGCACTATATCAGCACATGTTGTCCACCCATAGCTGTCTTCAGCAATAACGTTACTGAAAAGAATGTCAACATCTGTGCCATGTTGACTGAATGACGAACACTATTTAAAGCCTACAGTGCAATGTTTATATTGGCTACGTCTTGACACGTGCACATCGGCAAATAATGCACAATGAGATAACGTAACGCAAATAACGTTATGTGGTCGCTATCAGGCTTGCTAATGTTGAATCAGGAAGCTGCCAGTTGATGTTGACGACTACCTACCATCAAACGTGGATGGTGTTTTCCGAGCAGTGGGAGAATGTTTTGATACCTACTCTGACACTATTTCGCAGTTAACAGGAGGGAGGGACGCATAAGATGTGTAGTGGCATCATTGCTGTGAAGTGGTTCCCTTAACGTCCCAGAAATGTTTTTGATGCCATCATAACATAACGCTTGTTCTTGTCGGAAGGGAAAGTGGCTGGAAGAATCATGTACATACTTGGTCAATTTCTTGCGTTTGTGTATGCTAGAGACAAGGGAGGGAATTGTCAATTGTCAATCGTTTTTCATTTTTTTTATTTGGAAAAAGGTCTTAGGTTGTTTTTCATTTTTTTATTTGGAAAAAGTTCTTTAGGTTGTTTATTGTTAATCACGCATGTAAAACAAACCTTGGGTGTGTCTACCCTTTACAGCAGTCCATTCTCTCACTTGAAAGCCAATGAACTTTGCCTTCTTAGGCACTTCCCTTTGTAAACAAAACATCAGCCTCTTCTGTGTCACATAATGTGATGTGATATAGGGGGATATGGGGAAGTGTTTGTATGTGTCTATGCCCATTTGAATGTGTGTGTGTGTGTGTGTGTGTGTGTGTGTGTGTGTGTTCCTGCTTTCCCTCTCGTGGTTGAAGAGGAGATGGCTCAGTGAGTGTGGCTCTGCATGGGCCTCAGTGAAATGAAACTAGTGAAGGCTGATAAGTGCCTGATAATGATGACCTGCCCTGGATCCCTGTCAGCACCTCACAACTGTCGGTCTCCCTGAGCACTGGCCTAACCTGCCGCAAGTATGCAGCCCGTCTGGTTTTGCAAACACATACACGCACACTGTCAAACAAGCTTAGCTTTGCACATAAAGATTCTGTTACTTTAGATGTTAGTCTATTTCTTTTCTTTGATGTCTCTGTCTAAAGACTATATACATTTTTTTTACAGCTGTGATGATTGTTTCTATTTTCCCAAAGTGTTTATTGATCCCTGCTGTTGTTGTTTGTGTGTTTTATGTTGAACACTAATGCACTGATGCTATGCTTTGTTGGCCTCGCAGCTTCCATGCATCAGGCTTTCACCTGACTGGCCCCACTGCTGGAGACGAGTCCCAGCCCAGAGTTCTTCCTTCGTTCTGGTGGGCTTGAGTGACGGACGGACGGACAGGCGACACCTCCTCCTCCTCTTCCTCTTCCTCCACATCCTCACCCCATTTCCCCCCCCCTCCTCTTCTTCACTAGTCTTCAGCCAGGATGAAGTTGCGTCTGCATTTTGTGGTGGACCCCATGGGCTGGTTCTGCCTGTTCCTGGTCTTCTCTGTGTGGCTGTACAACACTGTCTTCATCCCCAAGCTTGTTCTGTACCCGCACTACCAAGAGGGCCACATCTCCTGGGCCATGGTGGTCTGTACGTACCTACACAGTTTAGTTTCTTTGTTAAAATGACATGATTTTATATTCATAATTTTCTTTATTTTTAATGTTTGTTTCCTTTCAAATATATATTGCATCTTTAGTATTGTATGATGAACTGATGAGGGGGGTGAGAGGAATGAGAGGGAAGTAAATGGGAGCTCTGGTGATTTGGGATGTATGGAACAAAAAGGCCTGCAATTAAACATCTTGTCTCACAAGGCAAATTCCTTGGACTATCGTGGGCTGTATCTCTCTGAGAGTGAGTGAGAGGGAGGGAGAGACACAGACAGATAGGTCACAGAGCTTGGGTTGTAGGGAAAACACTCAAAGAGGACACACACTTACAGGACACACTCTATGAGTGTTCCACAGCACTTCCATGTCTGATGGTGTTAATGAGGGTCTGTGGCATATATTTGAGCAGTATCATGCAGAGCACGATGTCCTTTGACCTTTGCTGGTGTGCTGGTGTGTGCACGTGGAATCAGCCTCAGAGCCATCAGCAGCGCCACCTATGGTGGCTTTGCCCAGGGTGCATGCTATTCAGAGGGCTATTAAGCATGTTCTGGTCATGCTCATGGTTGTCACCATGGTAACGGGTAGGAAATAAAAGAATGAGGAATTACCCACATAAGCAGAAATGTGGTTGTTGGGGTTAGAACTGTTTTGTTTGTTGTTTTTTCAAAAACCATACTCTCATACTTCTACTGAGAAACCTGTAAAAACATTAGCCTACCAAAAAATCCCCTAAAATGCTAATGACTATAAAACTATATGGAAACCAGATTTTTAGTAGATTACCAATTATTCCAGTCTAGCAGTAAAGAGCATTCTGTCTTTTTCAGTGAGCGAGACAAGGAAAACTGAACTTACTGCTTTAAGGACCGAGAGCTGTTTGAACTATTAGTGCTTCTTTGAAATGAGACCACTGTAGGTTCTTTTATAGCACCTTGATGAACAGTATAGGATGTTAAATCTTTCAGGCTAATTTGTGATCAGTATGTTACACATTGATATGGTTGTCTCTGTGGAGCCATGGCTAGTGTGCTATCTGTGTTAGTTAAGTGAACATGTGTGTGTGATTCTTTGAAACCAGTGGGACTAGCTCAGCAGCTAGCTTGCTAGCTGTGTTAATTTAATAAACCTGTGTATGATTCCTTAAAGCTAGTGGGACTGGCTCATCAATTGATAAAGCAACTGTGTGAAACTATCAGGGCCTGCGGCACTTTGTGACTACGTCACTTCTTTTTTGTCTCTCGAGGTTACTATCTGGCATCTTTATTCTGTGTCACGGCGTTGGTCAGGGCCTCCACTGCAGACCCGGGCAGACTGCCACAAGACCCGCACATACCCCACTCAGGTAACCACACACTCACCTGCTCAGGTATAGAGGACTTCTAACCTGAGCTATGTCATTCAGGTGTGAGTACACTCACCTGAGCTACTGTACAGCATGTTAATCAGGTGGGGGTATACTTACCTAATGTGTATTAGCTGCATCACCTGTCACTCAGATGTAGCAGAACTCTCACAAAAGGTCACGCTCGCCTACCTGTATGCAGACATTCATCTGAACTAGATCACTCGGGTATAAATACAATGGCCTGAGAAGATACAGACTCCCATTTTACACCACCTAAGGCTTAAAGACACTTGATCACTAGACTCTGATACTTAATTTAAGAAGTATGCATGACACTACAAAAGTGAGAGGAGAGATTCGCAGACCTCAGTTAGTAAAGCAGGTTCATAGTCCATGCTGACATACTCGGACACGATTTCAAGTACACCATGAAGCGCAAATAGAGCGCAACTCAATGACGGTGATGGTATGATGGTATGATAACACGAGTCAACAGAAGCGTACCAAATGGCACACATTTAGCCTGTTTTTCAAGTACGTGTGTGAGCTTGCATCCCTGGCAATGTTTGCATACTTGTACTGACCCTAAATGTCTAAAATAATTCTCCTTATCTAGCTCAATCACAGTGCTGTTGATAGCCAAGTGCATTACCCTGTGGTATGCATTTTCAGATAAGTAAATAAGCATATTTACTCTGCATTTATCACAGTTGTGATTAATGAAACACAGCACACAGTGATCACACAGTGAGTTTTAGCATACACTAACTGGGCTGCCTTTTAAAGCAGTGCCCAGGGAGCCGTGAGGTGCCTTGCTCAAGGATGTTTTAGTCGTGGCCTATGAGTGTGGTCCCTTGCTCAAGGGTACTTCAGCCATGGACTATTAATTAGTGAATGAACCGGTCCCTTCGGTTTCAAGCTTGATTGATTATGAGGGCCATGAAAAATCTCAGTTCTCTAACATCTGAATTAGAATTGAAACAGAAAATTCTGTTATGCTATGCTATGCTTATTGATGGCTCACGAACTGGCCCTTTTTCTGCATCCCTGAAAGGTGCAGATTTACAGCCGCTACTGAAAAAGAATGACCTGGATGCTTTAGTGCTGAATAACTACAGCCCAAAATCCAGTCTACCATTTATTGGGGGGATTGTCTTCTATTATTTTGATATCTGATATAAATATTATATGAAATAGCTGCTTTCACATCTTCCAGTCAGGGTTTGGTCCCATATCACAGCATAGAAACAGAGCTAATAAATTACATACAGTACATCTTAATACTGTTGCAGTGCTGTGCTGATGATGCCCACATTTACTTCTCTCTTTCATGTAATGAACATGCTCCCCTTAAATGTCTTTATCAGTGTATTGACCAAATGGACAATTTGATCTCACAAAATATTCTTCACCTGAACACAGATAAAAAATGGAAGTAATTCTGATCAGAAAAAAATAATCGACTGATGACTGCTAATGGGGATTAAAACAAAAGGCTATACTTTGACGTGAAAGCTGTCACTTTTTGTCACCTAAAATCACTGGCAAACTGAGAGGACTTGCGTCAAAAATTATTTGAAAGAACTAATCCATGTCTTTATTTCCAGTAAGGTTTTCACAGGCCTGCCAAAAAGACCATCAAACGGCTTCAGCTGATTCAATAGAAGAAGCAATGCTTCGCAAAAAGAACAAAAATAAAAGAGCGCTTTACAAAATCTAATGTCCGTGGCTTCCTGTGATCTACAGTATAGGATTGACTTTAACGCACTTCTGTTTGTGTATCCTATCCTCCATCCTGTGCTGCCTGTAAAACCAGACAGGAAAGTAAGGGTTATTTCACATGTGGCTAGTGTTGCATCTAGGTCATTAGCTTGGGGTGGAGTATGTCTCTTTAGTGTGTGATGTCGCAAATCTACAGATCAATGTCTTGTGCATTGCGCTTAATCATAGGACTGCACGTGTATGGGTGGATCAGCAAGGCAAGACATTGTATACTGTGATGTAGATAATATACTGTACTGTATAAGCAAGGCACATCGTATACTTTAATATAGATACACTGTATATAGGTAATTATGGATGGATATAGATGCTGCACCATATTTGAAACGCAGGCAGAATTATCTTTGCACATCTCGGGTGTCCAATCCAATCTGTAATTAGTCATTTTCAAGAGGTGTTTTTTTTTGTGTAATGATGCCTGTTTTGTCTTTGGTGGTGTGGGTTCTTTTTTTTCCCACTAGATGGCAGTCTAATACTGATAAGTAATGTCTTTGCCTTGTCTGTGTTTGTAGCATTATTGAATTCGGCACAGTGTTGGGGCTACATAGATCATCTAATTTCACATAAATACAGAAACATATTTTGTTTTTTTTGTTTGTGTTTGTTTTCTTTCAGGAGGTCAAAGTCGGGTGGTGTATTTAGAAACCAACCTTTGCTGTCTGTTAGTGTTAATAACGCTAATGATGGCTATTTGGATGCATCTGTCTAAATGCTTTGGTCACGATATGGGAAAGCTGTTTGGTTGTAAACACAAAACAAAACACAAAACAAAACACAAAACAAAACACAAAACTTCAGTGCCAATGTATTGCTTTAATTTCCCTCCTAATAGTGAGAGATCAGAGGCTTCCTCCATCATCTCTTTTTATGGCCAAAGACAAAACTGAATTTGCTTTTCCTTTATATTTAAACTACTACTGTTGCCTGTAGGACTTGACAGTCAGGGCCTCTGAACTGCAATACAATTATTAGAAATGTGCATTATGGTGTGTTAAAAGCCTAAATGCTATGTCCACACATAGCTTTGGATATTGTTTTCTCTTTTGAGAGAGTTCCATCAAAATGAACACTAAAAATGAAGATGGTAAAATGCTGAAATTCACTTTTTCCTGCCCACGCACAGATCCTGAAGCCATTTTCTTTTTCTAGACTCACCTCTGGCTAGAGTAAAAATGGCTGTTTTGGGTTTGTTTGCATGTGGACACAATGGCAAGGTGGTGTATCTGAGGTGACTGTTTTTGAGGTGCACTGTTTGACGGCTTAGAGAGCTGTAGCTTTGTCTTGGCTGTTTACAACAGGAAAGGTCACAGGATATGACTCCAGGAGAGTTTGCCGAAGTGATCTCATTAGGAGAGACAAACCCCTTTGTGACAGGATGAAGGTATCCTCAAATGACACTGCTGGGGCCTCTCTCTCTCTCTCTCTCAACAAGTATGTTCATGATCATTCCAGCAGAGTAGATGAACCTCTTTTCCTTCCTACAAGAACAAACATTATGTTATGATGGCATCAGAGCCCTATTTTCTCTCTCTCTTCTCTCACTCTCTGTCTCTGTCTGTCTGTCTGCCTGTGTGTGTCTGTATTCATGCTTCTATCTGTATATATAATTGTCTATTATTGTATATCTGTCTAATATATCTATCTGGGAGGTTCCATAATGGTTTCATATAAATTCCATAAAGGTTTCATATAAATATTATTGGAGTCATTTTCTATTAGTATTGCTTTCAAATTCCCACACACGTTTTCAAGCATAGCAACTCTGGTTGCTGCAGAGTCAAAATAAATTAGGCACTAGTTTTTATGCAAAACGCAACCTTTTGACCATCACTCAATCAGTGAAGCTTTTTTATTGCTACTGTATCCAAATCACAGAGTGCAAAGTCACAGGAGTATGTTCTTCACTTCACCACAATGTAGTTTTATTGCCTTTGTGCCAATTAGTTTTATTTGCCTTTGTCACGCACACTAGAGGCAGCCACAGACTTGGAGAAAATAATTTTGGGCGGTATCGCAATACTCTCGATAAGAATCGTAGTATCATAATATCATTTAACTAGTAGACTTCAGCGTACTTTTCAGATGTTGTGAACTTGCGAACCCTACAAACCCTGTGACTTGCATGTTTGTATTGGTTTATTAAGTACAAACAGGCGAGTTATGAAAAATTGAGTGTGAGAAATTATTTGCTCACTTCACAAAAAAAGATCTCTGAATAAGATGACTGAACGCTATAAGACTACAATTTGTCTAATTTAGAGTTCACATTCTCCACAGCTTGCATTTGGGAATAATAAAGACTTGAAATGCTGTGTCCATCCATTTTCCAAAAAGTCATCTGTTTGTGTGAATTGAAATGAACCCACACACTCACCAGTCCACACTAATCCATTTTTTAACTGACTACAATTTTGATCGATTTTGATCATTTAACCACTGGTCAAACACGCTTCCCCATTGCATCGCTACTGTGTATGTGTTCTTCCCTCTACTTTCTTTCTTGAACTCATCTGTGTATCTGTTTTTCCTCTCCTTTCCTCCTTGAACTCATTTGTGTTCTTTCCTCTCCTTTCTTGCTGAATAGGCTTGTGTGTTATCCCATCTGGCCCGCTGACAATCCTCTTACTTT
>JAGFZM010001827.1:65758-68258 GCA_017657215.1 Limnothrissa miodon | reverse complement strand
TTGTGTCTAGATGCTCCTCAACCTTCAGTCATGCAACATTATACTGCACTCCACCATGGCCAAGAAGTAGGGAGGTGTGTGTCTGTCTGTCTGTCTGTCCGGATGTGTGTCAGTGTGTGTCTGTGTGTGTGTGTGTGTCTGTCTGTCTGTCTGTCTGTCTGTCTGTCTGTCTGTCTAGTCAGCACCACAGCCAAGAAGTGGGGAGGTGTGTCTCTGGATTTCATGCCTGTGTGTGTGTGTCTGTATCTGTCTGACTGTGTTGATGTCGTGTGTGTGTGTGTGTGTGCTCTTGCGCTTATACCTCTGAAAAATAGTTCTCATATCAGTGCCAGATAATATTGCAGCGGCAGATGCCTGTGATCCTGGGGATGGTGGGGTTGGGAGATGTAGGGGTGTGTGTGTATGTGTGTGTGTGTGTGTGTGTGGAATGGTGGGAGGGTGGGGTTGGGAGATGTAGGTGGTGTAGGTCTTAGGCAGCCTGGATAGCTTGCATAGGCCTCTGTATTTATTTACACAGAGACATTTACATCTCTCTCACATACACACACACATATATACACACACACACACACACACACACACACACACACATTGCAAACGTTATGTTATGCCAGTTAGGTATGGATGATATGGGCATAAGGTAACGTCTCAATATATTTTAGCTAGAGGTGGTTATTGATGGGATTTTTTTTTAATATGACATGGTCAATCTTTCTTATCAGCGTGATACTTATCAGCTCTGTAGATTAGAAAGAGTCTATTTTGCCATGACTATCAACACATAAACGTACAATACGTACAATAATCTATATACTACTGTGGTCATAAAGGCATAGTGTAGCATGAGCTAAACTGTCTCGGTTGATGTTTGTTTGTTTGTTTGTTTGTTTGTGGTCTCTTGTAAATCTACTTTCAAAAAGATCAGTTGTGCATTGTTGATAAAGGCAGCACATACTTCTTCATATATTTCACTACTCTGATAAGGCAGTCTCTGATAAGACATTTATTTGATTTCCTTTATTTACCAAGTTACATAAAAGAGTTCGTACTCATACTTGAAAAATTCATTTAGGAAGTTATTATTTTGTGTCCTGCGGCTTCCTTGGTTTTTTTGATGATCTGTCAACATTCGTCATCAAGGTTGTTTCAAAAGTTACTAAACACTAGATCTCAGATGCTTCAAAGTAGGTTTTTTTCATTTTACCTTTTTCATAAAAGTTACGCAATGTTTCTATAGGCTATAGCAGGCACTATAACTCTATGATTACAACATGAAAATATATAAATACAGCGCACATTCACTCTCCTCTCTGTCTGTGGTACTAAACCCCTGTTAGTATGCTAATGGAAACGTGCATACAGACACACTGTCTATTCAATCTACTGTAATAGTCCATGTTACAGTGAGGGTTGAATTGTAATTGGTTCACATATTTACAGTTCCTGTGACAGTGTTGTGTGCTTCTGTGGACTAGCATGAAGGCACACAGTCTCTTTAGTCATGTGGTTATAATGTGGGTTGGATTATAATATGTTTATATGGTCTCTGCAGCATTGTGCTTAAATGGCCTTTTTTACTTATTCACGGGTGGTCTGTAGTGTTGCTGTCAATTGCTGCGTAATTGCTTGAATCTACGGAATGTAATTTGTGAAATATGCTGGAGACATCCGTAAGGGTTTCATTCATTTGATTTCTTGTTTTCTCTTGCTCTCTCTCTGTCTCCCTCTCTATCCCTCTCTTTCCCCCGGTAGGATTAATAACTGTGTGGGGGAGGAAAACCACTGGCTCTTTCTGCAGCTGTGTTTCTACACGCAGGTGTTGAGTCTTTTTACGCTGGCGTTGGACTTCTGCCACTACTACTACTTCCAGTCTCTCTCGGATCTGAGACAGGTAAAACACACACATACACACACACACACACACACATACATAGGGTGACACACTTGTCCAAATGCTTTTCCAATGTAGATTCGAAACACACACCACACACACTCCACACACCGTTAGACTTCCAGGCACAGACCCAGTGGTTTTGAGCTCATCAGCTGCCGCAGCCACAATCACTTGGTGGGTCCACTGTCACCAGCTGTGTCCAGCACCCGTCTCTCTCCTCCTTTTCTCTTCTCTTTCTCTCTCTCTTTTCCTCTCACCTTCATTCACACTCTCTCCCTTGCCCTCTCACTCCTCTTCACTCCCTGTTTCTCTCACTCTTCTCCTTACTCCTGCTTGCTCTCCTCCTCTCTCGCCCTCCCTCTCTTCCTCTCCCTCCTTCTCTGTCTCCCTTCCTGCTTTTCTCCCTCGCTCTGAGGAGAATCCTGGGGCACTGTAGCCCTAAAATCACATTAAGGGTAAATAAAATCACAGCAGCTGGGGCTTCACACAAGAGTGCTGAGGAGCGGACGGCGAATTAAGCCTCTAATTCTTTGCTTCCTGTTTTTGTTTACCGATGCTCGTGTGTGTGTGTGTGTGTGTGTGTGTGTGTGTGTGTGTGTGTGTGTG
>JAGFZM010001827.1:46487-59809 GCA_017657215.1 Limnothrissa miodon | reverse complement strand
CACACACACACACACACACACACACACACACACACACACACACACAGAGCAAGCCTGCATCCCTTTTCCTTCTCTTCTCCTCCTTCCCTACCACCCTCCCTACACACACTCACACACTCATGAGTGTGAGGGTGGAGGTGGTGTGTATGGGGGGCTGTTTACCCCCTCATCCCCTGCCCCCCCGCCTCTCCCCCTGCTGCACGTCTCTTTTGTACAGGGGGCAGCTGCCCCTTGCCCTGTGCCAACTTGGCAAGGTGAAGAGCCTCCAAAGGATTCGCACTGGTGTCAGCTGCACTGTCCTTCTATTGTCGCACCAGTCTGCTCACACCCACACACACACACACACACACATACACACACTAATAAACACTCTCACTCTCATATTCACACACACAGACACTCTAATAAACACTCAAACTGACACACAGATGCATGATGCCCAGCCTGCGTTCTCAGCGTGGGAACCTCGACTCAGAGGTTGTCAAGGGGTGTGTGTGTGTGTGTGTGTGTGTGTGTGTGTGTGTGTGGTGGGGGGGTGAAGATGCTGCAGGGCATCATGACTGGCACAGGTCCCATCAGTGTCTCCTTATAAATGCGCCTGTGTGTGTGTGTGTGTGTGTCTGTCTGTGTGTGTGTGTCTGTGTGTTTATTACAACCTATACTTAAGACTTCATGTGTTCAGGTGGTGGTGACGATGTGGCCTGAGTTTTTGTCGATGGTGTGTATGTGAGAGTCTGTGTGTGTGTGTGTGTGTGTGCGCACGCACATATGTGTGTGTCAGTGCACGTGTGTGTTTGTATGTGTGTATTTTCTCATCACAGACTTGTTTCTGCTTTATCCCAGGACACCACCACCATTGAGAAGATGGCCTACTTCAAAAATGAACTGTGAGTGGAGTGTGCGTCTGTTTCCTCTAATCTCAGCTGTTTCCATCTCTTTTTCTTCTTTGCCATTTTTTTTGATAATACTCTCTCTTTCCGTCTCTCTCTTTTGCTCGTTCCCTCTCGTTCTCTCTCTCTCTCTCTTTTTCTGTCTGTCTGTCTCTCACTCTCTCACTCAATTCAAATCAACTCTCAGTTTAGCAAGCATTCTTGGCATGCCCAATCACATATAAATAGTGTTGCCAAAGCATGTAGTGTTCAAACTTACTTCTTACTTCTGTCTTACTTCCTCTCTGTCTGACACACACACACACACACACACACAAACAAACATTCTGTCTGTTTTTAACACTCACACACACACACGCATACATACTCTAAAAAACACATAAAATCACACAAAAGTAATGGAAAATGTATGAGATTATGTACAAAAATATACATATCTTTAACTCTCTACCCCCCCCCAAGGCACACAATATTATGGGAATATATGGCCTAAATCACACACACACACATACACAGTTTAAATATCTATATAAAGTTCAGATAAAGAGGCAACTTAGAACTAAGTAACTTGTACATTATATATCTTGATATAGGTTCATATATATTTTGATAAGGTTATAATGGTTGAGGGATAGGTTGTTCAAGTACAAGTATACCTGTCATACTCATCAACTTATCACATCTATACCCCCCCCCCCCCCCCTCTCTCTCTCTCCCTCTCAGCGTCCCCAATACTCGGCCGTGGCAGCAGACTCTGGCTGAGGTGTTTGGCACTCGCTGGAAGCTGCTGTGGTTTCTTCCCTTCAGGTGTCGACAGCCTCTAGGCGGCGCCCTCTACCCCCGCGTCCATGTGTGAGCCCCCAACACTCTTGCCCCCCTGTAAGGGGTGCCCTCCAGCCCCGCATCAATGTGTGAGCCCCAAACAACCCCCCCTTCCTCCATCCCCCATGTGTGAATCCCCAAACAGCCAGACCCCCCCCCCACTCAATAATCCACCTCAGTGATCTTAGCCTGCTGCCCCCAAACGTATAGCACTGTATTATGACCAAAACTCTTTCTCTCTCTGTCTCCCTCTTCCTTCCTTTCTTTCTTTCTTCCTCTCCCTCTCTCTGTCCTGAGCTCTGCCTCATGTGATCCAGCCTTCCCCTGTCCCCTGTAGACTGTGCAGCCGGACACATACATACACAAAAGACTATCCAGTAATGCTACAGTGTCTCCAAATACATACACACACACACACACACGCACATGCAAAATACTACCCAGTGATGCCACAGTGTCTCCAAATGCATAAATATACACACACACACACATTCTCACACACATGCGCGTGCTAGGACAGAGAGCGCAGCCTTGGGGTTTCTAGGGATGGCCTTTTGTTTGTCTGCGTACCTTGGCTCTTTGCAGTGTTTTTTTTTCAGACACACACACACATACAGGCAGGGGGTGCCATGGCAGCCGTCTGGAAGCGGGACAACGTTGTTTCCTGGGTAACCCTCATTTGTGTCATGTGACCCACTCTGGTGGTTCTGGCAAGCGTAAGGGGCAGGCTGGGTCAGACTGTGTGTGTGTGTGTGTGTGTGTGTGTGTGTGTTCTGGGGGGAGAGTTCTGTTGTTTGGCCCGACAGCCCTGGGATTGACGACTGGAGCTGGGATGGTCACCCTTGGCAGTCGAAGGACAGACAGGGAGTGGGTCCAAGTCAACCCCACAGTCGGAACTCTGCTGCATACATACACACAAGCTCATACACACAAGCTCACACACACACAAGTTCACAATAAACACTCAGTGGAATAGTTCCAAAAAGGCCTGCCCTATAACGCCCCTTTCCTTATAACCAGAAACACACACACACACACACACACTTAAACTTGCATAAGGTGGGCAGAAGGTCTAGTCTAATTTAAACACACTCTTTTGTGTAAAACCATGCCAAATACATGCACCACCACAAACACAGCCAAATTCTCTCACACACTCTCTGAACCCACACTCACACTCCTCAAAACACGCTCCTGCCAAACATGTAACGCTTCGACCGAAGTAGGCCATCAGTGAGCCGGCGCTGGGCCAGAATCCAGACCCTCTCAATTGCACAGTGCTTTTCACTTTTCTACTCTCAGGACACTCCTTCACTCTCTTTTCTATTTGTTCTTTTATTCTGTTCATTCTTATTTTGAAATGATTGAGTTATTTGACCTCTCTGTTTTTATTGAATGTCATTTTATGTGCCTTTTTAAGACTGGCCTTTTGTGTGCATTCAGGCCTTTTTTTATTTTTATGTTGCCTGAAGGTTTTGGTCTTTTTATTGTCTTGTTTAAAATGAACTGTAATGTGTTTTGTGGTGACGCTGGGCTTGTGTGGCAACTGAATGTCCCTGACAGTGCACTGTTGGACCCCAGGGTGATGACCAATGCTCCATTGTGCCGTCCTAATTGCACTGACTGGACAGCGCCACCTTCTGGCCAGCTGCTGTCTCTGCTGCATTGCATCTGCCTCCTCACTTGGCCTAGGGCCCTCCTAAGGTCAAACATGACTCCTCAGGCCGTTCACACCAACAGCGATAACTATTACTGTCATTACGAATAAATATTGCTTATTTGTATATAAATTACAATGTTCACACCTCAAACTGTAACAGCCATACATCCTGACCGACTTTGTCGTTTTCAATCAGAAAACATTCTAGACCGTTCAGATAAGGAGAGTTGTTATCATTATTGTGGATAGAAATATTGTTGTTACAGTTATGTTTATTATTATTGCTTCTGGTGTGAACATTGCGGTACAGTTATGTTTGTAATAATTTCTAGTGTGAACGTTGCTGTACACTTATGTTTATAATTATCGTTTCAGTACAGTTATGTTTATTAGTATCGTTTCTGGTGTGAACGGCCCAAAATGCCTTATGGACTTGACCTCATGATTGAGTCACGCTCATTAAATCTTATAGTGTATAGGCTAATGGCTAAGAGGAGACATTGTGGTTTAGGTATTTTATGTTTAAGATGCACTGTTTACAAACCCACCCCTGGCCATGGTAGTCCAGGCTGAGGAACTATCTGCAGATGCCCTCAGACTTGATGATGGCGAGCTCTGATGACGATGATGATAATGGCAATTGGTATCCTAATGCAGAACCTTTAGACAAAGCCATAGAATCCACCCTACTGTTCTGCCCTAGCATGCTCTTTCTACTGCCCCATCCCATTGCTCTTTTGCCCTCTGTAGAACCCTGAAGCAGCAGCATACAGGAACACAGTCTAAACACTGACATTAGCATTTTAGCAGCAGTATGTAGGAGAACGCAGTCTGAACACTGATATTAGCATTTTAGCAGCACCATATAGGAACACAGTATGATCACTGACATTTGCATTCTAGCAGCAGCATACAGGAATACTGTAGTCTGATCACGGACATTAGCATTTCAGCAGCATCTTACAGGAACACACAGTCTAAACACGGCATTAGCATTACCGCAGTAGGTTTCAGGAAGGTTGTTCTGTTGCTTTATTCAGTGGTCATCTTAGCATACCACTCTTGGGCTCAAGGATGTGCACCTGTATGCCGTTTGGGAAGTTTTATTGCCGTTGCGCCATCCAAATGTTGAAAGGGATTAAATACTGTAATGCAGTATCTTGCTCAGTTGATACGTTTTTGTTATGTGTGTTTTTATGTGAATTTGCCAATCAATCTTAAATTTGCCAATCGACGTCAGTTTATTTTTGGTGATTCTCTTGAAGTTTTTGGTTAGATTCCTTACACTTTTTTTCCATGGTTTCCCACTGATTTCTGATTGTGGGGCCCTGCTTATCAGGTGTGTGTGTGTGTGTGTGTGTGTGTCGGTGTACATATGCCTTTTCTTTTTGACCTATGACTGAATCCAGTCTGGTATTGCCATTGTCTTGTTGAATGATCTTTACTAGCTGGTGTCATATTAGCTTCTTAGGCTAAAGCTAGAAAGTCCCAAGACTCCGTGCTAATGAATAGGGCTGTGGTCAGATCTTGGGATAAACCATGGGGATTTAGATCTACTAAGGCCACGCTCTGCGTAGGTCTGAGCCGTGTTACATTTAACACGTTTACATGACTTGCATATCACTTAAAGGCGCTCTAAGCGATGCTGTTTCATGTCACTTCTTGTTGACGTTCGAAGTATTGTCAAACAAAACGGACGATAGCTCCAGAGAGGGTTCAAGCGTTATAAGTTAGCTTACTCCTCCCCCTCCCTCCCATGCCTCCCGAAAGACTCATGAACCTTGTCGTTTATTGGCTGGAACACTGTTATGTTTCGTTTTTGTTTGTTATGCTAGGTTTGCCCACTGAGTTATGTTGCCGTTTGTGGAGCCTGGGCTGTCTACAGAGACCGTGTTTTTTTTACAGTGTGTTCAGGGGACAGGCAGCTAGCAGATTGTGAGGAGATGTTTGCTGTATGTAACAACACATGTTTTAGTCCTAAAAACGTGTCACATCGCTTAGAGCACCTTTAAGTAGATTGTCTGGTCAGGTGACTTTTTAGCTGATCACTTAAGACCATGCTGAGAGTAGTGAGAGACAATTGGGACAACGTCATAGCAGCATGGGTAGGCTCTGACTTCAGTGGCTAACACATTGGTTACACATGGCACTGCCCCCCATAAACTGGACCACTGGTTCAGTATTCCCTGCCTAGCAATAACCGCTCATATTTGAATGTTAACAGACTTGTGCCACAACTGTCCTTTGTCTTCTGTAGCCATGGCTGAGTCTGACTGTATTCTGCTAGGCTATAGTCTAGTCATCAGGGCTGTGCTGTTGCCTGGTGTCCCTTAGGTCCTCTTAGGTCCTCCTCTACGCTTAAAATGGCTGCTACCGCGTGACCTAGGAGTAATAGCACCAATGGTGATCCTGGGTCAAACGCAATCAAACAGGTTAGTCTAGTTGTAGTTCAGGTAGAGTACTTTATTGGCATACAATCCAAAGTGGCATAACTAGGACTGGCAAGCCATTACTGACAGGTGTTTTCTGAGATAGCCAATGATGGCCAATGATGTTGAAGTTCTTGTAGTTCAATTTTTTTGTTTGTCTGTTTTACCTATAATGCCATTATCATAAACTAATAGGCCTCACACCTTGCCACCACTTATTTCACTTGAACACTGTAAGGAGACGTAGATATATACATATGATATTATATTGTATTCTCATTTAAGAAGGATAATAAATGATATCTGTATCTGTGGATGTACAGGCTCCTTCTGGTTTGCTGTTGTATGGTGTAATGGGAACAGATCATACATGCTATAAATTATATCAAGATATGAAATGTTATTTATTTCATTGTTATTTTAAGAAATAAATGGTGATTTATATACTTCACGTGTTGTGGTACACATCTCTGATCACAAGTAACACTTAAAAAGGTAAAACTCCTAGAAATAGGTACCCTGAAAATTCCAGACTCCTTAAGGGCCCTCCCCCATTCCCCCCCTCCCTACAACGGCCCTTCCCTGAACAGAACATATTGTCTGCTTTGTGGAAAATATACATTTACAGTTAATGTTTTATAATTATAGTGCAAAGAAAGAGACAAAACCCTTTATAAGCAACTTGCCTACACTTGTGTGGCACACACTTTTCAATTTCAATTCAAAGTTTTATTTAACAACGCATTATATGAAAGCCAGGTCTTGTAATTGTCCAAATTAATTTGATATTCCCCTTAAATCTCATCTAGACCATAACACCGGTTCTTCTTCAGAGCTGTTCATGGGACATACAGTATCTCCAGACCCCAGAGACAGTGATGTATGTGACCTAAGTTGAAGAGCCCTAGGAGTACCTCCACGTCTGCACACACACACACACACACACACACATATATGGGAATGCTGAAAATGGGTCTGATTAATTCATCAGCCCTCATAAAGATTCACCTCCTTCCTCAAACCTGGTGATAATGAAGTCAACCTAGGGCCCGGTTTTGGTTCCATCAGGTCATGTTTACACACGCACTGTGCTGTGCCACACGTTCTGTCCTCAATGAAACTTCCAAAATGGCCGCTGTTTTTACAGTTCCGCTGAAAAGGGGTTGATGTGGGGGCTGAGGGAGGTTTGTGCTGACCTCTGGCCCTTGGGTCCCTGACCATTTGTTTCTCTTTAATAAAGAGCCCTTTGCTGTCTTGAAGTCATCCCATCTGCGGCCGACCCTGGACTGTCAATCTTGGGCTTGGGGTTATTTGCACAGGCCAACACAAATAAATCCTCAGCGGTCTAAGCTACTCTGTCCCCTCCACACTCTTTTTTCCCTCTCCCTCTCCTTCTTCCTCTCTCTTTCCCTCTCTGTCCTCTAGCCCAACTGAAGCCCAGAGGGGAACAGGAGACTCTTAGTCCCCCCATCCCAACATCCCCTCCACTCTCTGTTTCATTCCCTGTCCTCTTCTTTTCGGCAGCGTCCCATCCCTAACTACTAATGCATTTAAATGTAGAAAATCAGTCAGTCTATCTGACTGTTTATCTATCTATCTATCTATCTATCTGACTGCAGTGTATCTATCACTTTATTTATCTATCCATCTACCTTTCATCTATCTATTCACCCACCCAGTGACACCCCACCCTCTTTTTCTCTCTGTTGTGTTCGAGCCCTTACTAATCTCATCCTCTGTGTCATCCTTCCAATTGCCCGAACACTGAGGTTATTTGTTAAGATGATCTTATGAGTCATAGGGTCAGTCTTCATAATCGGCAGCAGATGGCCCTGTTTAGGATCCTTCTGGATTCATGAAGTGCTCTGAGAACAAAATAGCAAAGGTATGGTATATGTGTTTGTGTATGTGTGTATATGTCAGTATCCAGAAGTTATACGTCACCGTAGCAAATTTTAATTCGTTTTAGAAACTCAGCCAGCTTCTTTTTTGCCAATTATTGCATCTGATCTGTGAAGGTTCTCCCCAGATTGTTCCTAGTAGACTCTAGGAACAATCTGTAGTGTGTGGTAGATGAGAATGATATTGTGAGTGAGTATAAATGGTTTACAAGGGTTGAGACTTGAGGATTTTTTTTCTACATTTGGCTAACCATCAGGAAGTGAAAATTGTCTGAAGGGTGACAGGAAGGTCAGGGTGGAGGAGGAGGAGAGAAGCTGCTGTTTGTGAGATAATTGGCTTCTCCGGTGAGCCGCTGGGTTGAACAGGCTTGACCAGTCACAGTAGCCCATTCTCTGGACTAGATGTGGCTACTATTTTGGTCATTAGTCTTTAAACACTGGACTGTGGACACACGCTGCTGTATCTGATCCAATCTGCTTGTTTCATCCCATCTAGGGGCTATTCTCAGCAAGCGATTCCAGTGTAGGTGGAAGTCTAAATGACTGCGCTCAAAATGGGTTGTGTGTCCAAAATAAAGTCATTCAGTTAGAGATGCTGTTAGACTTAGAATAAGACTCTCTTTATTGTCATTCAACAAACACACCAACGGTGCACACATTAAATGAAATGTCATGTCACTCCGCTTTAGCATCTTATAGAATCTTTATCTATAGAACACACATGAATGCTACTGAGACATAAAGCCTCATCTCCATAGTGTAAGGCTGCCAAGGCAGGTGTTCTACCAACGAAACATTCTTGACGTTGAGAAACAGTCGTTGCCCAGAGAAAACTGTAGAGCTTTTCTTTGACATCTTGATGTTTAGAGAGAACTCTGTCCTTACAGACAATTACACAGTTTGTGAGGGATGTTTTTTGGAGGGGCATTTGTGTTTAAGGGGCATTGTTGTTTATGTATAAAAGGAGCTGGTTCCTGTGTTTAGTGGTGCTTATGGGTGTTTTCCACTGACTCGGTTCAGTTCTATTCTATTCGGTTTGGTTTTAGACCTACAGTTTTCCACTACATTTAAAGTATTGGCATAATGTAATCTGTTACTAGGTCCACCAAACATTCAACATGCACACCTTATCATTTATTATCGGTTCATATGCTTGGAACCTCAGCCAAGATGCTACTAAAAATGGTACAGTGTTCCAGGTCTTAGGTACCAGATTCCCCAATTGAGGCAAAGGTGTTGTTGTTGTTTATGTAGATAAGGAGTTGATTAGATACAGTAGTAGTGTTGTTTTTATGTAAATAAGGAGTTGGTTAGGGGCTGTATTGTTGTTTATGTAGAGAAGGGGCTGGTTCCTGTGTGTGTAGAATTTGGTTAGGGGCTGTAGTGTTGTTGTTATTGTTTATGTACAAAAGGATCTGGTTCCTGTGTGTGTGTGTGTGTGTGTAGTGGTTGGTTAGGGGCTGTAGTGTTGCCTTGCTTTGGAAGCACCTGCTGTGCTTGTGATCAGCCCTGCCATTACTTATGCACCGACATGGGCACAACAAACTGGCAGGGTGACCTTTGGGCTGCGACATATGCTCTCCACTGGCTGCCTGAACCAACAGCACTCCTCGTGTCTGATCTGTGTGTGTGTGTGTGTGTGTGTGTGTCTTTGGCCCAAGCTCTGACAGGAGGAGAAATCCCTAATCCCAGGGTATTCCTAAAATTTCACACCACAGCCTCGCCAGTGCCGTACCTATTCAATATTCATGGCCAACCTTTATGAAATTCAAACGCTCCCGATATGTACTGGCTTTTAATGATTGATATAATGAGAAACAATCACAATATGGGGTCTGGGTAAAGGGGGGTTAATTTATTCGGCAAGTGACCTTTGACTGTTTCCAAGTCCTCTTGAAAATGATGAAAGGGGGGTGAGTGGGGGCATATTTGGGGATTATGGCCTTGTGTGTCATTTGGCACAGGCGATTGACACCAATGTGTGTGTGTGTCTAGTGTGTCTGTATGCGTGTGCCTATGCCCCAGATCTCCCAGAAGACCTTTCAGGCCCTTGATGCCAACCATGGGCCAGTAGCCATGCTCCTGTGTGTGTGTGTGTGTCTGTGTGTGTACTCACTTTAGTGTGCCATCCCTATGGCGTGTGCCCTGGCCCTCTTTGGTGATAGGCACAATGCCAGTGGACATGGAGTGCGTGGTGTGATACCGGCGTGCCAGTCAGCAGTGCCAACCGGTGCCCTGGTAGCCATGTGCCGCCGATTCCCATAGAGGGCAAAGCACGGCAGAGAAACGCCACGCTGTCTGAGGGTGTGTGTGTGTTTGTGTGTGTGGGTGTGTGTATTTGTGTGTTTTTGTTGCTGCCACTGCTTACAGTCAATGTGTGTGTGTGTGTTTGACACTGACAGTTCACACATGATGGTTTCAGCAACTGATGTTTGTGTGTGGATGATGGCTGCAATCTGTTTCTTAAACACCTGCCCACTGGGTGTAATAACTGTACTTTTAATGTGCCATATATATGTGGGTCGACACTCACCCACACACACACCACAAATTTATGCCAGGACCTACGGTAACAAAATAGACTACTAGTGCATGCAGGTGACATTGGCCCATATCATTGATCAGGTTGGACTTCTTGTCCCTGAGGCCTTATCTTAATAAGTTAATAAGGTGCCCTAACAGAAACATCTGGAACAAATTGTTTTAAGAGGTAAATGGCACCAGACAAACTGACTGCATGAACGTATTTTCTCTGGTACAACATAATTTCATCATTTCCATAATTTACAACTACATTCTGGACATTCTGTCACATCTGGAAGTGTTTTGCAACACATTCTCTACGATCTGTGTTTGTGCATGACTCTGGACAAATACAAAGAGGGAGAAACATTCTTTGAGGTTACTTGAGGGTTGCATGAATGACATCACACAGTCAGTTGGTGAATACTGGTGAAGGTGGTGATGGTGGTGGTGGAGGGTGAGGAAGATCAATTTACTCATCTCTCTGTCATCCCCACCCAGGGACTCACAAGTGGGTCCTTCCCAGGGCCGGGTGCTCTGTTCCTGGCCACTGCTTTTACATCTGCCTGCAGGGCCCCTGGAGGTGAGTCTGAGAGGACATGGACAGCCAGCTGAACAAACAGCTCCAGGGATGGAGTAAAGAGAAGAGAGGGGAGGAGAGAGCAACTGGATAGTGGCTAAGGGGATGAGAGAAAGGAGTAGAGGAGATGAGAGAGAAAACAGTAGTAGTGAGAACAGGAGGGAGGGAGAAGAGGAGAAGAGAGCATTTGGTCTCAAGTCAGAGCAGCACTGATATGGAGATCTGATCTCAAGTAACCAGAGCAGCAGCACTGATATCATGATCAGATCTCTGACAACTAGAGCAGCAGCACTGAGATAGACATCAGATCTCTGATAACTAGAGCAGCAGTCAGATAGAAATCAGATCTCTGATAACTAGAGCAGCAGTGAGATATTGATCAGATTCCTGATCACTAGAGCAGCACCACTGAGATATACATCAGATCTCTGATAACTAGAGCACCACCGATATGGATCAGTTAATTGCCTTACTCAAGGGCACAAAATGATCATAGAGATGGAGTTCAGGCAACAACCATTGGATACTGACCAAGAGCAACATCAAACGTTAATAAAACGTGAAAAGTTCCAGTCTGCTAGCTTCCATAAATGTAGGAGAATGGTCCTTCAGTTTTTGTTCCTGACTTATATAGTCACTGTTCTCAGCAGACAGAGGTGAGTTTTTCCCCCCTAAGGAACCACACCATGTGTCATAATCTTTCAAGTAACTGAGGGTTCTCATTGCTTCTTAAATGGGTTTCTATCTACGTGTGACAGACTAGTGTACATTTCTATCACTATAACTACCACATAAAGCTTTAGTAAGATGAAGAGAGAGGGGGGTGGGGGAGTGGGAGAGGGATGCAAAGCTTTGTCTTGATTTCCAAATGAGTTTGGTTGTACCATTGCCAAAACTGCTTGTGTTGGTTTCCATAGAGACATGCTGCGTGGGACCAACGGCTGGCCCGGTTTCCATGACAACGTTCGTACAGTCTGGTTCCAGTGTTCTCCCGCTCTAAGGGCGTTAGTCACAGGGCTCATTGTCGGGAAGCTGAAATCATGTTACCCCTGAGGTGGTCGGCTACGGCTCCGGGGCCGAACAACTCCCAGCTCTCAGCGGACCTGCCGGGCCCGGGCCCCCTCAGAGTCAGGTTTCAGGAGCCGGGCTAATCCAGCTGAGACCAGTTCTGACCTGGTTGACTTGCAGTGAATGCAGCCTGTTTACTTCAGGAGATGAAACTCCAAGACAGGAAGCAAGCACTGGCCTGAACTGATCTACTTGTAGTAAGGAGACATTAGATAGGCACACCCTAGGAAAATACTTAACCATCAGGTGTGTCTTGGCAGTCCGTCTTCACTGGGTATACTGTGTGTGTGTGTGTGTGTGTGTGTCAGGAAGAGTGTGTATGTGTAACTGTGCAGTCTGATGTGTGATGCAGGGACCCAAATATTTAAATCCTTACTCCAGAGGGGGTTGAGGTGGTTATAAGTGGACAATTAGTTTGTGGTGTTAAATAGAGAATTAAAACACAGAATACGGGTGAACGAATGAAAAACAAAAAACAGCTGGTTGAAGGCTGAGTGCCTTGGACTGTCCAAGCATCACACTGTCACTGTAAAGTTCAGCATGTTGGGTAAAGGACTGACCTTAGAGAGATACAGTTAGCAGAGAGGAAGAGAAGAGAGGAGCAGAGGAGAGAGGGAGAGGAAAGAGGAAAAGAGAGGTGGAGGAGAGGAGGAGGAACACAGAAGAGGGAGTGGAGGAGAAGATGAGTAGAGGGGGAGTAGGGGAGCGAAGATAAGAAAAAGAGGAGAGGAGAAGAACAGGGGAGGAGAGGGAGAAAGGAAGAGAGAGTAGAGGAGATAAGGAGGAGAAGAGGAAAGGAACGGAGGAGTGGGGGAAAGGAGGAGAAGACGAGAGGAGAGGAGGAGAGGAGAGGCAACCCTTTTATCTGGGCCTGCCTCTGTTTTACACACAATGAGCCCCCAGTATGAGCCAACAAAGAGCTCCTTATGCTGCTACTGCTCCCTCCGCCTGCACCCTAGACAGATCCTCTGACCACACAACAGAGAGAAGGAGGGAGAGAGGGATTGAGAGAGAGAGGGAGAGTAAGTAAGGTGCCCTGTTTGAAAAGTAAAAGAAAGGGAGGAAGGAAAAAAGAAAGGAAGCGCTATATGAGAGAGAGAGAGAGAGAGAGAGAGAGAGAGAGGGAGGGAGGGAGAGAGAGAACGAGAGAGCAGCTTGGGACAGCAAGAGGGAATGTAGGGTTGGTTGTGGAGCTGGTGGGTAAAGAAGGTGTGTGTGTGTGTGCGCGTCCTGTTGAAAGGTATCATCTCAGCCGGGCCAAACCAGTTCTGGTGTATGCATCGCCTTAAATCTGACCTCACCCGAACACACACACACTCACACACACATACAGAAAAACACGTAATGATACAGGTTTTTGTAGGTTTTTCTCAATCATGCACAAACCTCTACACATACTCAAACACACACACACACACACACACACACACACACACACACACACACACA
>JAGFZM010001827.1:13520-46056 GCA_017657215.1 Limnothrissa miodon | reverse complement strand
CACACACACACACAACGCATTAAAACATAAAGTTAAATTCTTGTGAGGACACTCAAATACACATTTAATGTTTGCTGGTGCAATCATTTGTGCCATTTTTAACAGTTTTCTATTGCGTTGTATGTGTGTGTGTGTGTAGTTCACCCATTAGTTCAGTTTGATTTCATTCAGTTTCAATTTTATTTATATGTTTGTTTTGCATTTTTCTAAACAATAACTTTTTAAGTGGTTGTTCATAACACCTATTCATAGCTGTAATGAGGGAAGCACTCTAGAATCTTTCACATCAACCCTATCATTACATTAACACAGCAATCTATTAGAAGCACATGATTCCCTGCTCTGAATAACAGTTACATATCTCTTATACAGATTATATTGAGTATTGATGTACAACAACTAATTGAAACAAATGAAGTAAAAAGGAGATTTTATAAATATATAGTGCATGTGAGTAGAGGTGTCTGTGCCTTTTTCATTTTGGCAGTTTATTGAGAGGAGTGCAGCCAATTTATTGAGAGGTGATTATTTCCTCAAAAAGCTTCTCTGGGCCTCAAGTGTCTCAGACATGCTGTGGTCATGTAGATGCCTGTATTATGACTAGACTATTAACCCCTATTTCCTTCCTGCATTATCCTGGAGAAACAGATGTCTTGTCATTATTTTATTTTTGGGGGACTGTGACAGGTGGTCATTTGTGTGCAAATTGGACATTCTCACTAATCACTACAGTAGATTTTGTAATTAACTAATAAAAAAATAAGCCTGTATTTACATTGAGAATCACATATATTTTACAATAACTTTAGTGTTAATCAACCTTTATCATATTGATAATGAGTCTGAACTTAATTATAATATTTTATTTTTTTATCTTCATTTATGTTTGTTAATAACCCTGGCCATCCTTTTGTATCAAAAAATGCATATTTTGTTCTCCAATCTGGGTGGCTGCTGGGTAAACTGGCCTAATTAAAACAGCAGCCACCTGCTATTGTCTACGGCTTGGACATCTGGCTAAACAAAAGAAGAGAATTATGGGAACGGAACCATAATAACACCAGACCCTGGAGGAGTGATATCTGGGATGATATCCATTTTTGGGCTTCTATTAGTACTTTGATTGTGGGTATTATAGTCCAAATGCGACTCAGCCTTCCCAAAGGTTCAGTTGGCGCCATGTACAGGATTAAATGCAAACTAGAACCTCTCAAGACATCGTTAATCGTCAATTAATCACAGACAAGCGTGCTCTTCTCCCTAATCGTCAAACATCCCTTTCCATATGGGTCAGTATTAATCCTGGACAATAAAATAAATATTCATTTGGAAACATACGTCTGCCCCAGTGCCCCTCAGCTTCTGTCTGGACCGCAGCCTTGGATTTCCGTTGCTAGCTATAATTAGTTGACCACACTTACTAATCTCTATGATCAAGGGGGCAAAACAAAAAATCAAAACATGTTTATTAAAAATATATTTCAAGCAATCCAGCCTAAGTACGAGCAGTACAGGCCCCCAGCTGGAGCTTATTTCTATGTGTTTAATTGTGCTGTAGCAGACAAGTGTGTAAGTCAAGTATGTAAGGCAAGTGCTAAAGGGGAAATCAGCCGTTAACTTTCTTACAGGGTCAAAGTTCATGTATGAGCTTGCTGAGGTTTCTGTTTGAAGGTGAATTGGTCTTCAGGGGAGCATTGCTGGTAGCAGGTGTTTTGTTCGTATGGATCAATTCTCCCCACTGAAAAGCAGCTGGATTAATATTGATGGCCACTTCCTAGCCATTGAAGATATTGATTAAACCTATTGATTTTCCCTGGAGCATCTTACAATACTTTAGTGAAAGAAAGTGTAAATCCAATTAAAACGGCAGCCTCGTTAAATAATCCTAATCCAATGAAGGAGAGGAATACGTGTTTGATTTTTCTCTCCCCAAAATCAATAAATGTTTGTGTGCTTCTGAAGTGCAGCAGAAATCAATGAGCGACATCCGTTAGCGTGACACACAAGCCTGTGCTCCACAGAGAATGAAAGAAAGAAAGAAAGAAAGAGAGAGTGGGAGTCTTTTTGAAAAAAAAAAAAAAAAAAAAAGAATCTGGTGGAGGATCCATGATCTGATCACCTCCATAGATTAGATATTTACTAAATTTGCTTCTACGTGTTGCTGTCTTCTGCCTCCTCAGGTTGGAGTCCATTTTTTTAATTGAACTCTGGACCCCCTCCCCTCCCACACCCTCCCACATATGACCCACCCCACCCCCCGTGGTGCACCAGATGGCCCCAGCCTGTGCGTTGCCCCTCTTGGGCGACTATAGGCCATGATGCTGTAGGATGGCTTTGACCTGACCACTGGTCAGCATATGTCTCTGAGCGACTGTTAAGCAAAACACAGCAAAACACTACCGGAGCTTATGAATCTCAAACAAGCAGGCTGCCTATACAAAGCCCCAGCCAAAAGAAATAGTTACCTCATGGTTTCAGTCTCTGGATTCGGCTTTGGTCAGGGTTAATCATTTATCAATTTTTTTTTAAATCAGGTTCAAACAAATATAATTCAAAATATAGAGTCTAAATCACCTGCAGAGTTGCTAAGCCAACACCCAGCCCTGGCAAAATAAATATCTCACCACATCAGCTCTGAACACCCAGGGCTGCCACAATAATTAGCATCCAATAAAGGTTTAAAGAGCTTGTGGTCTTCTCTGTCACTGTGTTAGCTATGTTGTCAGGGTTATATGGTTAGTGTTTGGCTGTGACCCCTGCTGAACCATACATCCAGATTATTTCACTTTGGATTTCATGGGTTTGCATACGAAAGAAAGCTAGCCCTTCCTCTGCCCGTGTGCAGTCAGAACAGGTGGCTGTGCATTGCCGTGGGAACGCACCAGGCAGCCCACTAATAGACTCTTGTTCTGGAATTAAGTCAAGGAGCCCTGAACCATTCAAGACAAGCATTACACGCGAACCACTCATTCTAAGAAGCTCTTCTTTCTTTAAAAAAAAGAACAGAAGAATCAAAGAAGATTTAAATAAATGGAAACAAAGCGGTCATGGACTTCAGATGGCAAAGAGTTAAGACAACAACACAATCTGCCTGTGTGGACGTCACTGCTAATGAGACCTTAGGTCTGGGGGAGTGAATTGAGTAGGGTGGAGACGACAACACTTAAGGTATTCTTCCCCTTGTGGGCTCCATGCTAAATGCCACAGGGGGTCTGAAGGCCTCTACTGTTTGTGTGTGTGTGTGTGTGTGTGTGTGCGCGCGTGAGCGAGAAAGTGCCTCTGCACTTCATATTTGCCCTACTTGCACACAATCCCACAATTCAGTAGCAAACGGTCCCAGCTGCCATTAGGAACGTCATGTGTGTGTGTATGCCTGTGTGTGTGTGTGTGTCTGTGTGCATGTGTGGAGGTGGCCACTAGGAATGCGAAGGAAGGTCTCCAAAGGTTACAAAGAGTGCAGTAAAGGCACAACAATGTGCGCATTCACCCTTGGTCCCCGAGACTCCGGGGCCTCGGCCATGCAGGTTGATTGGAGTCGGAAAGTCAGATGCGCAACCTCTATTGTTTGTGCGGAAAGGGAAGAAAAGCTATGCAGCCACAGAGCCATGCAGTGGAGAATGAAAGCAAAGCATCCGCTCTGGTGGGCGGGGGCCGCCGGCCGCCGGGCCCAAAACCTCATCAGCATGCAAACGGCTGTTGAACTATGTTGTTATTTATGCTGTTGTGTTATCGTTGGGCATTAGTAGTGGGAATCTTGCTGGAAAATTTCACCAGCCCCTGTTCAACTGTCGAGGACACACGGACCGACAGCTGCCCACACACAAGTCCGTCATGAGCTCGCCCTCCCCAAGTCTGGCACGGAGCCCATTGAGATGTGGATGCTCCTCCACTTTTTAATTGAATAATTCGGAGCTAAGAGCACTTAGCACTGGCTAACGCTGACAAAGCCGCTCTAATGCTCCTGTGGCAGGGATGGCCGACACGTCTTACTTCCTAGAAGGATTCTACACTTAAGAGTCTTAACTTCAGAGTTTAGCAGACACCGGGTCTGGACACATGCTGCCTGACTCGCACAGAACAAAGCACAACACGCAGAAGGTTTAGATCCCAATTGCAGCTGATGTTAAAAATCACAAATATTTTGGGATGGAAAACAGATGGTTGTGGAATGTTGTGAAGACACTACATGTATCTTGTAAATAAGAATAAATACATCTATATATCCTATTTCAGTTTTGAATCTTCCATCATGAACAAAATGCGGATAGCGGGATGATAGCTGCAATTTGATTGTGAAAAAAACACCTGTGCAAGGAAAAGTTTATTAATTATTTATCACAAATGTCTGATAATTTCCAATAATATATATGAATTAAATGCATGAGAGGCAGTTGCATGATCAATGGGATAATAACATTCAAGGTGGCCTGACATTTTAGGCTATAATTGCAAGCCCCACTTCATCCATTTTTCCCCATTATACACACACACACACACACGTGTGTGGAAAGAAGTGATTAAAATGTTATTGCATGCTGAAAATGTGTTTAATTATCATTCAAATCAAGAAATCTGTAATTTAGTTCCTGCAAATAAAATGTCTTAAAAATTTATCCATATCAACAAATGATGAAAAAATAAAGTGTGTTCCTTATATAAACACAAATGTGAAATTAATATATTTTTATTGAGTGTTGTTTAAGACAAATTGTCCATTGGTCTGATCTCTTTAGTTGCTGGTGTTTCACTACCAGCTGTAGGTTTGCGTCACATTGATAAAGACCACTTATGCTAGAGGACAAATTCAATCAAATTGAATCAAGCCATTAACGTACTGGCTGGGCTTGTGTTTGTGTGTGTATTGTGTTGGAGTGTGTTGTGCTGCAATGTGATGTGGTGTGTTTTGCGGTGTGTGGTGTGGTGTGTAAATCTTCGGCCGCGGGTCTAGGGATAGAGAAGGCCACACCTGCGTGCCGTGCTAACAGAAAGTCCTCTAGCAGCCAGCCGCTGAGATGAGATAAGCTCTCGGGCATTTACGCTTAGCAGGGGCCCAGCCAGCAGACTCATTCACTCGCGGACTCACAGTGAACTGCACTGTACTCATGTCAACCCAGGGGTCTGTGTGTGTGTGTGTGTGTGTGTGTGTATGTGGCCTTTGCAGTGTATGGGGCTGGGGTTGTGCTGGGACAGGGTATTTATAGGGTGGTTTACATACAAAAAACTGTGTGCTTGTGTGTCTTTGTAGTGTATGGTGCTACTTTGGCTTTTATTACATGTAAACAAAACAAAACAGCCATGGTTGTTATTTTATTGCTGCTAAAATAAAACTAATCATAAAATAATAACGTATATACAGACTGCATATTTGCAAAACATAATTAATTATTTTATTTATTTAAGTATATTTATATAAAACAATTTTTTTACTTATAGATATTTGTGAATATTTGTTACTATTTGAGGTCATTTAAATGGAACCACCATAAAATAATACACAGTACTCATAATTAACAAACAAATAATGCCAAAAAAATAATAACAAACAAATATAAACAATATCAAAGCATCAGATCTCAGTCTGTTTAGGAATCAGCTCATAAAACCCACAGACAATCACCCTATTGTGAGACCCCTTCGACGTTTCTCACAGCCTCTCTCTTTGCTTTTCCATATCGTGCCGAAGAGTGCTTTTGGGCTGGGGGGGGACAGACTCTGGTCTAGTCTGTTCTGGTTTGGGCTGGTCTGTGGGCTTCTGTGGAGGTGCATGGACAGACTGACAGGTGTGCTTGCATGTCCCTCTCTCTGGACCACTGGTCTGATGACGCTGGTCCGACCCACTTCTGGAGCACTGAGGACGCTAATGAGCAACGTAACCCACAGAAAGAACACACACAGAAAGAGAAAGATGGCATCTGTTTGTTTGTTCTTTCACACATTTTTATTGCTTCTGTGAACATGAACGTGTGTGTGTGTGTGTGAATGAATGCGAACATGTGCAGCATGGTTAATCTACATGTTAAACACACCTCCCTGTGCTCTGGTTGCCCTAAATGCATATTCATACTCATATGCCGCATGCTGTCAGCATTCAGCCAAAGCTGATCTGTGTGTTTCCGACACCCGTGTGTGTTAGAACACCGCCGAGTACCGACGTCCACAGGTGCCCCTTCACAGGTGTCGAGGCAGAGAAAACACACCTGTCACCTTTTGTTCCAATAGAAAAAAAGCTCTTTTTAGAACATGTACACGCATATCACACGCCAATTACCCTCGCCAGGACAACAATGCATGCATTCAGATGCACATTTTTCATACGTTAAATTCAGTGCATATTCAGTGCAGCGCAACAAAAGCCCTGCGTTGTGAAAGAGGTACTCGGATGAAACCGTAAAGCTCTGAGAGGTGTATTCACTAATGATAATTACCTCTCATTACACTGGGCATCAGCCTCATCTCACACAGGCAAGCTTCTGAATGCTACTGCATTATGAAACATCATTAAAATAAATAAAAACAAGCAAGCTTAAAGGAAAACATTTACTTTACTCAGTTCAAAGGGAATTCAAATAAATTCCATATTTTAGTTTTTTACATTTCTAAAAATAAAGGCTTGGAAGCCAAAAGAGAGGAGGACGGACAAAGAGAGAGAAGCAGATCTCACTAATGCTTATTATTATTATTATTATTATTATTATTATTATTATTATTATTAATTCATACTATACCTACTATATCCTTCTCTTAGGTCTTTCCCTTCATCCTTTTTTCTCTCTGATCTGTCCATTCCAGAGCTCTTTTCTTCCTTGATCCTTTTATCTCTTCTCCGGTGCAGTGATCTGTCCATTCACGGGTCTTCTCTTTGTTGTCCTTCCATTCTTTTTCTTCTTTTTCAAAGTTTTCAAAAAGTTTTGTCCGAAGTCTCTGCCTAAGCTGCGCAAACAACACAGCCTTTAGTTTGGGTCTATAGGTACCTGTGAGTTAGTCCCAACCTCCCGTCCTATACCTCTCCCTCTCTCTCTCTCTTTCTCTCCCCACACTCCCTGTCTCTCACTCCATATTCCCCCTCATCCCTCCCTCTATCTCTCTCTTTCCCTTTCTCTTTCATTCTCTCATTCTTTTTTCTGTCTCTCTTTCCCTCGCACTATCTCTATTCCCTCTCCTCTCTCTCCTCTTTCTCTTTCTTTCTTTCCCTCTTTTTTCTTTTCCCCTCCTCGGTCTACTGTGATATCTGAACCATGGCTGATGTTCATGTCCGCGTCTTTGTTTGGAGAAATTAATTCCCATTCATGGCTTTACCTAATCTACATTGGCTTTTTAAAATTGTGTGTGTGTGTGTGTGTATGTTGGGTGGGGGTGCAGTCTGGCATTTGTGTGTGTGTGTGTCTTGGTGTTTGGGGGGGGGGGGGTGTGGGGGTTCAAACCACAAGTCGAGTCAGACAATATACAACAGGAAAAAATGCAAATAAACTTTGGCCAGCTTGGTGCCCCAAACACCCTCACAACCCCTACCCCCTGCCCACCCCTACGTCCTCCCTGACCGGACAGACCATAACCCACCCCCCCACAGGACTCTCCTCTGCGCTCCACAAAGGACTGATGCTCCTCTTCTCCTCTGCTTAAAACATATAAGCTGCTTCCATTCTGTGGAGGGGGTGGTGTCACTTCTGTGTGTGTGTGTGTCTGCGTGTGTGAGAGTGTGTGTGTGTGTGTGTTGGAGAGAGGTGGGGAGCGTGTGATCCCTGTCTGCGCGCGTGTATGTGTGTGTGTGCCTATACGCGCAGGAGCATGTGTGTCTGTGTGTGTGTGTGTGTGTGTGTGTGTGTAAGTGGGTGTGTGTGAGGAACGCAGATCCCTGATCCTGTCATTATAGCCCACAGCGGCTGGAGTCATTGGTAGT
Organism: Limnothrissa miodon; assembly: GCA_017657215.1. Classification (NCBI taxonomy): domain Eukaryota; kingdom Metazoa; phylum Chordata; class Actinopteri; order Clupeiformes; family Clupeidae; genus Limnothrissa; species Limnothrissa miodon. The sequence continues at coordinate 38,159 of JAGFZM010001827.1, read as the reverse complement.
GAGAGCAGCAGCTTTTTTTCCCCATGATGCTTTGCGATAAGGATTGGCCTACATGTATGTGCGCTCTGGGCGTCTGATGCCTACTTGATTAGGTGTCTTATCAGCCTGGGAGCGAGCGAGCGAGAGACTGTGTGTGTGTGTGTGTGTGTGTGTGTGAGTGAGCAAGCGCACGCTGCCTAACTGATGAGGCCCGCTGACAGAATAATGGCTGGGAAACCGACTGACAGCGCCATAAAATGGCAGCTCTGTTATGACATGTCAGCACGGACCTGGTGGATGGTAAGTTTTTCTTTTTTTTTTTCCTTCATTCTTTCTGGCTTCTTTTTGCCTTCTTTTGTTTTTTAGTATGTTTGCGGTTGTCAATTTTTAGAGGTGCTTTTCTGCTTCTTCTGGACTATGAAACTTTTATTTCTTTTGAAAGGGTATTTCCTTTTTTCCATTGTGACCATTGGAAAATATGATATATACTTTTTTGATACATGATATACTATTTTGAGATATAATGTATAATGTAGTAGTACAGAAATGTGTGTTTCAGCTGACTCTTTGAGCTGTAGTGACTGTAGTTGCTGCACATATAGAGGGTAGAAACTGCTGAAAAAGTTCCTTTGGCGTCCTCCTTTGTAGATGCAGCAGTTATTGTCTTACGTGATTGTGCACTCAACCTGAACCTCTAACCAACCCCCCCTCCCACACACACGCACGCACACGCACGCACACACACACACACACACACACACACAAACCAAAAATGCTGGCACTATCATTTTTTTTAGCGATCTAAAAGAAGTTTTTTTTTTCTTGTGTGTGTGTGTGTATGTGTGGTGGGGTTGTCTGTGTGTGTGTGTGTGTGTGTGTGTGTGTGTGTGTTTGGTGGGGTTACTTCAGTACACAGAGGTCATCATGAATGTGAACATGTAGTCCAGGTCTGTGCAATAATAGCAGCAATCCACTCTGCTCTCCCCGTCTCTCTCTCTGTGTGTGTGTGTGTGCGTGCGTGCGTGTGAGCATAAGGCAACGTCTTTAGCAGAGACTGGTGTGTTGTGACAGGTTGTATGTGTAGTACTCAGGTTGAGTGTGTATATGTATGAGTGTGAGTGTGTATGTGTGTGTGTGTGTCCTAACAGCCACATAGCTTCTCAGTACTGTGGTGTCAGTAAATGCGTCCAGTCAAGCAGGCACTGATGCACCCTCTCAGACAAACAAGAGAGGGGGGTGTAAAGAGAGAGAGAGAGAGAGAGAGAGAGGGAGGGAGAGAGAGAGAGAAAGAAAGAGAGAGAGATGGAGAAACCTACTTACATCTACTTTTTAGAACTTCAGCATTTTCTCAACTTCTCAACTTTTAAAACTTCAGCATTTTCTCAACTTCAGTTTTCAGTCTTTCCCATTTTTTCACATTGTAGGTCAACACACACCACACACACGTACATAGACACACACACACACACACACACACACACACACACAATGGCCTCTTGTCTGAGAAGGTCTCTGCTCAGAATGAGACATAATCTGTTTGAATATTAAGTTTTTCTCTTCACATGCCTCTAAAACGTTTTTTCTTTTCTTTTCTTTTAATCTCTCTCTCTCTCTCTCTGTTGTCCTCTGTTTGTCTGGGCATTTGCCGTGGCGACGGTGCAATTAGAAAAGTGTGCGGACAACAAGCTCTTTAATTTAGTGTGGCAGGATACCAGTTGCAGAAAAAGAGTGCTGTGTGAGTGTGTGTGTGTATACTGAGCTCTTTGATGACAGTCTCCTGTCACTGTGATGAGATTGTTTGGACACTCTTTATAATCTTAACAGTTTTGCTTTGCCAAATTTTATTTATTAGGTGTTAAATCTTTTCTGTGTTCTCTATTTTAATGCTTTCACACACATATGTGTGTGTGTGTGTGTGTGTGTGTGTGTGTGTGTGTGAACTGCATAAACTGTAAGAGAGTAGTAAGAGTAGTAAGAGAATCTTCTGCTAATATTTTATGTATCTATTTTAATAAAAACCAACAGACATTTAATTCAGCAGCAGATTCCTTCAGTTTTCATTTTTTTTACTTTCCATAATCTATCTCTTCCTGTCATCATATAATTTAATAGTACATTTTTAAATTTTTGTCTTTTACTTGAAATTAGATGAAGATTAATATATATATATATATATATATATATATATATATATATAATGTTGATACTGTTGATATTATTATTATCATCATCATCAATAATAATAACAATAATAATAATAATAATAATAATAACAATAACATCAACAGACTATTATGTATTATTACTAATTAAAACATAACCTAACTCTGGCCTGTTATGTATGTCTTTATAATGTGTGTAACAACCCTGATGAGAGGAACAATACACACATAATTGACTCACAGTTTGAAGTCATAACCAAATACAGCATCTTTAAAAAAAAAAAAAAAAAAAGAAAAAAGATCTCACTTTCACTTCAGATTTGCTCATTAATTAAGTGAATGGCTTTTATTCAAATGTGTTCTATATCCCCCCTTGACAATTTCTGTCAGAATGAACAACAGATGACAATGGAGATATCAGAACAACCCATGTCTATGCTGGTTGTCAAGCAGAGGGATGATGTCGTCAGGCTGATTTTGAACCTGTGTGCGTTCAGGAGTTGTGGCTCGCTAAAGCCGATAACCAAGATGCAGCCAGTCACCTCGCTGAGCCCTCTCACTGCAAAGCTCCACAGGCAGTTGTGTTCAGGGAAAGGAAGAGAGAGAAAGCATTAGAGCTCCTTTGGATTACAATTGAAAGGAGAAATCCGGCATGATTTAATGAATAGCCTTGCTGTTTAAGGTCAATGAGTGTTATTTGTAAAAAGAACAGGTACATGTCATACAACACACACTAAATACCCAATCAGCAGCAAAAATGGACCAAATGTGGCTCAGAAACTCACCTTCACTCTCATTTGCCCTATGCGCTATTCAGATAATTTTAGCTGCTAGGTCACTATTCTGTGCCCCAATAAGCCCATGCTGGCTACAGGTCTGTCATTGGGTTGATGATTTAGCACATTTTCCTCATCTTTTTCCTGTAGAGGGCGCTCGGTGACCTCTGCCAATAGGACCATGGATTGATTGGTTGATTGATTGATTTCACACATCTGCTGCTACTCTTATCTTCATTTTTGTTTGTTACTTGCTGCTGCTATACTTTTGTTTGTTACTTGCTATACTGCTATACTTATACTTACACAGTACATTACAAACTTAGCTACTTACTTTTTTCACAGTACAAATACTACTGAACCCTGAATACACTCATATCTTGTACCAATAAAAGCATACGCCATAATCTACTTGCACTTTGCCTTTTGTTACTTTAGTGGTTAAGACATTTGGTCAGGCCAGTGCACTTTACTGTATATCCTGTCTTGTCTTGTATTACCTACACAAGGGACAGTGAGAAACACAATTTTAATTCCTAATAGTTCCTAATAATTCCTTGATAAGTATTTTTCATATGTGAAGAAATTGACAATAAAACAGGCTTTAGCATAAGGAGGGCAAGTGGTTTATTTGACTTGTGTGTGTTTGGATAGTGGCATTCTCCTGGCCTCTACAGTAAACATGAGAATCAGTGCTTTGGTTTTGGACATTTGGATTCCACTACTACTGTATGGTCAATATTGCATTTAATTCCCAATCCTATGCAGACCCGAATATCTCTGCCTCAACCTTTCCCAGAAACCACACACACACACACACACACACAGCATGACTATTGTGTGTGCTTCATTGTGACCAGTGAGAAGTGCACGCATTTTGCATACTTTATTTGATTCCACCTTGCAAATCAACTTTTTGTCAGGAATTTAATCTTTTGAATAGTCCAACAGATTCACATCTTACATTTCATGTGTTTTTAAATACAGACACAGACACACACACCACATAGAAATGCTCCCACACACACACACACACACACACACAGCATAACTGTTCTGTTTGCTTGGTTGGGACCCCTTAGAACTGTATGTGCGCGCACACACACACACACACATACAAACACACACACACACACACAGGCTACAATGACCCTCTCTGTGTAGAGTTGAGGAAGGGTCCTATTGTCAGGACTGCAGGGCAGGAGTGGGTGGGGGGTGTGTGGGTGTGTGTGTGGGAGGGGGGTTCACCTAAGGACTTGGAAACTGAATGTTCCGACTGAGTATACTTAAAAGACCCCCCCAACACACATACACACACCTTCCACCACCACCCCACCAACTGTGCACAGAGAAGCCAATAAGCCCAAAGAGTCCTGATGAGATTCTGTGAGCCTCCATGGTGTGTGTGTGTGTGTGTGTGGGCAGTTGGGGTTGGGGGTGGGGGGGCGGGGGTTGGTTGGTTAAGACGTGAAACACTAGATGCCCCCCTCTACCACCTCCAGACACACGTGTAAGTCTGTGTGTGTGAGAGACATAGTGTGTGTGTGTGTGTATGTGTGTGTATGTAAGGCTACGTTCATACGAAGCTGTAAACGACGATCATTTTCTAAACGATTTGCGTAAGATGGAACCAGCTCAGAATGTATCTGCATCTACACGAAAACGACTGTGAACGCTTCTGCACAGGAAGTACTTATAGTGTGCATACGTGTACAAGTCATGCGGAACATGTACGCCGCCATTGTTGTTGTGATTCATCTTTGAGCATGCGCTTTAAGACGGGCGATGACACGTTGACGGGCAATGACGCAATCCACCAAAAAAAGTATCCGGTTTAGCCCATCCACACGAAAACGCCTAACCGGCATTTTCAAATTTATCCACTCTGGAACCCGTTTTCAAATCTTGTTTACAGATGCGTTTTCACCCGCTTCGTGTGGACGAGAGGTGTTTTAGGACAAATATTTGTGCGGATACGTCCGTTTACGGCTTCGTGTGGACAGGGCCTAAGTGCTTGACATAAAAGCCCAATCATTAAGGTGCATGACCAAACTCTACCAAACGTTAACACACACACACACACACACACACTTACACTCATGCACAAAACTCTCCATCTTTCCCCTCCTTCTGTGTTAACATTGGAGTACAGATGGAAAGCTAAAAGCAATGTATGGGAACAGTGTGTGTGTGCGTGTGTTGTGTGTGGATCCTCCTTGCAATCTGTCCCACAAACAATGGTTTGGCGGCACTGACGAATTTGGGTTGTTGATTAGCATAATACCAGGCTAATCGTGAATACTATTAACATGGAGCTAGGCAGCAATTAAAGGGATTAACAGTTTGTGTGTGTGGGTGTGTGTGCGTGCACATGAATGTGTGTGTTTGTACATGCATGCGGACATGTGTGCATGCAAACATGTGAATGTATATGCGCATGTCTGTGTGTGATTTTACATGCATACAATGTTCTGTATGCATCAGTCTGAATATACAATATATATCTACTGTATGCTTACATGAGTCTGTGTGTGTGTGTGTGTGTGTGTGTGTGTGTGTGTTGATGAATAGAGTTTGTATGTGTGCGTGAGTATGTTTGTCCATGCAATCGTAAAATACTGAAAAAGTCAGGAAGTCTGTCCCCAGCTTAAGAAGATGAAACTTCTAGTTCTGATGGTGTTTGAAGAAGAAATTCATTGTGAATTAACCCAAAGCCCTGTTGTTTGAGGTCAAAGAGTGTGGTCTGAGGGAAAATCGTAGAACATAGACAGAATAGCAAACTGGCAGCTAACTAAATAAGTTTCTGGCAGCTAACTAATGTTAACTGTATAGGGCATATGAACGTTACTGGCAGCTAATGTTAACTGAATGGGGGATAAGGTAGGACAGTTTCTGGCAGCTGAATAATGTTAACTGAATAGGGCATAGGATAGTTACTGGCAGCCAACTGAACAGAGCATACCGTAGGATAGTTTCTGGCAGCCAACTAATGTTAACTGAATAGGGCATATGAACCTTACTGGCAGCTAATGTTAACTGAATGGGGTGTAGGAAAAAGTTGAGTTTCTGGTTTAGGCTTAGCTGTCAGATCACTACTTGATATAATGTTGGGTTAAGGACACAACATACCACAAGAGAATCATTAACGACTTTTGTCCTCATCGTCCTTTTGCGTGACAAACAGTTTGGACTTTCCGAATGATCTAATGACAGATGAGAGGGAGAGAAGTTCTATTAACATTTGATCGGGTGAGAAAATATTAATTACGATTCACTTCATGTGTGTGGTGTAGTCTCAATTTTTAAAGAGGGGCTAAGCAACGTTCTGTTTTTTTGCTCTCACAAGCTCCCTCTAAAGACTGCTGTATTGCATTGTATTGCACAGCGGTCCACGCTGCTGAACATTGCAAGTGCTGTATCTACCGCTATAGGCCACGGTGGCGCATTCTACACCGTTCGTTCACCGTGTAATGACTCATTTTAGCATCCTGAACAGTATGAAATGGATTAATTAACTGAAAAATGTTGCTTAGTGGGCCTTTAAATATTGTTTAGTGTTGGATTAGTTTTAAACCTTCTTGATCTCGTTTCCTACTGACCAAATGTGACTTCGACCAACAGGACAATGGATTGTTTCACACCAAATATCTACTTTAACCTAGGGATTTTACTAGCCTCGCCCTCGCCAGCCCCGCCCTGGACTTTCATTTCATTTCGTCCAGAGGGTCTGGGAGCACTCCATTGACAATCATTCTCTCATTAGATATGTGGTTTCTGCTGAAGTTTAAACTGATTGGATCTGCCTTTACCCAATCGCTAACGCCTGGTCATGACGTATGCAACGTGACGGCTTGTGAAGGATGATAGCTTCCCTACCATTTAGCCTAGCCACTTCTTTGGAAACTAACGGAGCAAGCTGGAAAATGAAACTTTTCCCGAACCCTGTGGGTAGTAGACATCTTTTACACAGATAAAATTAAATAAAGATTGTTCTTGTTCAGACTTCAGTTCCTGTATGTTCTGAAGCGTTCCCACAACGGACTGAATAGCCTCCTGTACTAGGTTCGCTGCCGCCATTGTTATTGTGCACACTGCGCAGCCGCGCAGCCAGGCAACGTTGCATACAAAACCGACGTCATTGCTCACTAGAACACTCCCCGCCCGCTGATTGGGCCGGCAGAATGCTGACCTGGAGAGAACGATTGTCAATGGAGTGCTCCCAGACTCTCTGGACAAAATGAAATGAAAGTCCAGGGTGGGGCTGGCGAGGGCGAGGCTAGGATTTTACAGCATCAGTGTCATCACATTGAACAGTGAACAGTATTACATGTTTGTGTGTGTTTGTGTGTGTGTGTGTATGAATGAGGATGCATTGTTTGATAAAGGCATATCATTATGTTTTGGTATCAGTAGAAGCCACATCACACAATGAGAGCTTTAATTGCATCCCAGCAATGTTTTCTTGTAACCTTTTAAACAGTTTTATATAGTCTGAATCTCAATCAGAGTCTCTTGTGTATTACTCTTCCCTAAGGTCCCTGTGTGTGTGTGTGTGTGTGTGTGTGTGTGTTCTTTCTCCTCCATTACCCTGGTAATTACCCTTATTCTTCCTCTTGACTGGGCACACGGGTGCGACGGCCCATGTTCATGTCTGACTGGTTATCCCAGTTGTCGCTGAACTCCTTTTAAAGGGGCATCAGGCAGGATGTTATGCCTCCTAGTCACTGGGATGGTTTAAATCAATGCTCAATGGAGGCTCTCTCGGCACCCTCCGCTACTTCATTGCGCGCTCACAGCATGAAATATGACAAAGGCGCTCTGATGTTACAGAAATGAAACTAAAACTGAAAAAACTGAAGAAAAAAAAACAACTGTACTGCATTTATCACATGAAGTTGGTATTTATTACGTTAAGCTAAAATGTATGAAGTCTGTGTGATTTAGTATGGTAAGTTAGAATGTACAAAGTTGATGTTATTTAATACATTACGTTAGAATGTATGAATGTTATTATTCATTCTGTTATGTTAGAATGTAATAAGTTGGTGTTATTCATGACATTATTTATTAAAGGAGGAATCCAGTGGGAATCAACCCCTTGCTCATGTCTGTTCTGTACAATATCATTATGCTATCGATAATGAAAAACCCTGTGCAATGGATGGTGCTATCAGGTGAAAGCCGATCACATCCGCAGATTCTTGGACTTTACTGTACATGGATGGATGGATGGATGATTCAAAGCTGTAATGGTCGGTGCTGTTCTGCATTCCACAGATGTATTTGATTGCAGCTTGATGTGTGACATCATGGCATCATTGATGTACTCTGCTATACACTACGCTACAGTGGGGCTGTGTTTGTACTCATTTTAGTTATATTCTTAAGAATAGTGCTTTGGTCGGTTATTTCATATACTATAGTACTTTGATTGGTTATATTACTGTATAATCTATGGTGCTTTGGTTGGTTATATTCTATTCTATGGTGCTTTGGGCATTGTATTGTATTCTATGGTACTTTGGTTGGTTATATTATATTCTATGGTGCTTTGGTTGGTTTCATTATATTCTATAGTGCTCTAATTGTGTGTAGGCAGACAGTTATTTTGGCATACAGGCTGCCAGAGACTTTACTGTGTTTCTTTACAAGCTGAAGCACCTCTTTTGCCTTTGAAACAACATGGACGAATAAAGTTCCTTGAACCTGAAAAAGGTTCCTGCTGTGCGACAGGGCCTCACGGAGTGAACGGTTCATGAAGCGGAGAGGGGGTTAGTAATCCCTTGGGGAGACTTGACCGTGAGATTGACTAAATTACTTCCCTTGGGCTTACCATGTAGACATGGATCCTTTAAACAGCCACCGACACACACACACTCCAAGAGAGCTCCTCAGAGATGATCAGATAGATAGGAGACTTACAAATCCCTGCCTAGAAACCAATGCTATCTCCCCTCATTTGAGACCACAGGCACTGTAGTCTGCTCTCTTTCTCTCCCTCTCTTTTTCTCTACCTCTCATCCTTTATCCCGTTCTCCCTCTTACCTTTCGCCACCCCCTCTCCCTCCCTCTTTGTTATTTGTGTTGTGTAGTATTGCGTTGTGTAGAGTTGCGTTGCAGTGCTGCTGCGTTGCATAGTGTTGTGCTGCGTAGTGTTGAACTGCGTAGTGTTGTTTTGTGTTGCCCAATGTTGTGTTGTGGGCCTGGGTGCAAACAGGGCTGTGGAGTGGATGTGTTGCGTTGTGTATGTGTAGCACAGTACCGTTGCGTACCGTTGCGTATCTTAGCGCTATGTTGAGCAGAAGCCCTAGAGTGGACCTAGGTAGCATGTGTGGTAGCGATGCATAGCATAGCATTGTGTTGTGTAGACACAGGGCCTGGGAGTGGACCTAGGCATAGTGCATGTGTGTGTGTGTGGTAGAGTAGGGTAATATAGTGCTTGGGAGGGGACCTAGGTTTAGTTTGTGTGTGTGTCAGTGTGTGTGTGTGGTGGAGAAGGGGTAGTTTAGTGGCTGGGAGGGGACCTAGGTTTAGTTTGTGTGTGTGTGTGTGTGTGTGTGTGTGTGTGAGAGTGTGTGTGTGTGTGTGGTGGAGAAGGGGTAGTATAGTGGCTGGGAGGGGACCTAGGCTCCATCTTGTGCTGATGTTATTGCACTGCTTAGCCAGGCCTGACGCGGGACTGCACAGGGTAATTGGGGAACAAAGACCCCATTGTTGCATTGGCAGAGGAGAAGAAGGGGTGGGGGTGGGGGGCATTGGCTTTGGGCTGGAAATGGTGTGTGTGTGTGTGTGTGTGTGTGTGTGTGTGTGTGTGTGTGTGTGAGTTGGTGGGACATTGGCTTTGGGCTGGGGATAGAGTGTGTATGTGTGTGCAAGTATACATGACTGCAAATGTATGTATGTACGTATGTATGTATGCATGTGTGTGTGTGTTTGTGTGTGTGTGTGAGTATGTGAGTGTGTGTGCGTGTGTGTGTGTGTGTGTGTGGGGGGGGTTATATGCAGGCTGACTAAGGAGTGAGCTTGGGACAAGGAACTATGCACCTCACCGGAACGCCATGTTCTGTGTGCCCTCTTTCTTACATACAGACCGTTCAACACACTCAACACACTTCACTCTGACACACAAATGTGTGTGTGTGTGTGTGTGTGTGTACATGTATACATGTGTGCATTTTTTGTGTCATGTTTTGGTGTGTGCATGTGTATGTATGGATATGTATGTGTGTGCATGTGTATGTATGGATATCTGACAAGTATCTGTATGTTTGTGTGTGTGTGAGGGAGAGAGGATATGTATTGAGATAAAGGCCATAAAGACCATAATCAGACAACCATAGCCTATTTGCACTTACCTGAGTCACTGAGTGTGTGTGTGTGTGTGTATGTGTGTCTGTGTGTGGGTCCAATTGTTCTATAAACTGGCCAGATTGGGATGTCAACCTTCTGACCTATACGGTTAGGGGAAATCACAGTCACCTCTTGTTACCCAATGTTAAAATGTTGATGTTTTTATCCAGATTTTCCCAATGTAAGAAGATATCATCTTGATTATCTGTGTACATATGTCCATGTGTGTGTGTGTGGGGGTGTGTGTGTGTGTGTGTGTGTGTGGGTGTGTGTGTGAGAGAGAGAGAGAGAGAGAGAGACAGACAGAGAGAGAGAGACTGTGTGCATGTTTGTGTCCTTGACTCCCAATTCTTAGTTTTTGAGGTCCAACCAGGTTGCACAGGGCTGAAAGAACCAAAACAACATCTGATGAATAGATAAACTAGAAAGTTTGTTACTTCGAGGGACAATCTCAGGACAGGGACACATAGATTAAATAGAAGGCCAGGTGTGTTAAAGAATAAGGACACTCTGATCTGAGGAAAGAGACATTCTGACAGGTACACACTCAGAACAATGTCACTCTGTCAGACAGATTAAATAGGGGGGGGTGGTATGTTAAATGGACACTCTGAGGATAGATTAAATTGGAGGGAAGTTGTGTTATGCTACATTATAAAAGACAAGGACACTGGCCTGGGCATAGACATCATGTAGGTGTTGGTGTAAGTCAGGTATACAGGACACAAATACCTAGAAGTCACTGACCTAATAGTGAAACTTACACACACACAAACACACACACAAATCCTCCTTACTCCTTACACAAATACACACATGCACACACACACACACAAATCTCCTTATACAAATACAAAAGTGCATGTCCACACACACACACACACACAAACCTCCAGTCAGAATCTATCATGACTGACATTCCCCGTTCCCCTACACACCTTGATATTTCTTCATTAGGGCATTCTCCGTGTCCATCCCCTGTGTTCGGCCCACCATACGGCCCGCCGTTATCCCTCTCTCCTCCAGGTAGACCCAGACGGAGACGTGCGTCCAGAGAAACCCCCTCCCCCCAGGGTTCAGCTTGGTCCCCTTGTTACACTCAATTACGCCCATGCGTGTCTCCTCGGCGGGAATAAGATCGTAATGTAATTATGCCCTGTTGATTAATCTCCCAGCGTAGCTTCTTACTGCACACACACACTCTTTCTGATTCTCTCTTCTCTCCCTCTCTGTCTCTATCTCTCTGTTGTTATTTGTCTCTATCTCTCTGGTTATCTCTTTTTCTCTATCTATATCTCTGCTTCTTGGTCTCTCTGCTTCTCTCTCTCATTTACACTATCTCTGTTTCTTTCTCTCTTGTTTACTGTATCTCTCTGCTTCTCTCTCTCTCTCTTTCTTTCTATCTCTATCTCGCTCTCCAGGGACTCAGAATACTGAGATATCCTAGTTACACAACAATGCCGCATTAAGCAGTGTCCTGATTAAGATTAAGAAACGTTTGAGTATATGAGTGTTTATTTCAATGGAATTGCAAAAATTTGGACAATTTGTTGGTTTTCCTGAGGGTTTTCTGTATGTTCTGTTACCGTTATTTGTTGGTTTTCCTGAGGGTGTGTGTATATTTTGTTACCGTTGTTTGTTGATTTTCCTGAGAGGGAAGCGTTTTGAGTATGTTCTGGTACTGTTGTTTGTTGGTTCTGCAGTGGGAAAAGAGTGTTGCGTACGTCATGTGACCGTTAATAATATTGTCTTCAAATGCACGTTGTGTGTGACAGGTCTGTCGTCCAGACAAAACCCAACAGGCGGAGGCATTTCATGCCCAATAGGTGTGCCACAGTCATGCCCATCACAGCGTCTGAATGTGACTGAAAGGATCCACAGAGAGGCGCGGGCATACACGGCCGGATAAAGGCCGGAAGATAGGAGGGCACGGGACGGGTGGGGAAAGGAGACAGAGATAGAGAGATGGCCCCGACAGCAGTTTTGTCTGGGCCCCAGCGGGCACCCTCTGTGTCTTCTGCCGCCTCTGAGGAGCTTTGTGGGAGAGCGGCGGGGGCCGGTGAATAGGGGCCCGCGCTTGGCAGTGGCCCCCTTGTTTACTCTGAAGGTTTCTCCTTGTTTGTTTGTGCACGCCGCTCATTGTCGTCGCTCGCACTTGACGGCTGGTTAGTGGCTGTCGGGAACAAGGACCCTCTTTCACTGGCCCCAGCAGGTGCAGAGGATTTTCCTGTGTGTGTGTGTGTGTGTGTGTGTGTGTGCGTGTCCCTCAAACCTGTCTGCCTGGGCCTGGAGGATTTGCACACACACGCACAAAGACACACACACAAACACACACTCTCTCTCTCTCATACACATACAAGCATGGGATCCACTATCATGAGAAAAGCATACACACATACATACACTGATGCTGAACACATGCAGAAAACAAACAAACCGGTGTATAAGGATTAAGGATGAAATGGAAAGTAAGTTTGGTGTGTTTCTTATCTAAAGGAAACACACACCATGTATGTGTGTATGTATGTGTGCATGCATGCGTGTGAAAGTAAAAGAAAGAGAGGGAGAGATAAAAAAAAGGGATGGATGTAAAATTGACACATTTACTGGTTCTGCTATTTCAAACATGAGTAGAGCTACATTTTCACTTGGTTATATAATTTAAGACTAATGGAATTATTGGTAAAACATTTTAGGTGCAAGATGAAAACATGCAACGTGATAAACAAAACAAGACTGTCTCATTAGTCCAAAATAACTGTGGTTCTTGCATTCTAAAATGCCCTTCGTTCCCATGCTTCTTAAAGCACGCTAGAGATGTCTGGGCTATTAGCAAGAGCTTTGCTAACCACGGATGGATCTTCAAAGGGCCAGTGGGGGGGTTGCTTGAATGGAGGTTAGATTGACAGGTCGCTGTGTGTTGGACATTTTTCACCAGGCTAATTTCCCGTGCCGATGGTGTCACCGCAGAGAACTTAATTAACCTTTCACAATAGTTTAACCGGGTGATTGACAAGTGTCCGTTTCAGTTAATGGGTCATTTGTCTGCAGTGAAGATATAGCCTGCTACTAGACAGAAACACGGCGCTTTTATAGTCACATCATCATGATGTCATGGAAAGAAAGCGGATCGTGAACTTTTGTCTACTTACGCAGTTGCAGTTTAAACTCGGCGACAAGGCCTACGACCCCTCCACACAGTGCCCATAAAAACTTGGTTGGCCTAAGTTTAGAATAATTTCTTCTCCCGCAAATAGAATTTGGCCTTGTTAATGGTTTAATTACACTACAATGGCATATGTGTCGACTCCCTCTAGTGGCGATATTACGACACCGCAGTGATTTTTTTTTTCTTTCCCAGTAATTTATTTCATGGGTTTTTAACGCAGACACAGGCTGTGTCCATGTCACAAGCAGTCTTCCAACACCAAAGCAACTAACTTGACCGGCCAAATGTCGAACTAGGCTGATCCATAAACATTCAATTAATGAATGTAGGTCTGAGCACTGAATTAAAATAGACCCATCACCTGGGGCGGTGCGAACCGGCTCTTTAAGCTACGCTGGCCCGTGACAAAACTGTATCCTAAACACTGAGATGCTGGACTAATTGCAAGAAAGACTAATTATAAATGAAGTGTTGAAAGAACGGGGGAAGACAAACTTGGAGCAGAAGCGCCGTCCCGTGGAGAGAATTGACCAACACAGCAAAAGCTTTCCACTTCCAAAGCTCACGGCTCTTGAGTGTTCTTGACATTTTAAACATGCGTCTGTTAAACAGCTAGTGTCGCCTTAAATCATTTCCTTTGTGTGGCCTTAGGCTTAGGGAAAGTTAGCGCAGGGGTAGGCCTTCAGGCTATGAAAAGTAGGCCTAACAAGTAACAATAAACATTTTAACTACAATATGTTTAGACAAGAAATGCTCCAGATAGAGTTTAATCAATGTAGTCTAATTCGTTTTTCTTTCTACTGAATATAGCCGACCAAATATTAAGGTAGAACACGTGTGGGATCATTAGCCTAGATCACAGCAAAACGCAAATTACCCTGCCGATTATACATTGGCGTTACATCGGCATTCAACACTTTGAGATGTCACAAAATGAGAAACAATTGCTTTTAACTTGAACTGTTGTTATTATTATAATTATTTTGTTGTCGAGAAATAAATTCTTAAAAGTTCTGCTCACTGCCGTGTCAGGTATTAACCTGCCGTGACCCGGATTCGAACCGGGGTTGCTGCGGCCACAACGCAGAGTACTAACCACTATACGATCACGGCGCACTACCGAGCAGATGACGTAAGAATGACACTTTTTGCATTATGTTGCTGCGATTTGTAGTACGTTAAACATTTTTTTACATTTGATTTATGTTTGAATACATTAATTAATTTAATGAACTGTGCCTCACAATGTGTTTTCCAAATAGCCTATCTGTAGACAATTGGTTAATGTTATTTAAAACGGCTACAATAAACTTGACACATTAACTATAGGCTGTTCATCTAGTCCGTGGTTTTAGGACCTCAATTGGGCCACGTAGCCTATTTTGGTTTGATACACTTTATATTTGCATAGGCCTACAATTTGTATTTTCTGAGTCACAATAAAACATTTCGTCTAACACTCGCCAAGCTGTTTGAACTGCAAGTTATTTCAACACATGATCTGCCTTAGTTGTCTATCCTCAGTCTGACCAAAAATCACCAGATTTAAAAACGTGTAACTCCGAGAAATAGCTTTCTGAAGACTTGACCTGTCTCTACTGCTTATATAAGTTGAATGGTAATTTAAGCCACTTAGATGTAATTTGAAAAGATTTTGCATTGTTACAAGAGAGTTTATGCAATGAAAGACATTAATAATACCATAAAGAACGATTCAGTGAATCTTCAATTTCCTTGGTAGGCATTTCTTGTGGATATCATGGATTTCCTGATAGCAGGTTGGCATTCAAATACATCATTCTTAGGACCAATTTTTAGGAAGCCTGTTCAATTTAATGAGTAAATCCACAGGCAAGTGTTACCATGTGTAAGCTATTGTCCCTTCTTACAGCTCATCTAAATTAAGATGTAATTTACTGAATTCAGGTAGAGGATTTTTGCCAAGGTCATCTTCTCCAATATGTGTGTGTAGACTAACTGGCATTATAGCTTTGGGCATAACTGTCTCCCCGAAAGCAGGGCAGTGCCCACATGACACACACAACTGCCACTCTCTGGCATCTGAGACTTTAGTTATTTAGTCAACATAGTCTTTACCTTATTGCCATTTTCTGGAAATAAATTACTTTATCTTTAAAAAAAAAAAAATATATATATATTCTTTAGGGAAAGCCAAAGACATTGTATACAACTTTAACATACAACCACATCTTTTTGTCACCTGCCGTTACTTTCAGACAAAAAAAAACTGAATTGTTGATGGATACACAATGTCACCAAAAATACAGATTTCAATAAATTATCCCCAAAATAAAGTAAAGACAAAAATATAACATATAAACTATATAATTGGTAAAACTGGTAAAATGTGTTAACTGGTAAAAATGTCACATCAATTGGATGTGGTAAAGTGGTGTGGTAAAGTGTAATATTGTAATGGACAAGGCACTGTTTGTGGGGAGAGAAAAAACACAGAGGTGATTGTGCAGCTTAATTGGACCCACACAAGAACGTGAGAGGCTTCCCAAAAAGCTTCACACACACATACACACACACACACACAGAGAGAGAGAGAGAGAGAGAGAGAGAGAGAGAGAGAGAGAGAGAGAGAGAGAGAGAGAGACTGCTCCCCATCACATACAAAGAGAGGGGAATCTAGCCCGGCGTTATGGATTTATTTTGCAAAGAGGGAGATGCCAGACAAGGAGATGATTGTGCTCCTGTGCGTCTCCTGCTCCTGTCTCCCGTCCGGGGCCTGCTGCGCGTTAGAGGCCGCGGCATGCAGCAGATCTCCCTCCGAGGAGCTTTTGCAGCTCTGCATCTCCGCCTGAGATTTCTGGCTTGCTTTTCAGGGCGGCTGTGAAATAGATTGTTCTTTGAAGCTTTGAAGAAACATGGATGTTTGCCATGAATCCCTGCTCTGTATCTCGGTTACAGATAGGCCTACTTTGCATTGCATAGACGACCCCCTTCCCTCCCTCCCTCCCCAAGATAAGGAATTCAATATAAACTTGTAGATCACAAAGTGAAACCACAGAGTATTATTAGTTTGGGTCCCATCAGGAAAATTAAAATCAGACATAAAGAAACAACAGCCATTAAAAAATAAGACATCTTTTATTATTTTTGGAAACAATCAGTTAAAAATTATGTATATATTGTGCTGCCTCCGAAAACTCCAGTCATATGAAGAAAGAAGCGTTTTTGCTGTTGAGCATGAAGGACTTGTTTGTTTATATTGAGTTTGTAGCATGTATTTTTTTTTTCAAAATAAAAAAAGCTCCTATATTTTCTTAAGGATAAGGATAAGGAAGGATAAAGTATCTCCTCTCTCTCTCTCTCTCTCTCTCTCTCTCTCACTGTGTGTGTGTGTGTGTGTGCGTGTGTATGTGTGTGTGTGTGTGTGTGTGTGTGTGTGTGTGCAGGCACACACTCATCTAATCTCTCCTGGTTCCTGTGAACCCTTGTTTGGCATTCTGGTCTTATGAGAACAGTGACAACATTGTTTATCCTATGTCGCGGGACAGAGTCGTCTGAGTCGTCTTAGCGATGGTCTGAGAAACAAGGGGTTGAAAATGATTAATCTACACATGAAAGCTTTATCCTGGGCTCTTCAGCGAACTGTCACTTCCCACGATTGCCTGACCCTAACCATTTTATGAATCTAAAATGCCATTATGATTTGAGGTGGAATGCTTTAAAAATACAGTGTTAAATCTATTTATTGAACATGTCCATGACTCACTCAGAGACTATCCTTGGTGTCTGAAAAGCAGCCAACCACTGGTGATATTCATTTATTCATGATTGTGGATTATTGTTTATGTCTATTCTGTAGGTAAAATAAAAAATGCAGTCCTGGATAAATTAGAAAAAAATAGATTAAGAATGAAAAAGATTGCTAGTTTCTTACATGTTTTAAACAAGGGGATTTTAGTCACTGTGCCATTAATTTTAACATAAGCGTGATGAACATGATTCTCATAAGAAATTATTACATTCTGGGAGAGGGGAAAAAATCTATTGTTTTGCAATAAAGGTGTGACTGTAAAGTTTAGAATAATTATTCTTCATGTAAATGGTTTCACATTTTTATGCTTCATGTTAGCAGATGCCAGTTGCTGAAAAAAAAAGAAACAAATTGGTTAAGCTGTCGATACATAAATTAGTGATTTGCTCTCCACCCCGCATCTTTTCAGGTGGAGATTTGCCATATTTTCATGATTTTCAATAGCTTTTGTATACAAATGCAAGTAAAATTGTTTTTATTTAAAAAAAATCAGGCAACCTTAAAATAATAGATGCCACACCGTTTAAAGGCTGTGAAATTTAAACAGAAAAGTATCTTAATTTCCTAGATCTGAGGAATCCTTGACATGGCCCGAAATTGCGATAAAACACATTAATGATGAACTGTATTTGGATTCAAGTCTGTCTTAATTCTCACCCTTAATCGGTTAAGCTATGCCACATCTGAGAGTTCCACGTCGATACAAGACAGTGCTTTTTTTTAGTAACACACCAATCTTAGTAGGGAGGGGTTTTTTGATGGGGGGGGGGGGCTGTCAGATTGTAAAAAAAAAATTACCGCAGTTCAGGTTATTTTAACGCGCTTACAGCCATCGTCCTACACAAATGGGAGAAGGAATACAAATTGAAATAAAGGTGGAAAAATTAAATACTCGTCCTTCCAGTAAGATCTTTTAAATGGGTTGTTATTTTTTAAGCTCCGTCGATTTCCCTTTTGGTGGCCAACGACTTTTAAAGGAAGCGGTGCGCGTCTATGAAATTGTATGCTCAGTCGTCAGATTCTGCGCAGACTGCAAGTCTCAGGAATGCTACCTTTACATAACACACAGCCCCATCTGTGACATTCTGAAACCTATTAGGTGGGAATAGACAGTCGTTATCATTAATCACACACAAATAGACTACAGTCAACTTTGCACTTACGTCAGCAGCTGGAGTTCTCCTTAAAAAATGCGCTCACGTCACGTTTCAAGTCAAGAAAAGTCGTTAAAAGAAGCCCGCATACATTTCTAATTTTCAGGCAACTTCCCCACACGACTTTCAGAAACAAACGTTTCAGAAACAAAGCTAGAGTGTTCACACCCAGCGTCAGTGGCCGCTTTGTTTGTCTTTAACCTTCGATTAGTTCGCTTTGGAATAGGCAACGCTTGAAGTGGAGTAGTGTTGTGAAACTTTGGGAGCAGGTCTGATTATTTTGGTGCCTCGCAGCAGCCTACTCCACCTCCCAACGAAGTCCCTTCCAATGCCTTTTTGTTTCACCTTTTGAAAGCTGATTCCTGGCACTTGCTCGTGGCCCGAGTCGGACCACTGTCTAAAATTCGAAGGATACATGCGCGCTTTCTTGTACGCGTAACTTGTGCCTGTGCTGGTCGATTTGACCATTTTGTTCCCACACAAACGTTTATATGCAACATGACGGAGAGTTACAGCATGACTGTGAGTGGATAGGTGTGCCTGTTTGCGGCATGTATGAGAGCTCAAGTGAATTACTCGATTGAGGGCATGTGTGAGTGCGAACGAGAGTGGTGGCACAAGTTCATGCGTGTTAGACAAGTTCGGCGACACTTCTGATTCTTGCGTTCCGTTTGAGGAAATGCGACAGTAGTTTATAATGTAAATTTAGACTATACGTTTAAAGGGGTACAGCGGTCATGTCGTTTGAAAAATACTAAAACCACAGTTTTAATGATTCCTTGCTATTGAAAATCAGATAAAATTCATTGTTTGCGTCCTCGCCTTACCTCTAACTCTTATGAGAGAGAGAGTGAGTGAGAGAGAGAGAGAGAGAGAGAGAGAGAGAGATATTCAGTATGTTAAGATTAAATTTAAGTATATTTTACGTATATTATATAAAATGGGCCTCACTCTAGTGTAGTAAAGAATATAAGCGACGCAGAACACATAGGCCTATGTGTTTTATATTCTATGCAGTTCTACAGGCCTAGGTCGACCTGAAACACCAGTTTCAAACTGCACATCAGTCATCATTGTTTTTGTTTAGAATGGGAACAGGTGTATTAAGTGTATTCAGTCCAGGTGCCTTTTGGCTGTATTTTGTGGCCAGGCTTCAGTATTCGACGCATAATGTTTTGGGCACATTTGAGTGAGTACTTTAGTGCTGCTGTATGGTGGTTTATGGGTATGTGTGGCAGTGTATTTGATGATATGATCTATGAACTATCTTAACAGCGGATCTGGGACTATGGTTCAAGTGGTCTGGATGAGTGCCATTCTGTGGCTTGTGGCAGGCTTGTGTCTCCCTCACTCTCTCTCTCTCGCACATAGCTATACACTATACAATATACAATACAGCTATACTCACATAGGCTACACTCATGGACCTGGCACAATGTGCCAATATTCAGTGATAAGAAACTTGTGACAAAGGTCAGTAGAATTTCTTATGAAAATACAGAAGTCCGGTTTGGTGTTTTATGTCATTGCTTTATGCTATATTTATCCATGTCCCTCTCTCCAATACTTAAGTTATGTCATCAATAGCTGTTTATTATGTTAGCCTCTGTTGCTTACAGAGAAATGAAATCCTCGGGGTGAAAATTGCTTTGAGGTCTCTGACCTTGCACCGCGTGTTTCAACTTCGGCCGGCCCCTCTCTTGATTGGACAAAGCCTATGTTAATATGCAAATACGCACAGTGGCTGCCGAGCGGAAGTGAGGAATGCCACGGTCCGCCGTCGCTGTGACCAATCAGAGGCCAGGGTTCTAGTCCAAGTGCGCAGCTCCCTTTGGCTGTCGCAAGCAGCTGCGCCGGCCGCCAGACAGAGAAAGTAAACGGCGCAGACCTGCCCCGTTCCAAAAGCTCAGCCTCTTCTGGATCTCGTTCAACTCAACAACCAAAAACGTATCCAAAAGTCTGACTTAAAGAGGAAGGAAGATAAAAAATCCGAGGTGCTAGGTGACTTGATTTTGCCGCCCGTCTGCCAAGATTTCTCTTCCGGTGTTGATTTTTTGAAAGCACTACATCGAGAAAAGAAAAAAAGCACAATTTTGAACTTGAGAAATGTGAAGGTACCGGCTTCTCTTTCACGCAGCTCCCAGGATCCCAGTTTTTATCCATGCAATACAGTGCAATGGTACGTGAACATGACATTAAACATCCTTTACTGTTATAATGGTTTATAATTCTGTTGTTGTACTGCGACTAATGGGCTAGCTGGACACCACCCGTCCCATGCCAGGATACGGCATGAACGAGAGGCACTAGTTGGCTTTTGAGCTGTTTATGTTGTGTGTTGGCAGCGCTCCTATGTGGGTCATATCGATGTGTCAGGAGTCGGTGGTGGAGTTTTCGCCGAAAGAGAACTGCACTTGGCATTTGTCCTGAGTTCGCGAAGTCTCCCCGCGGCATGTTTGGCAGGGCACTCGTGCACTTAGTAGCGCGGATACATGGGAAACTCGCCTTCTGAGCTGGGCTTAAAATATAACGTCAGGCTATTTGTGCAAACCCTCTTCCAGACGGGTGCACGCATACAGATCGGACGAGCATTTAAATGTGCTTGTTTTAAGTTTTCAGAACGATAATTATATGTGAATTTATTTCGGTTAAAACACATTTGTTTGGCCTGTCTGAGGTTTCGAGAGTGTTGTAATGCCGCGGTAAGGCACCCCCTGTGTAGCCCACCATTGCGCCTTGTTGTTCTGCCTCGACTGGGATAGCTGCAGCCGCCCCTATTGAAATTCAGGCAGTGCCCTTATGATAATAAAAGTCATACTTACACACAGTGGGGTTAGCGCTTGGCAACTTGCGAGTTGCAGGAGGGGCCGGGTTGGGAAGTCAGCTTAGACTTTGACACTAGATGCCGATGTGACGTGATGTGAATCATTATTAGTCCAGTGGAGTGACCGGGCTTTTCGTTTCCTTCCTCGCAGGACGTCGACGACTGCAGCCTATGCTTGAAACACCTTCTCCACGTTTCTGCAGTAGAGCCCTTTGCCCCCGAGTTAAACTTATTTGGAGTTGTTAAAACTGTCACATGGACAAATTTATAACTTACAGTCAGTAGTCATCGGAAATAAATGATTTGCACAAATGTTTTAAGCAGACTTAATTTAATAAACACTAGTTAGATTTAGGATTCCATTTGAAGTCTATCATAAATCTATTGTCATTTTAACGTCAAGCCCCAGTATATAGTCTGGTAGTCTATGTTGCAAGCACCAAACTTGAGGGCGCAGCCATGCATTGAAGCGGCCTTCCACCTCATTGTTATGTGCCAAGTTTTTTTTTCTCCGTTGGCCGTGCAAATATTTTCCCTCTTCCCTAATTGTGTAATTTCCAGGTCTTGCCAGGTGAACATTTGACCACTTCTTGTGACACACACTGCTAAGATGACAAAAAAACAATACCATCATTTAATTTCACACTGAAAAACACAATTTGTGTATGAGCACACTTATTTATTTAACAAGAACAGAAGGGATCTCCATACCACATAGCCTATGTGTATGATAATATTGCACAAAACTTCCATGTTGCTTTAGGAGATGCTTGTTGGCTTTTAGAGCAACATTTGCAGCAACATTTGGAACGATACTTAAAAATACCTTCTCTCTCGGTCCTGATGTAACATACTCTCTTAGTAAGCTGTCCTTTACCTATGCGCACGAGGTTGTTAGTAAACGGGATAACATTTAAATACCGACTTTTAAGCGATTGTGCATTTGTTATCCATATTAAGACAAGTATAGTGCTATGTAGAACAGAGGTCGACCAAAGGCCTTTATTGCAACGTAACCTAAATGGAGAAATTGGCAATTTGACTTGTGTGATTGTACGACCGCCTTGTATATGATCGAAGCGGAAATTTCCCCCAAGGCGCCACAAGCCATAGGCCTCGTTTCAACTTCTGTTTGGCTGGTTCCGAGTTTTCACCCAGCTCTGCAGTCGATCCGAGTCGCAGGGAGGAAGAGATCCGCGCGGGTTTATATGATTCGGTTGGAGAGGTAGAAGAGAAAGAAGGTGGGCTGGGGAGATGGAATGCGCTAGCTGGAAGAGGAGGAGTGTATGACTGTGTAATTAAATGAAAGAAAAAAAATCGTGAGACTGATTTGTCAGGATCGAAGCGACCGGAGGGTGTTGCTGGTATTTGATATTATATCAAGTTTGAAAAGCATTCACCGCGGGATCAGAAATTTGGCGCCTGCTTACGATCATATTGCACTTGTGGACGAGTCTTTATTTATTTTTTATTCTTTTTTGGTTCGCTCGCTAAAACTTGTGGCTATTCCTCGATTGTAGAGGCGCTATTTTCTGTAATTCATTTCCCGAGATTAACTGAATCCTAACTGATGCATCCGGCTTGTGAGAAGTTCATCTGGTTAGATCTTCTGTTCGTCTGAGGCGCATAGGGAACAGGACGTATGTGCGTAAGAGTCTCTGGATTTGCAACGCTCCTTGGTGTTCCTGCATAAGACGCTTCGCTTGGTTTTCTAATAAAGAGAACTTCACAGAAGTTTAAGCTCACTGGCCAAGAATGAACCGATAAGATCTATTTTAGCGATCTTCTTGGGACTTTTTGGACCGATCGAAGTGTTTTTCTGGTCGAACAAGGCCATGATGTATTCTCCGATTTGCCTAACTCAGGTACACGTTCTTGCGTTTATAACATATTATACCATGGTTGTGGTATGTTTGTTAATGCAGTTGTTTAGTGAATTGTTGCAACATTCAAAATTCCAATAACTGACCCAGTGCACAACTATGTATATGTTGCTATTTGACTATGGAAGCACGTTGCCTTGTTATACGCGATACAAGTGTTGCTTTTAATCATGCGGCCGTGACCGCAATGCAAATGTAATCTTGTTCATGTTTAAAAGTGCGAAGTGCTATTGTTGCTGCATGTCCTGTGCGCAGCGGTAAAGAGACTAAACTTATCATAAGAAATAGAATGCCATGGATAGACTCCGGCTGACTGTGTAGATATGTGGAATGGTGTTCGCGGATGCCCTTGTAATTGAAAACCTTAGTTAAAGCTGAACACTACAGGGCAGCCCGGGACTTATCTACGTGTGCGCGTTTTGCCGGTTTGACCCCGTGCGCATTTTCGTTGCTCGAACAGATAATTTTGGTCTTGTGTAAACTTTTGATTATAGTAGGCCAGATAGCCGCGTGGTCCTCGCGATAAAACAAAGCACAGGGTGAATTTACAAGAACAATCGCAGTTGAAGCGGACTCTTAAACCGAGTAGGCGCGAAGCGCTCTTCTAGAGCCAAAGCCATGACCGACTGGAGTTAAAGTCGATTTTTACGCACCCTTCGAATAAAGTTTTTTGTCCTTTTGCTATGTGGTTTATGGGAACCTGAGTTCCACTGAAAGCCCCTCTTTGTAAATTAAGATGAAGACAGCGATAAATGTGAATTTAGTCGTTGGAGAGAGAGGGAGAGACACACACAGAGAGAGAGTTTTGGCTGACACATTTTTTCTGTTGATATTTTCTTTGGCGTCGAGGAATGATTGAGTGAGATAGGGCCAGGGAGAAGAGGAACTGCGACTGCTCGGCCGTGAATGCTGCGCACCTTGTCCCTGTAGATAATGCCATGACCGTAATTTTGATCATCTCTGTCAAATGCATATTTAAAGGATTATCATAAACCAAGATCATAGATAATGTTAAAAATGTTATTTTTATCGTTATGATTTAGAAAGCTCTCATAATTTACAGTGCCAAAGATAAGATTAGAAATTGTGTGAAACATGAAGACTCAGAGGATCTTTTATATATTAACGTAGCTAAAAAGTTAAAATGTGTCTGCGGGAAAAAAATTGGACATGCAGGAATAGTGGATTTCCCCCCTGTCATTATTATTATTATTATTATTATTATTATTATTATTATTATTATTTAGTGTTTTTTTTAAGAATCAATCAAATGACATTGAACTATTGAACCACAAACATGCATTTGTAGCGGTAAAATATGTGGTAAGGGTAATAAGCAGACCTTTGCTTTCATAATTATTTTTATTTTGTAATTTTTAAGTGTAAGCAGTTGCAAATTTGTGGCATTTCTCTAAGTTGTGTGTTTGTGTGTGTGCAAGAGAGAGAGTGAGAGAGAGAGTTGGAGTAGGTGCAGCTGGCTGGGAAGGAGTTCACAGTGTGGGATTTGTGTGTGTTTGTGTATGTGTGTGTGGGTGGTTTGCCTGGGCTTAGC
>JAGFZM010001826.1:365567-382896 GCA_017657215.1 Limnothrissa miodon | reverse complement strand
CTAAGTTACCATTACAGCTTTCGACACAATCGGAGCATGCAGAGGGGTGCATCTGTTCTGGGGAGGGACGCTCACCTACACAACAGCTCAGGTTTAACCCCCAAAAGTCCCAAGAAGTGGGCCAGTAAACATGTTTGTTCTTCACTCGTCTGGATCTGTTGTTTATGTAGATCAATGAGCAGCAGGTTTGGGCGTAAGATGCAACTTCTTATTGGCCCCATTTATATTTGGCCCGTTAGACCAGGAACTTTGGCACAAGGGCTAGCTATAAATTAAGTAGAAAAAAAAAGAATTAACTACTTAAAAAATAACAATAAAAGAAGCTATATTCCATGAACAGATACCATAACAGCAAAAAAAAAAATCTGTAATAATCTATGATGATGTATAGCACCAGGGCTTGGACTGTGGATCTGATCATTGAGATGTTGTTAGGACAAAAGTTTCAGGTTCAGTCCTGTGTATGCCTAGCTATAGCCTAGCTTTCTAGCATAAACTCCTACCAATGCCAGAGTCTAAGCATCAGGCTTGGCGCAAAGTATAAACAAGGTTTTGATGTCCTCTAGAATATTTGTGATCACTGGAGGAAGCAGTGGAGATGGCAATACAGATGTTATTCTGACCTTTTTTTTGTTTTGTTTAATGATTATTTTCTACCAGGACTATTAAAAAAATCACACCCAATGTGAATAGAAATTCTGCAAGAACTCTGCAAGAAGGAAGCAGAGTGACTGCCTGACAGTTGATTCAGGAAGAGATAGAGGGAAACTGGTTAGCCTTTTAGGTTTTGTGTCGTTTATTGTCCTAGACATACACGGCAGACGCGCAGACGCACTTGTGCACCTTTAGTCATGCCACCCCACCCCTCACACACACACACACACACACACACACACACAGCTGTAGGACAGAAACTTGGCTCGTTCCCCTTGGCTTCTGTTGCCATGCTGAGATCACTTTTTACCACATCAAATATCAGAGGCACCTCAAACGGCCTCAACTGCCACACACACACACACACATACATACACACACACACACAAACGGCCTCAACTGCCACACACACACACACACACACACACACATACACAAACCACAAGGATGGAGGAGTAAAATGAACATGCACTGACAAACAAACTTCTGTCTGGATGGCAGGACTGTTATTGCCTGATATGAAATTCATTTGCTAAGTCAAATGCTTTATTAACATTTTTCCACTGGAGAAGTAGTTGTAGTGCAGTTGAAGAATGACAAAATCAATAAGAAAGGTTAAAGGTATAAATCATTATACATGATTACATTTAAAAAGTTGATCATTCGTTTATGAAGATGAACCAAATATTAGTTTGTTTACTGTTTAGACATGAATCTCTTGTAGCATGTCAGAATTAACCAGGGTGACACAAGGGAATTCCATGAAAAACAATTCTTTGTGAGCATCCACAAATGCAAGGACATCTTTCAAGATGAAATCTGAGATAAATTACAGACACACACACACACACACACACACACACAGACAAACACGGACACATACATATGCATGTCCACACAGACATAGAAACCACAAAGATCTCTCTCTCTCTCTTACACACACACACACACACACACACACATAAAGCAGAAGACTGACCCTATCCTTTAGTAATACCCATGGTGCAGGATAAAACCCTCATGCAAAAACTCAATGAAACCAAGTCACTTATCTGGTGTCCACTGTCCCGTGCCTCTGGTTGCATCCAGTCACTTTTTACCTGTGTTGCTGTCACCTACATAATGTCTGTCTAACCTGCATGTCCTGAGTGAACTTTGAACTTTGACATTGTCATAGGTAATATTCATAATAATTAGTATTATCATTAATAATAATTATATATAAAGTGTATATAAATAATTATATATAATAAAAAATATATATATAAAGTGATCATTGTTTGATTATAGTTAATTTTGTAAATATAGAGCAAAAATAGTGCTTGAGGTAGTTGAGTGTTCAAGCCATGTCCCACCAGTGCCCTGTGAAATGGCCCTAAATTAATATTCTCAGGAAAATGAAACTGATACCTACGGTTATGTCTGCCCTCTGGGCTCTCTTGAGAAGCCATATGCAAAGGTCTCTTCCTATGAGTATAAACCACCCAGCACACACACACACACACACACACACACACACACACACACAGTCTCTCTCTCTCTCTCTCTCTCTCTCTCTCTCTCTGTGTTCTCACATTCTCTCTCTCCTTCTCATCTCACCCTCTCTCATATCACTGCATTGACCTTCAGTCTCTTTTGCCTCCCACAGTCACAGGATGTGATGCAACTGCGGCCTGCGCGCTCGCAGCAAATGGCGTGTGGTTAACGCGGCAGAGACAAACGGCACAGTGTGGAGATGGGGCGCCCGAGCAGCAGGGTCTCTGAAGGGAGAGAGAGAGAGAGAGAGAGAGAGAGAGAGAGAGAGAGAGAAGGAGAAATGTGGGGGTGATGGGGGGAGGGGTGAAGTTACGACAATACTGGTGATTCACTGTCGGGCCACAGTACTGAAATCTTTAGCCTTCATGTGTTCGGTTGCACAAAATGCCTCCTCAAAGGGTGGGAACATGCAGGTGTTACCTGGTATGAAAGAGGCTTGTACGTTTTGTTCTTGCTTTGCCTTGAAGTACGAAAGTGTGTGATGTTGGCTGGTGCCATTTGTTGCAGTGAATGCAGCGGCAGCGAGGGCAAAGGCAAGGCAGCTCATTCTGGTGAAGTTCTGTTTGTCTTTGAAGACAACAGACGAGAATTTCTCTCTCAAGGGAGATCATAAGATCATCCATTCTTTTCTCTCGAGGTTTCAGTGGCAGAGCGCTTGCAGTTAATGCAGTTGGCAGGTCAAGTGCTCTTAAATGTGTGTGTGTGTGTGTGTGTATGCATGAACATACACGTACAACTGCTTTAAAATCTGTCACCAGAAACACACATGGCTCATTTGGTGGTGTACTGTGTTCCTGACTAAATCTGCTAATAGCCTTTTTTTCAGAGTGCTGTACAGTCAAAGTTAATCGGAGCCATTTCTCCACCCTCACCCCCCGTCCCTCCCCCTCCCTGCCTCAGGCAAGGGCTGTGAATGTGGAACAAAGTCAAACGCAGGTAGATGGGCGCCCATCCAAACTCCCAGCGTGTCTGCATCCATGCGCTATACATACTCTTATTCTATAGGTGATATACTGTAGGTGTCTCCGTGTCTGGGCCACTCTATCATCTCTGCTTTCCAGCAGCAGCAGCAGCTGCAGCATGATCCCTTCTGCTCTCTGACAATGGTGTGTGTGTGTGTGTGTGTGTGTGTGTGTGTGTGTGTGCATGTGTGTGTGTGTGGAGGGGGGTGTTGTGATATTTTTGTAATGATGGGTCTGTGTATGTGTGTGTGTGTGTGTGTGTGTGTAGAGTGGGGGTGATATCCCTTAGGGCCATGTCTAAGCTGTCATTGTATGTTGCCCCCTAATTATAGTTTCAAACCGAATTTATGGGTCTCAACTGTAAAAACCAGGCAGAATCGGGTCCTTAGCGATGCATTAAAAAACGAGCCATAAAAGAGAGAGTCAAACAACAGCATAATTACCCTTCTAATGACCAGGGAAAAAGCCATTTGTTTTTGTGTGGAATGCCCACTTGATGTCTCTCATTTAGTCTGGCTCTTCCCACAGCGTGTATCCCTAAGAGAATGATATTACTGCAGCCTGACATGGGAAGAAAAGAGGCATTGCATAGATATATGGATAGATTGGCAATGGTACAGTACAGTATGTACTATAAGCATATTTCTTTACACACATACGCACACACACACACACACACACACACAAACAAGGGCAGACGAACTGCATACAAACATTTGGCCTAAGTCTTGCACGATATAAACAAATAAATGTTTGATGAGAAGATTGTTGATCACAACCAAGTCATGGTCATGGTGAACACACAGGCACACACACACACATACTCTATACACACACAAAACACACGTATACATTCACACACACACACACACACACACACACATACTCTATACACACACAAAACACACAGGCACACACACACACATTCTATACGCACACAAAATGCAGTCATTTACAGGCATGCTGCAAGCCTGAAGCCAAGAACAAGTCTCTACACATGGTGGATACACAGGTTCTGTAAGAGTATCCTATTAGCATGTGTTTCTCTTTTTCAAAGCCTTGATGGCCCTGTCTCTACTGGTTATTCCATCATTCTATCTGACAGACTGTAACATTCTCCCCACCCAAAACCAGCTCTCTGCTGACGGCTCTCGTTTGGAAGGCTTCAAATATGGGGCTTTCACATTTGCCGGGACTTTCGGCATGAGCGCTTGGCTCCGTTCCTGCATCCTTCGGCCAGTGTCCCGTGTTCTGTGTCCCGTGTTCTGTGTCCTGCGCCTCCTTTCTGCCCTCTCTCCGGCTCCCTTAAGGGCACAGGCTAATTGAGCGGCCCGAGGAAGGCAGGAACTGCAGCGCGGGGGTGTCTGGTTCTGTCGGCCTGGCTGTCTCTGCTGCCGCGGAAACAATGGGCCAGCATTCTAACCCCCTTCCTCCTCCTCCTCATGCCCATCCCCCACTCAACCCCTACAACGCTGGCAGGCGGGCAAGGGAGAGAGAGAGAGAGAGAGAGAGAGAGAGAGAGAGAAAGAGAGAGAGAGGGAAGGGGTGAGAAAGTGAGAGAAGGAGTGCGGCCAAGCAGGATGGACAGTGAGTGACAGCACTCAAACGGAGGATAGGGTGTCGTCTCTCAGCGCCAGCGCAGCGAGAAGTGATAAACACAGGCAATTTGAGCCACAGACAGAAAGAGAGAGAGAGAGAGAGAGAGGAAGACGGGAGGTTAGGAAGGTGTGCTTAATGTGGCTCAACCCCACACACGCACCATCAAATATTAACACCACCGCTTCCGAATAGAAGCCCTGGACTCTAGGTGTGCCGCGCTGCTTTCATTGCTTTTCATTAAATACTCTCACGCCATGTGTGGGACCTCTCCTGCAGTTATTTTTGCTGCTTTTTTTTTGTCCTGCGTGGGCATATTTATGGAAGGTTTATCGTATTTTTGTTATTATTTATCATTTCTTTCCCTCCTTTTCACTCGGTGCATGGTCTGTAAATAGGCCCACGTGAAAGGGGTCCCCGGTTCCTGCCCCAGCCGTAATGGCCAATGTAAACATGCTAAAGTAATTTGAATTCTAACAAAGTGGAGATTAGCTGTTGACAGTTTGTGGCGTGGCGATTATTTCTAAAATAATCCTGTTTTGATATGCATCAGCGTCCCGGCAGGAATTTTTCAATTTGTTTCCCTATTGCCGCATGTAAACAAGCTCCAGTGTCTCCTTATCACGCACAGGCATGGTCGTCGTGGCTACGCGTGCTGTCTGCTCCTCTGTGCTGCGTATAGAGAGCCCCCCCCCCCCCTTCCACCCCCCCCCCAACCCCCCCCCCCATTCTCCCCCCGTCTGGTCACTGAGGCTCGGAAAAGGCTGGCTTGTCTGGGTTTCAACAAGTCCCTTTATCACGTTCCAGGTAGGGGTGTTTTTTTTTATGTATGTACCTGAAAAATCATTTGCAAACATGAAGTCCTCACTGTGCACCCTGTGAATATGTTCTGCTTGAGGAGTTTCTGCCTATTCCCGTCTGTGTGAATAGGCAAATGCGCAGGCTGTCAAAATCAAAATGGCCTCCTCGGACCCCACATAATCAGGCCAAGCCAGGGACCTGGAGCAGGTGATAAATGTTTACTCCCGGGCTGATTGTAGCAGGTATACACTATGGAGAGAATTGGTCATTTAAATATCTCACACATACACATATGTACACACACACACACACACACACACACACACACACACACACACACACTAACACACACATGTGAGGTCACATACACACATACATGCACACAGATACACACATACACGCTCACACACACACACACACACACACACACACACACACACACACACACACACACACAAACTTTGTGGCCAGACACACAGAGAAAGAAAAAAGAGAGAGAGAGGAAGGAATGAGAGAGAGAGAGTGGGAGAGATTTAACTCCAAATTAAAAGTAAAGTCCCTAACTTCAGAAAGAGAGAAAAGCTGGCAGGTAAAAAATGTGCCCCCTTGGTGATTTTGAGTTTACTGTAATCGGCTGCACTCAGGGCACATTGTGAGTCCCTCTTAGCCGCCCCAGACATGATAACTCATTTCATTCATGTGGACGCACTCACAACTGCCACATGGGCACAGTTCCGCTTTAAATTGCCTTGCATGGCATGCTATGTGGTTGCCATTCTGTGATAGATTGCTTGTGCCTGCAACTCATCTGCATTGATGGCATCATGCTCTAATGTATATCAGGATTATGCCCAGATAAACACAGTAATCCTGAATGTGGACAGGGACTGTGAATTACGTCCCCCCTCTCTCCCCTTCTCTGTGGAAAACAAAAAAAGGTCACATAGGATCAGATTGCTGCGAATTCATAAGTTAATCGGTCTGGTCTCAATGCAGTCCAAATGACCCCCCTCCCCCACAGCCTCCCTCATCAGACATATGGATGAGGAGCAGGGGTCGACCAGGTTTGCTCTGGAGGGGGGCAGTTTTGATTTGAGGTGACCAGCAAGACGAGACTGCGGTCACTTGAATTACAAAACCTGCACACGATACGCTACCAAGGTTGATGTCCAGTTAGTGCTGACAGTTGAAATCGATTCCGGCCAGATCACTTACTCCTATAAATCGTTATGGCCACATGGTGCTGGCAATAGTATTTTCTCGAAGGTGAGTGTTTCAAGGTACTTTTCCCCCCTCTGAGTTTTACCCCCGTTTTTTAATATAGAAAACACAAGGGCAAATCACTCACAAAGCTGGCATGGAAAAGGACAGAATTACTTAAGTGTACAAAGAAAATGCTTCCTTACTGAAGCATGACAATTTTCAATTTTAATATTGATAAAAAATCCTATACATATTTATTTCATAAACAGATAAATAGAATGAAATCAATAGATAGATAAACAAATAAATAGGCAAATAAATAAATAGCATTGTGTGCCCAGTTTGCTGCTTCAGAATAAAGAGACATTTTCCATTTCAATTTTGGGAGTGTGCAAAAAAAAGGCAAACAGACCACTGCGTTTCAGTCCTCAAACACCACCATGTGCTGCGGTTCAATATCTAGCCGTCCTGGCAAGCTCCACAGACCAACAGTAAATATTGATTATACTGTAAAGGATTATTAGGCCTGAAGGCTTTTATTACTGTAACTGACTGTATGGCAATTATAAAACCTCAGTGTGTATCATTTCAAAGGGACTTGGGTCAAACACACACCAGGTGATAAACTGCCACTTGCTCTGCAGCTTAAGAAATGCACTTTGTCTAGATTACCTGAGTCACACACATAGCAGTGCAGTGATTCTCTAGGAGATTTTGTGTCTGTGTGTGTGTGTGTGTGTGTGTGTGTGTGTGTGTGTGTGTGTTTGTGTGACAACAGTAAAACGCTCCAATCTTAACATCCCTCTTGCCTGTCCATGCTCTGCCACTTGCAGTGCATTCTCTAACTGAAACAGTGTGTGTGTGTGTGTGTGTGTGTGTGTGTGTGCAAGAGAGAGAGAGAGAGAGAGAGAGAGAGAATTCCTGTAGCAATGCAAATGCGTGCCCCGCAATGGAGTATGAATTACCCCCACAATACAAAACTAAGTGGATAAATTGGCAGAGTGAATTACCTTTAGATGCACCCCTCATTAATCTAGTCTAATCCATTCAGAGCGAAGCGCGGATATCTCAGGGAAGAGTAGGCACGCCGTTAATGATTAGACCGAGGAGTGAAATCATTACTACCTTTAATGTTCCCAATCTAATTGAGGCATTCATTTAAGCTGAGAAACCCAGCCGAGTATTATTTATAACTGCTTTTTAATTTAGTGGCGGCCTATCGGCGAGAATATCCCCGTGTCGTCGTTATGGCTGCCGTGAGGAGTGCTGCTGTGCGCTGTGCTGCTGTGTGGGCTTACACACAGAGGAGTACACAAAAGCCTGGCTCCTCTTCCACTGAGGCAGCTAAGGAGAAAATAATATATTTTTTTAAAGCCTTTCTTTCTGCCTCACCTTGAGATTATTCAAATGCAAACCGTGTGTGTGTGTGTCTGTGTATTTTAAACCAATTGAATATTTGACATATTATTTATAAGGCTGTCATCTAAACCAGCATCTTGTAACACACTGTTTGTGTTTTTGTCTTTGTTAAGTTAAAAGTGTGATTGTGGCATTTTTTTTTTCTTTTTTTTTTTTTGTGGAATATAATTTTGTGAGAGAAAGAAAAACCATGAGCTGTTTACCATCACATACATGTAAATATTCATTTCTTCCATATGGGCGCTGGGCTTCCCTTGGTCATTAAATGACTGGGTTTCATTTCATCCTCTCGTACTGTGTTGACGTGGTGTTTGGCACGAGACATCCACTTTGAGCATGGCACATTCTGGTTTGGCTGAAGTTTGACTCCCAAGGGCCCGTCCCAAAGACACAGTGTCCCCCAGTCCTCTCTATAATACACCTCACTGTGGCAGAGTCCTCAGCGGCCTCACACAGACGAGGACACGAACACACTGCCCTATAGCCAGTGTGTGTCTTGCAAGGCCGGCCATCTGGACACACACAGACACACAAATGCGCGCACACATACATACTTACAAACACACATACACACACAGCCTATGTTCTTCAAGCACTCAGCCGGCCATCTGCACTGGCAAGGTTTGTGTCGGTGACACTGAAAAACAGTGTATAGAGGGGAAGGAGGAGAGGAAGAAAGATTGGACGGGTGAGAGGAGAGGGGAAGAAAAGATATTGGAGGGGGGAGAGAAGAGGATAGGGGAGGAAGAGAGATTGGAGGGGGGAGAGAAGGGGAGACGAAGGAAAGATTGAAGGGGCGAGAGGAGAAGAGAGGAAGAAAGATTGGAGGGAGGAGAGGAGAGGAAGAGAGATTATAGAGGAGAGGAAGGATGGATGGATAAGAGAGGTGGCTCTCCTCTGGGTTAAGAGCAGTTGAAAGCTGAGTGCTTCTTATTGACACAAGCATTGGATACTGGTGGCACTCAGTTCCTGAATGGTACAGTGTTCTCTCTTTGCTAGTGTCTTTGCCACTCATCCATACACACACCAGCCAGAATGAAGTGATAAAGAGATGGAGAGAGAGAGAGAGAGAGAGAGAGAGAGAGAGAGAGAGAGAGAGAGATTTGTCTTGTAGAACAGGAAAGCGGAGAATTATTTTTGTTAAAGTTACTATTTTAAAAACTAGTTTAGTTTTTACATTGTTTAATTAAATAAAAACAGTTTACACAACATGAAATCCCCCCACATGTTTTAAATGACGCTTGCTAATAGGACATTTGCCCTAAAATAAGCAGGGGACCAGGATTTTAGGGGCAATCTGGTAATCTAATAAAATAAAATAATATTAAGTCTGCATTTTATTGCAATATCATTAGTATTCTCGCCTTACGCTCCGACTGGAAATATTTGCTCTTTTACCCAGCAGGACAGGAAAAAAAAAGTTAATGACAAGGAGCTTATTGGATTTAAGGAAGCAAAAAGGGAGAAGGGATTTTTTTTTCAGCTTAATGCTGGGTGATCAAAAGTAAGGGCATGTTTCTATTCGACTGGTTCCAGAAGGCAGGAGGTTTAGAGAGAGGATGAAGAGCTGTGTGTGGATGAGGGAGAGGAGGGAAGAATGGCGGACTTAATCTGAATGTAATGTGTGTGTGTGTGTGTGTGTGTGTGTGTGTGTGTGTGTGTGTGTGTGTGTGTGTGTGCATGTGCTTGTGTGTGCGTGTGCAAGTGTGTGTCTGTCTGTCAGTGTATGTCCGTATACATATATGTACATACATCTGTGTGCATAGATATGCATGTGTTTGTGTGTGTGCGGTTGTGTGTGTGTGTTAGTGTGTGTTTGTGTGCAGGCATGCTCCATCCTCTCAGTGGAGTGGGTACTGTGAGGTGTGGACCTGTGTAGCCTGTCTCCTCTCCAACACTGTGGAGTCTCTCACCTCCTGTCTCCCCTGACCTCTCAGTCACCCCCTCAGCCCAGTCCAGCCCAGCCCAGCCCAGCCCAGCCCAGCCGAGAGCACGCGTGCCATGGGTGGGCTCCCAGTGTGCTCAGGTCTACAGTCAGCCGAGACGGGCTATCCAGTTCCCCTTAATATTTTATCGTTTCCTTCAAAGGGGGGCCCTGCCGCTTCTCCTGAGGTATGCGTTTCTTTAGCTTTTTGGCGCGCGCGTTCAGACTTCCCGCCCGTTTCCTGGCCCAGGATAGCGTTACCCTAGCCCTCCCACCCCCCCTTCCCAACCCTCCACTCTGTCCCCGTTTCGCCTGTCTGCCCCGCTGCACTATCTGCGTCTATCTGAACGAGCCCCGACCATTGATCGGCCGCGAAGCACTCATTTAAGCCCTGACAAACAAAAAAGGGAAAAAAATCGAGTCGACTCCTATTATGCTTTGTGGTTAGTGGGCGTCTGCCCACCAGAGAGACACAGGCCCGCTGGAGGGGGTGGGGGAGAGGGGGCACAGACCGAGGCAACCAAGCCCAGAGATGGTGCTGCATTCCTGGGGTTGAGGAGTGTGGGCGATCCCCTCAGCCTTTCTCGTTTCCCCTGGGTTCCCTGGAGCAAGCCTCACATTTGCATTTGAAGGGGTTCGCTGCACCGCCAAATGTGTGGAAACATAAATAAGGGCGAAAGTGAGAGCGTGCATAGGAAAGAGAAGGAGAGAGTGAAAGAGAGAGAGAGAGAGAAAACAGTTCGTTTATTTGCGTATCCAATTACTGACGAGGAAAAAAGAAATGGGCAGACAGACTTTTAGGGAGGAGTGAACGAATAAAAATGAAAAAAAAAGAAGAACTTGGGCCTCAGACTTCAAAGCGATTAGGGGTATAGAGTTCCAAAAGACTTCATGAATATTGTAATATTCCAAAGTCACTCCCTCCGATCTGAAAAACTTCTGAAGAAATCGCACGCACACACGGTAGCAGGCAAATGGCCGGCCCATTAACTATTTACATGCACACAGCGCATTGATCAGGAGTGTCCGGCATATTAATTCAAACCAGAGAGCTGGTGCCAGTTCCTTTGAGCTCCTGTTGACCTGGAAGTCCATCTGTAGTCGAACTTCCTTTAAATGGTGCATTCATTTGGCCTGCTAGACAGACAACAGTTAGTCTTCGATAGTTTAGAGTTACTCAAAAATGGAAATGCCAGGTTCACATAAAACCCAGGTTTTATGATATTATTTCCGACGATTCTTTTAAGTCATGGTTTGATATAAAAGCGTGTGTGTGTGTGTGTGTGTGTGTGTGCGTGTGCATGTGTGTGTGCATGTGTAAATGTGTGTATGTGTGTGTGTGTGTGTGTGAAAGAGTGAACAACAACTACTACTATACTTCAGCAACAACAAAAACAACAACAACAAAAACAACAACAACAACTACTACTACTACCACTACTTCTTCTTATGACAAAACACAACAGGAATGTTTCTTACTCAACAGGAAACTATTTAAGGGTCACATCCACGTCCATTGTTTCCAACGTGTGCTCTCTCTCTCTCTCTCTCTCTCTCTCTCTCTCTCTCTCTCTCTCTCTAAGCGCATGGCTTTTATGGCTCAGTCTGAGCGCTCTTTCGAGGGAAAGCACAGATTTTGTTGATAGGCGCTGGAAGTGCTCCCGGGGGAAGTGTACACTTAATGTGTTGAACATGTAATAAAAAACAAAGTAAAAACAACTAAAAAAGACAAAGCAAAACAAACAGACGGCATCAAAGCTGGAATGTAGACAAAGTAGAGAGTCTTATGGCACTGACAATGTTTATTCAGGATGCTTTTTTAGCAGGTCCTAGATCTGTTGTGTTTTAGCTGATGAGTCTCATTTGTCTGTCAATCATGCTCTAGCTTTGCCATCCACGCTCATCTTACAGCATTATATCTTTTCTATCCTCCTCCCTTTTTCTTTTCTTTAACATTCCTCCTCCCAAATCATATTCCTGCCAAAGACAACTTAGGAGCTGTTTGTGACAATCCTTTTGGCGAGTAAAAAGGGGACACCTGGAATTGGCTTTTGCACACTTGAGCTTTAGGTCAAGATCGGCACTTTCGCTGAGGACACTCTTCATCTCAAACACAGAACACTCATGTAGCGCCAGGGACATGAAGCTTCTTAGTTAAGGCTTGTAAAAGTACCAGGTCAATGTTTTCAGTCACAACAATGTTAATTCTTAATTAGTAATAATAAAGTCCTTACTAATTCTTAAAATCCTTTTCAACAAAAATAAACAACACAAATGAAAACACACTTGTTCGTAGGCTAAATTAAAGCAAGACACCAGGAAACATCTGAGTAATGTTCCATTCTAGTCATCGAATGAGATTGAAGAGTAAACATTGGGAAATTTACAGTGGGTGGCCTGGAGGGAGGGACCTTGCCGATATGCTGGAGGCCTCATAAGTCAATCTTTCACAACAGCCACTTACTGTCTGCCTGTCGTCATTTTTACTGCCCAGTATTTCAGAAGTGAAATGCTTTCTGCTCACCTGCCAATATCCGGCTATACAGTAGCCTAATGGACAGACTGTAACGACAGACTCCATTACATCCCATTATGGAGAGATGGAAAATGAAATGAGAATGATGGAAGCGAGGCTCTCGCTCTGCGTGTAATTGGGTTCCTGACGCTGGAACGTCTTGTGTTGTTTGCGACGTTGGTTATTAAAACAATAAGGAGGATGGCAGCTCTTTACTATGCGGCTGTTGAACAGAAGGCAGATATTTGATCTGGTAATCATTACGATTAGGGTGAGAGCAGGGAAGGCTGTTGGCTTGACTGTGTTAGAACTGGCTTCTGTGTTGGAGCTTCTTGGCTTCAGAAACTCCATTATGGTTGCATATGGCTTTAATTTGGAGAATGGTTGGATTATCCTTCGGGATCATCTGTCTTTAAGGAAAGAGAAAAAAAAGAAGAAAAAGAAGAAGAAAAGTGTGCTGCTGTTTTTTCAACACCTTATTTATCCGTGTATTTGTCAGGCATGATAAAAATCTACTGATAATTGATAAATCCGTACGGATTATGACAACATGGCTAGGACGCGATCCAAGGCTGTCTGTTTGAGAGAGACGTAGGCTAGAGCTTAGAGACACGCGCTTGTGTAGTTTCCTTGTGTTCCTGAGCGTGGACCGGGACCACCCATCTCTATCAGGCCCTTTCAGGACAGTGTCGGGCTTCCTCCTGACCCTTGCCAGGATAAGCTTCTTGGGGGATAATCAATGGACACGAGTTGAAGGTAATTGCCATGTCACAATGTCAGAGACACCATTGATTCACCATTGTTCTCTCGTGGGGACTGTTAGGTACCATTTGTCCTTGTAAGAGGATTAGTGTGGCCAGATGTCCCCGCTTTAGCCCAAACAAGCCCCTCCAACCCCGCCGACCCAGACGGTCCCGCCGCCCCCCCCTCACATCCGCTCGACGAGCCCTGAGCATCCCTTGTCCGGCTGCGGAGGGGTTGAGAAGGACGAGGGGTGAGGGTCTTTGGGGATACTGAGATCACCTGTCAGAAGTGGTATTACTGGGTTGAAAGCCGAGCTGTCATGTGATCTGTTTCGCCGGGAGATTTACGGTAGCATCTTTACTCGTCGGAGGAGACAGTTTGAACATGAAGGGGTCTGTGAGCTTTTGAACATGCTTCTTTGAGTACATGCCATTACTCTTAACAGTAACCTCAATGTAAATGAAGTAAAATCAGCCCAGTGAATTATTCAGTAGGGTGGCAATAAAGCAAGGCCGGTCTTAGAGAGTCGTTGTTTATGTGTGTTTTATTAGTTCATTAATATTTCATATTACAGGAGTACAGACTGTGTGTGTGTGTGTGTGAGTTTCATGAAGATAGTGAGTGCATAAATGTGAATTACTCTGTGTGATAGTGACCTTGATATCCTTCGATATTCTACTAAAGAGCATTGCTTGAAGTCAGGTCTTATTCATGTGTCCCTCAGTTCACAGTGGATTGCTTTGAAGATGGCACTATGTTCTCGACGTACTAAGGATTAGCTTGTGTTCTAAGTGGCTGGTGCCGACGATGCGTTGGGTGTAAATCTTTGTTTCTCTGCGTGTCTGGCGCTTCAAGTCGGGGTCATAAAGAGGTGGTGAAATAAAGCTGCGCAGTGCAGAATAACAATGTCGGCTAAGAGAATAATGAGGCTCCGTGGTTTGGTGAGCATGTGCCCCCCGGTTGTTTTTTGTTGTTGTGTCTTTGGGGGGCTTGGATGTTATGGCTGAGCCTGGATCTCTTCGTTGCTCGAGGGGCCTCCAGCTCGGTAGCTGAGATAGCTCACCGCGTGCCATGCGGTGGCTGTCTGGTGGCGGTGGCGGCTGGGGCCCATTGGGAGAGGTCGTGTCCAGGATTGATGTGCTGCAGGGGATGGGGGAGCCCCGCGGTGTGGCCGGCGTGTCTGACCATTTCAGGTAGCGGTGCGGCCGGCCGTGATGGAGATGAATGGGGCCGGGAGAGGCAGTAGGCCACGCGGGACGGCCGATCGGCTCCCTTTTATAAACCCCAGACCGCTGGCTGTCAGCCCTCTCCAATCCATCACACAGCCTCAACCTGCTACCGCACTCACCTTTCTGGCTTCTCTGGTCTCTTATATGCACACACACATGCGCACGCACACACACACACACACACACACACACACACACACACACACATTCTGTCCCTCTCATACACAATGTCAGTATAAAACACATCAAAAGTCCTTTTTTTATCTCATACACCCCCTCTCACACTCATACATAAACTCTCTCTCTCTCTCTCTCTCTCTCTCTCTCTCTCTCTCTCTCTCTCTTTCTCTGTCCCTGCCTCCCTCCCTCCTCCCTTCTCTCTGTGGGGTGCTGTGCCACACCGTTGTCACTCTGTTATCGTGGCGTTGCCTTGCCCTGCCTTATTCAGATCTGTGTCCATCCCTGGGCTTCTATTACTGTCCACCAGGGAGCCCTGGCTGCTGCTGCTGCGGGACGTCAGGATTCCCCCTCCTGAGGCACCTAGACTGGACTCAGCCTGCCTGGGAATGTGTGGGACGCCAGCTCAGATTGATGGAGGGCACAGGGGGGAGGAGGAGTGGGGGGCGGGGGTGGTAGTGAGTGTGTGTGTGTGTGTGTGTGTGTGTGTGTGTGTGTGTGTGTGGTGAAGGGGGAGGGGAGGTGAGCAGATTGAGCCGCTGACCCTCCTGACTTTCACCCCCCACTCCCCCTCCCTCTCCCCCTAGCAATGAGGTGCGTTCACATGGCCGGCGAGCGTGTGGCGTGTGTGACTCCACGGGTGGTGGAAGGGGGTTTGAAGGGGGAGGAGAACCGTCTGACGGAGCGGGTTGAGCGTCCCTAGGCCTCAGGCAAAGACATTCTCTCTCTCTCTCTCTCACGCCGGAGAGGCGACATCTCCCGGGATCTGGGGACCGGGAATGGCATGGATTTGTCTGAGCCCAGGCCAGAGTTAAATGGCTGTAGCATTGTGTGTGGTTGGTTCAGCTCTGCTGTGGTGAGGCTGGGTGGTGGGGGGTTGGTGGGTGTGGATTTTGGGTGGCATGGGGAGGGCTCCAGGGACTCATGTGCTACAGATCTGAATGCAGTTACACGCCCATCTGCTGGTCTTACCAGACATTTCGTCCCTTCATTCTGGGAACTATTCTCTTTTCTAGCCAGAGATGAAACCTATGAAGCCAGAGGCCTGTCATCACCAGATTTACCTCCCCCTTTCCTCTACCTCAGAACCTCACTTTTCAAGCTCCCATCTCTCCTTTGCTCTCCTCTCTCTCTCTCTCTCTCTCTCTCTCTCTCTCTCTCTCTCTCTCTCTCTCTGTCAGGGGCAGGCAGTGCATGTGTGTGTGTGTGTGTGCGTGTGTATGTTTGTGTTTATATTGGATCTGACAGGCTTCTCGGTAGGGGAGGCTTTGAAGAGCGAGGCCATGCTGCTTGAATAGAGTCTAATCGGCCCCCTCCCCTCCCCTCTTCCCCCTCCTTCCCAATCCGGACAGCTTGAAAACAAACATTTACTGTCATGAAGTTGGGAGGTCAGCCCCTAACGATGTGGGTCACAGGGCCTTTTCCTTTTTATGGATGGAGGTTTATGGAGACAAATGCCTGGCATGGACAAATAGCAGGACACAAGCTGTCATCAGCAGTAGCAGGAGCCAGAAATGACTGCAGGTTTTTTTTTTTAATAGCTGTTTGTTAGAGGAGAGGAAAGAGTCATAAAACTGGAGACTCCTATCTTTGGGAAGGGACTGCTGGGAGAGAGGGAGGGTTGAAGAGGTTGAGGTCGGAAAGGAACGGTGTCCTATTCGTTGCAGGCGAAAGGTCAAGAACTACAAATCCCAGAGTGCTTGAAAAAATTCGAGAGCGCTTTCACCTGCAAGGTCCTTTCTGGAAAGCGTGGTGACAGTCTTTTTCTTTAGGTCGCTCTGAAACACATGCATTTGGACATGGATGAGTGATTTCTAATAAAAACAAGAAAAAAAGATGAAAAGAAAAAAGACTGTGTGTGAACGGCCCTGGGCCAGTGGCAAGGGTGTCCATCCAGGTCGTTTATTTCACATCCTCTGGACAGGATTTAAACGCCTGAGGACAAGTCAAAGTCCCCCCTTTAACAACGTCCAAAATGTCAGAGAATATCACACAAAGGAGCACAATGACAACCTGTCATCATGGCCCTGAAGTACACCCAGAACACACACACACACACACACACACTCTCTCTCTCTCTCTCTCTCACACACACACACACAAGGGTAGCCATTGCTCTCTTAGGTGTTCGCAGCAGCCCTGTTTTAGAAGGAAGAAAAGGAGGAAGAGGAGAGGGAGGAGGAGGATGAAGAGATCCTCTCGCTCTCCACTCAGGTGTGGCCCAGATTTCAGCGGCTGGGTTGGCAGCATGATTTAGAGCCCTTCTGTAAAGGAGGCCCAGAAAGAGGCTGCCTGCTGCCGTTAGCGCGCGTGCTAAACAGCGGCTTCATTCTTACACATTTACTGCAGCGCTAGCCAGCTTTCTCCAGTCTCATTTTCAGTGGCACACAAACACACACACACACACACACACTCTGTCTCTCTCTCTCTCTTACTCTCTCTCTCTCTGTCTGTCTGTGGGTGGCAACATAGCCAATGTCCTGTCTCTGTCGGCCTAGCTGCTACTCAAGGGTTAAGTTCCACTAACGTTCATGAACAGTGACCAGGCTCCTCTAATGCAGACGCCCCC
>JAGFZM010001826.1:340902-351249 GCA_017657215.1 Limnothrissa miodon | reverse complement strand
GGGGGGGGGGGGGGGGGGGGGGGGGGGGGGGGGGGGGGGGTGGCAAACACATGTTCTCTATTAGACTGCCATTATTTTATGTCAGAATACCACGTCCAGGTTGGCCCATGCCGTGCCAAGTTCTGTTCTGGGGCTGGGGGCAGCGAAATGGGTCAGCTTTGTTATTTTGTATTTTGAAAGCGCTTAGCAAAAGGTTAAACAAAGTAGGTCGAGCTGAAGGCTTTGCATGTAAGGTTGATTGTTTTCAGTACTGTTTAAATGTAAGTGGTTTTGACAAGGTATTGCCTGCGATAATAGCTAAACGATCTTTCCCTGTTTTTCCCCCTGCACTCTTTGGTCCTTTGGGGTGACTGTATTAAAATATTATTACTTGCACTTAACACAGTCAAAAGCTATTTGGTAGTGGGATAATATGGCACAGTTAACATGTGTTAACATTAGTCTGCCAGTTGGGAAAACAAATTTACTTTTTTTCACCCCTTAGTTCTGGGTGCTATGAACAGGTCATTCTGTTTAGTCTGAAAAAGAAAAATCCTTTTCAAACAGTTCAATAATTGTTGAACATTATTCTAGAAGGTGAGAGAAAAAAAAATCCTTTTTCAAAAGACTCATTAATATCCATTTATTTTTAGTATACTGAATAATGTTTGTGAAATACATACATCAGTGATCTGTTTTGGATGTGTGTAAAGGAGGAGGAGGTGTGTGAGTGAGTGTGTGTGTGTGTGTGTGTGTTACTATGAAGTAGGGCTGCCTGATGTGCACATAGCCAGAGTTAGAAAAGAGAGATCTGGAAGGGAAAGCCAGAACGAAAAGGGAAATCTGCAGAAGACTGACATAGACATAGATAGGTGGCCAGAGCTGAACAGATGGACCCACTTTACCACAACAAGCTCTCTCTCTCTCTCTCTCTCTCTCTCTCTCTCTCTCTCTCTCTCTCTCTCTCTCTCTCTCTCCCCCTCTCCCTCCCTCCCTTGTTCACTGGTGGTTGGACATTTCAGCGGTTGAGTGATGCTGGCCATCAGCGCATTGCGTGTGCTGTAAAACAGTCATCCGCTGACAGATTGACTGAGACGACCAGCTCCTCAATCACCAGGGGGACAGAGAGAGAGAGAAAGAGGGAGGTGGGAAGGAGGGATGGACAGAGGGAGGGAGGGGAAGACTGGAAAGCATCAAAAAAAAAGAGAAAAAAGAGAGAGGAGGAGAGAGGGCCCTGGGAAATAGAGACAGATCACAGAGAGACACAGTGAGTCAGTGGACGTTGGACAGTGGAGGGATTTTTCCTGTGACTCCAAATGATTTTTGTCTTCATGTCAGTTATCCGGAGGGAAATGCCATTCTGTAGGAACTATCAAATTATTGCCAAAATATGGTATTGCTGAAAAAATAGCAAATGGCAAATTGCACTATGGCCTTCTGTCTCCTAGACGGATACGATTATTGTGCGCGCGATGTGACAGAATACTCTTGATAAGCACATTTCAAAGCCAAGGCCAAACGAAGCAGAGTGTTTTCATCAGTTCAGCTGTGAAACGTCGGATGAAACATTCACCATCATGAAACAAAAATATAATCATATTTTTTCTTTTTTTTTTTTTTTAAGAGACAGAGAGACACGAAAAACAGACTTCTGAGAGTTTCTCAAACCCAGCATGCTTTAGTGTCACTTGTGACAGCTGTTGATTCAAAAAGCAGGAAGTTTATTGGGCGCAGATGGTCGGCGTCAGTGACAGACTGAGCGAGCTGACTCCTCACGCCTCAGCCATGTGGTTCCATTCATGACAGGAATTGAAATGCACCCTCTCCTCTTCATTTCCCCACAGCCAGATTAGAATGCACAGCAGAATTATTTCTCAGGGATAATGCACTATAATTACTCCACAGCCAACACTTCTCTTTTTTCTTCTTCTTCTTCTTGTCTTTCACTCCCTTCTCACCCGAAGGCTGTTAAAGATGTTTCCTGCTGCAGCATTTCGCCACTTGAACTGAGCCGCCAGGACGATGAAAGTACAGTTTATGCCATGTCATCGTCACGTTTTAGTGCTCTCTAATGCTTAGTCACAGACAGTAATGTGACTGCCACAGGATGATTGGTTGAGGTGTGGTTAGGGGGTCCCATCATAGACATGAACAAACATCTCGAGATTTATGTGAATTCTACATAGATTCATTCCACCAAGTTCCGGAAGAGTGTGAGGAAGTGGCAGGTGTGATTTGTGCAGAAATGTCACGTCTTTGCTAACACACTTTGCTATACATATTTACTGAGGCTCAAAAGATGGAGAAAGGCACCATAATTAATCTACAATTAACCACAATATTAACCACAACTTGCACTAAGTACATGGTAATTTTTTTTCAGGTGACGCCCCACAAACACACTCACACACACACTCTCTCTTTCTCGCACACAGTTGGGCTCATGCGTAGACACCTCCGACACCAACTCCTTGCAATTATACAGCTGAAATAAAAAAAGGTGGAGATTTGGCTTGTGAAAGTGGAGAGAGAGAGAGAGAGAGAGAGAGAGAGAGAGAGAGAGAGAGAGAGAGATTGCACAGAGACGTGTCCTTCACTTGCACTTGTGCAGCTGGGGCTAGGGATCAGA
Organism: Limnothrissa miodon; assembly: GCA_017657215.1. NCBI lineage: Eukaryota > Metazoa > Chordata > Actinopteri > Clupeiformes > Clupeidae > Limnothrissa > Limnothrissa miodon. Next base: position 348,641 of record JAGFZM010001826.1, on the reverse strand, counting down.
CAGCGTTGAGGCCTGCTGTCTGACTGAACAAGGAGAGGCTTGGACCTTTGACCTTGAGAGCTCGCCTCTGACCTTGAGGTGTGTTCAGCAAGCGTTTCGACAGAGCCGGCACAGGAAAATTATGAATGTTTCATCACTTCTACTCTATGCTGTCTGCTCCATGCACACGGTGCTGTAGCCATGCTGATGCTGTCTGTTTGCCCCCTTCTCTGTTTCCCTATCTTCATTGTCTTTTTGGGCAAGCCAAACACCATTTTCTGACACAGGAGTCTTTTAGACTGTTTCTGTTGACTGAATAAAACATTGGACATTTTCCATCATCATTCTTTTTTTTTCAGGTCCTCCTTTGTATCAAAGTGGTTTTATATTTCATATATATCATTATAAAATATATAAATAGTTCAAAATTTTTATATATTAAATTACAGTTTATATCATTAGCAGCCTCCGATTCATTAAGAGGACATTTTGTGGTAAAAACCCTTAACGTTTTTTTTTTCCTTCTGACCCCAGAAGCAGTCTATGTTGTATATCTCATGTGAAATGAGGCTATTTTTATATTACGAGTCACAGAGTGCTTAAACATCTTCACATGTTGCCACTCTTTTTTTGACACACAAACCACAACATGTTTCAGGATTGGCGGCAGTGCCTGTCTTTGAATGAGTTACCGGGGGAAAATCAATGTGTGGTATGAGGCAATTGTTTGCATGTGAAACATGAGAAGCTGTTTTTGATTTGAAGAAGAAAAAATACGGTCAGAACAAATAGTCTCTCCTGAGCGTAAATACGCTCATGCTGTCGTCCATGTCAACATGCAAGAGTCAAATCATTTGCAGACCCAAAGGGTCTATTTGGGTTTCAGGTTTTTTTTTTTTTTTTTAGATTTTTAATTCCCCATTTTCTCAGTGTAATTCAAATTTCCATTAAAATGAGTTGCCAGACCACAAGAACAGTAGTACTGCAAATGTAGTGATGGAAATATTTCAGCAAACCCAAACTTTCCTGACCAGAGTACCAGTGTATGCATGACTGTCCCAAAGACTGGAAATACACACTTTCATGGTTACAAACTATATTTGGCCTCTAACCAGAACACCATTAGTTTTGTATCTTAAATTAACGTCTTGGAACGAACAAGGAATGTGCATAGCATAATTATACAATGCATGAGATATGCATATTGCTGCAAAGGCATTTCCACATATTTCAAGATTTGTATCTACTTTGCCAAATGAGAATCCTGCAATGAGTTATTGTTCTTGTATTTTTTTTTTATGAAAGACTCTAAAATCATATGTTCTTTTTTGGCTATCTGGGCTGTTAATATGCCTGACTCCTGGTACTTTACTCCTTTGTAACCTGCTGTATTTACAATCTAATAGCAGAAAAGCTATTTGATTGTGAAACTTGGTGCATGGAATAGGCTTCAGAGCAGCACATTCTATAAATACTCTGCTGTGATTGGGTAATATACATCCCCACTGTGGTCTGGGCAACAGTAAATTGGCCTGTATGAACAGAGGCTGAATATTTCAGCACAGCACTCCCAAAATACCCCCAAATTAGGGAAGATAAGGGCATTTTTTTCTGGAAATTTCCATACAGTAACTCTTCAGACAGACTCGGCCGAACCCACACTCTGAATACCCCCGAAATTACATTTTTAGTACTTTTCCCAGAATGTACAGTCTGTGAATTCACAAAGATATGTACACAGACACAGAGATGTACATGCATATAGACTAATATGGAAATATAAGTCAAAATAAACTCCAAATAAAGGCCAATGACTACCATTAAAGCCAGGGAGTTCTATTGTATAGGTCCTATTGCAGCAGCTGACTGGGAGTTTGTTAGTTGTGCTTTCTCAACTGCTTTTGCTTAGCTGTGCAGTGTGTGTTTGGTTTCGGAGGTTGGGCCAGGCCGTCATTTGCTGTGTTGGTTTGCCGGCAGAAAACCGAGTTTTCCCTGTACGCCAGTATGGATCAGGGGGAAGGAAGATGGAAGATTTGGAATTTTGGTGGGGTTGAGGCAGTGTGCATGGAGTTCAGCGCAGGAAAAAAAAAAGAAACGGTAGTCAGATAAGTGGAAGGTCACTAGGAATTTTCCGATGGACCCAGTGCGATTGCGTGTGTGTGTGTGTGTTCCGTTAACCTTGCCTCGGTGTGGAAAAGATCAGGCTGTTCTCTGTCCTCACATCTTTCTGTTTCGGTTTCTTCTCACCTCTCAGCCTGCTTCTGTGTGTCAGACTCTGGACTCACTCCCTCCCCGCCACCCCGGCCCATTATGGATAGCTAGCTCTATTGATTAGCGTGCGGCTCCATTTTCAATGTCACATGTTTCCGCATGCACAGAAGCATGCTATTGTATCTGCTAATCTGGGGCAAAAGCAGGCAACACACTTACTTTTTTATAGATTTTTATACAGTGCACTTCAGTTTTTTTTCGAGATTACGATCATCCATCTCTCTCACACCCTCTATCTCTCTCTCCCTTTCACACTCTCTCTTCCTATATCTGTCTCACTTGCTGTTTAAACCACAGCAATTTGCATTGGAGGAAGGAAGCGTCACATCCGTGCATGTCAGGGGGACAGCCCCCACGCCAGTGACCGCTGTCACACACATGCACACACTCACACACACACACACATACAGCACCCAAGAAAATGTTAACACTTGCAGGCATACACTGCACCATGATAAAAAAAAGTGATGTAACCCCATCACTGAGTGTAATTAGCTAAGGTTGATGGGAAAGAAAGCCCAGGAAGGGAGGGTGGAGCTGGACTGGTGGGGATGGTGTCATGTTTCGGTGCGCTGCATCTGCACATGCCTCTCTCTTTCTCTCTCTCTCTCTCTCTCTCTCTCTCTCTGCATGACACCTTCCGTGTGCTGCTGGTGTCATCTCGGTTTCTGACACTGATGCTTATCCGACAATTATAGCAGTTGGCTTGAATGTAAATCTACCATGCAAATACACTCTATTATGCAGATGGTCATGCACACATACACATACATGCACGCACAAACACACATACACGCAGGCACACACACAAATGCACTTAAACATAAACTTATATGTATTTATTTATTCAAAAGCATGCATGAATTCTCTCATGCTATCTCTCTCTCTTTCTCACACATACACAAAGATGCACACAAGCTGTGAGTTGGCAATACCACATGCCATGCACCCTTTTTCCGTCTCTTGAATCAGAACTAAGATCTGCTTATTGCAGAGTTTCCACTCGCCATTTGCCATCTTTCACAGATCAAGACTTTATGGACCTTTCAGATGAGGAATTATCAATACAGGAAGAAACATCAGCAGAAAATACAGTGACACATTGGCAACCTCGACCAATTCAGCGTGCCAGCATCAATAATTTAGCTCACAGCTCATAACTTCATTTTTAATGTACAATTGAGGCCAACCCATGTTTTCTGGGCCCTTTTAAATGTGCAACGATTTTGAAACAATAAAAAATGCTTAGTTAAGTTTTTAACCGCTCTTATTTCCTCGGCGATTGGAGATGTATACAGTATATGAAGGTTGTATAAGTATAATGCATGTAGGCTAAAGGGTATGCTCTTATAGTCTCAAACTGTTCAGTTTCAGCACGGCCCATCTTGCACTTTGTAGTCGACCTAGTCAGTTGAAAGTGTGGCGAATGAAAATTTTTGGCTCACTCTTCAAGATGTGTGGTTTAGAGAGGAAGAGGGTCTGGGTGGAGTGACACGTGTGTGTGTGTCTGTATTTGTGTGTCTGTGTGTGGGAGTATGTGTGGTGTTTTCACTCAATGGAAGCGTTAGACTGAGGTTATTTTAAGCAGTTAGCAAAATGCCAGGTGTGTGGGTGTGTGTGTGTGTTTCTAGAAGGTCTGCTTGTTTATGTATATGTGTACCTTTTTTGATGATTTCGGATAATTTTAGCCAGGTGAAGAAACCATGGGTGGAGTGTCAATGTGCATGTGTGTGTGTGTGTGTGTGTGTGTGTTTGTGTCTGAGAGTGTTTGTGGGTCTGTCTATTTCTGTATGTGTAAGTGTGTATTGTATGCATGCATGTGTGTGTGAGAGAGAGAGTGTGTGTCTGAGAGTGTTTGTGGGTCTGTCTATTCCTGTATGTGTAAGTGTGTATTGTATGACTTTTTGTGTGTGTGTGTGTGTGTGTATGTGTGTGTGTGTGTGAGAGAGAGAGAGAGAGAGAGAGAGAGAGAGAGTGTGTCTGCATATGGTTGATGCTCGGCTTTGTTATTTTAGGCAGCTTGAGAAGTGTGTTTTTGCGTGACCTGCGCGGAGGTTGAGGTTGAGATTTGTAGATTTGTTTTAGCACAGTACGGCTCGCTGACACCACTGACAACCTGCCTGCCTCTCCCGGCACCCTTATCTCCAGCCGTCTCAACGCATTGTTATGCACCGCCGAGTGGAACGCACACACACACACAACACACGCGCACACACACACGCCAGGCCCGACGCACCGTGTGCCTCTACTTCTCAGCCCTCTCCTCTCCCTCTCGACTTTCACAAACGCACAAGCTGAAGGGTGGATCCAGGTGCAAATGTAGTCACCTTCAGACAGCTGGTCGACGGAAGGAGCTGCCGGAAGCTTCTTTGCCTGCCGAGGCCTGCTTGCGCTACCTGGGCTCGTGTTTCTAAACGCAGGTGGTTGCTGGTGCTGGTTTTAGTTTAGAGTTCAAATACACGCACGCACACACACACAAACATAGACATTTAATAATTGTATGATATGAAATTAATACTCACGGATGGCTTTCAAAGGATGTTTGGGTTTCTGCTTGCTTAGAGAAGCTGTATAGTGATGCTATGTCCTGATGCTATACTCTATAATGATGCTATATCATGATGCTATACTGTATAATGATGCTATATCCTGAAGCTAGATAGCTTTTGGTAGCTGACGTGTGGAAAGTTTTCTGCTGTGCAGATGACTTCAGGTATAATCACTGTATGAAACTGTACTGTATGAAAGAGTTGCTAAGTTTTTTTTTTTTTTTCATCCGCGCTGCTCATGCACGCATGGGGTCTTCATCAGACACGCCACTGCGTTTGCCATCGATCTCTCCGAGGCTCCTAATAAATATTGATTTACAATTTTAATTACACGCTTATCTCAATACACATAGGTGGTCGTTTTTTATGGCGTGCTGAAGTGGGACGGCAAATATCCTCATAGCAAATATTTATTGAGTGTCTGCTCCGAGGAGGCCCATAAAAGTGAATAGTGATCATTAAACGTATAGTATCTGCCCGCACTATCATCACAGTTGTCAATATCAAACGCGGAGGAGGGCCGAGCATCCAATCAGTTTTGATATAATTGCAACCATCCTTTAAAAGGCATGTAAATCAAGAGAAGAGATTAAAAGGACAAAATGGCTTAATAAAGACCTGAGAGACAAAGATCAGACATTCCTCATGCCTGTGCTCCTCCATAACACCAAAGCACTTTAATTAAAGGCAAGCAAGCAGTGGGAGGCCACACCTTAATTATAAAAGAAAAATATTAATATAAATACAGTATATTACATTTTAACAAAAATGTAGTATAAATTTAAATGTGAGTATAAATTTAACAGAACTAACATAACAATACAAAAGGACAAATACTGTATACTGTAGGCCTATATGAAATGGTATTCATGTAGAAATCATTTTGCCCAATTTGTTCCTGTCACGTTACATGTTTCATCTCATATGGTTTAAGCACTAGAGCAGAGTCTAAAGACCAATTTACTGTGTGTGTAAGACTGGATTGGAGTAAAGACACACGCACAGCCTCCGTTTCTCTCCATAACTCACATTACCCTCTTCGCCTGTCCTCCTCTAATCCCACCATCAGTGCAATATATCGAAACTGATGCTGCAGGTGATTAGAAAGCTACTGTTGGGCCATTCAGGGGGATGCTTGTCTTTGTTTTCAAACAATACAAAAAAAAACAGATGGAATGAGAGTAAACATCTTATTATGCAACCATTACATCCTTGGCTCCATAATTATTTTTGAAAAAAATGACTTAATGCAATCAAAGGTTTACAATATGTAACACACACATGCATGCACACCACATACACACACACATACTGTACATACACACACATCCACATGCACTCATGGGAAGAGGGAGAGACAGAGAAAGAAAGAGAGAGAGAGAGAGAGAGAGAGATGTCTATAGATGTGTGCTGTATATGATGGGAACCAGGCCTCAGTTAAAGACCCAAACGCGGCCAAGAATGGATTAGTGGTTGAGCTCAGGGCTGAGTCCAGGATAAACCAGCGTGTCCACTGAGTCTGACAAGCAATACATACATACTCTATATACCCTCACAGCCACACATCATGTTCTACTCTGTCTGCCTCAATCCACAACATTTTCTGATCGTGTGTGTGTGTGTGTGTATGTGTGTGTGTGTGTGTGTGCCTGTGTATGTGGGAGTGTGTGTGTGTGTTTGTGAGTGTATGTTTTTTTGTGTGTGTGTTTGCATGCATGTGTGTGTGTGTTTGTGTGTTTAAGAGGGATTTCACTCTAATTTAATGTGTTTGTGTGTGTGTGAGAGTGAGAAGTGTGAGCAAGGGGAGAAAGCCACACACTGTGAATACACTACAGACACAGATCAGGGAATGTGGAGGAGGAGGCGGGTGGAGGGGGATCAAGGTTGCTGGTCTTTGGACCTTGTGTCCGGCAGTCCAGAGGGAAATTGATCACCAATAAAACAGTTCCAATACAAGCAGTCGATGGCTCTTTGTGAGGACGTCCCGCGGGGGTTTGATTTCTCTCTAAAAACACATCAATCTCAGATACGCCAGCTTCAAACAGAAAAGCCGCTTTTGTCAGGGCCGGTCCTCGTCTTCTCCTCTCTCTCTCCTTGTTTGCGTACTTCGACGCGTTTTCTTTTCCCCTGTTCCTTTCCATGTTCAAGTGCTGTCATCTGGATCAATTCCCTGGCTGTCTGTCAACCTGTCTGTTTGTTTGTCTGTCTGTCTGTTTGTGGACGCACCTCTGCTCCCTCCGGAACTTTCCTCCGTCCACCTTGGGTGGTCCTCTACGCCAGCGCTCAAATTCCCCTGTCAACAACAACCAGAGCTCTCTAAGACCCCCCCCCCCCTCCTCCATCCCCTCCACTCCCTACCTCCACCCTTCCCCACCACCAAACACCCCACCCCCACCAGCCCCCCTATAGAAATTAGTCTCTCAGTGGTGGAGGAGAACATGTCACCTCACACTTCCTACACCCGAGGACTGAAGACTCGTGTCAGTTGATATCACAGGATCTAGTGGTAGCAGCGGCAGTCGAGGGGGTGGGGAAGAGATAGAGGTGGGGATATCAGACAAGTGGCCCTCCTCCACCACCTCCTCCTCCCCCACAAAGCCACTCAGCCCAGGTGTAACCATTTCAGCTAATTGCCTCATTAATGATTAACTGCCCTTAGTCTGCTCCAGCACTGTGGGGAGCAAATTGTTGGGATTGGTTTGGCCCCGTCAATTATTGATGAGCCAAGCATGGCTCCGACGTTTAGAGCCCAGGTTAGAGGGCTCAGAGAGACCTGCCGCTTCCCAGCTCTCTCTCCTGACCCTGACACACACACACACACACACACACACGCACACACACACTAACATGCACAAACGCACAGACAAATACACACACACATACACACACACACACACACACACACACACACACACACACACACACACACACACACACACA